>WEIV01025259.1:281835-294904 GCA_013390005.1 Calyptomena viridis | reverse complement strand
TAAGGAAGAGACTCTTTGTAAAGTACCCAGCTCTCCTGACTTTTCTAGGCAGGAGTAGGGTGGAGGGCCAGTCACTCCTCTCAAAGAGAGGTAGACTACAAACACTAGAGCTGGTCTATAATCACCTCCCCCCCAAAAAATGTAGTTCTTACTTACCTGCTGTGGTTAAGGAGAAAGTAAGGAAGGTCTAAACTTACTAGTGAATGCTGTAACTTAAGAGCCCTTAGTTCTTCTGCTTATAGTTAATCCTGCGATCTTAATAAAAAATAAAATTATAATTACAACCTTTCACTGGGTTCAAGATGAGCCCTGGTCTGCTTTCAGCTATCAAGAAAATTCATAGACAAGACAGTGCTTTCCTGACTCCCACCTCTTGCTGCTTCAGAAACTGGCTGTGTTCACCACTGAAAGACGCCTAGGCCACAGAGCTGCCACTGCAAATGGCACCCCAGCCTCAGATTTTTAACATCCCAGTAGTCCATCGATCTATCCCCAACTAGGGAGCTAAAATGACGGTACAAGTCTGCTTTTTGCAGGGAATATTCCAATATTCAGGAAGTAACACTCACACTTCAGTACCCTTAAAAGTGTTTTCTTGGGGGACAAACACTGTACTGAACATGTAATTCTGAGCCACAAGATTTGCTCCTTGCTGATTTATTACATTTTTAAAAAGAACAAGTTCAGAATGGTGAAATCCCAGGCTATTCTTAGAAAATATACACTCTGACCCCCTTACTTTGTGTTATTTCAGACAAAAAAAAACCCCACACAAAACAACGACAAAAAAAAACCCAAACAAAACCCACCCAAAGCAAAACTAAAGCTGTTCCATGAACAGCAAAACTTAAATGAAGCCTGAAGTCTTATGACCTCGCTTTGTAACTCTCTCCTTAGCAGATTAACTTGATCTCCAGGTCCTTGCATTTCTGTCACTCCCAACAAGCACAGGTAGCACCCATCTGCAGATGTGGTGACAGGACAGGGTGACAGATGCAGGCACATTGACATAACTCTTGCCAAACCAAATGTTGTCCATGCTCTCAGCCAAGAGGACTGGTTGGATCATTTGTCTCTAGCTCTTCGTCAAACTTCACAGATCTCAGATTGCCCTGGCCTTTTTGTCTAGTTTGCCTTACACACATGGTTGAAATTGGTCACGGCATTAAAAGCTACCAGTAGGTTCAGGGAGATAGCACACACTGCCTCTGGTTCCATAGAAGACATACCAGCCAGCAAACCTAAGCCACCTATTGGCCTACCCGTTTCTGTTAGCAGCAATTCACAAAAGAGATTTTAGTGTGTCCAGCCATCTTCCATCTCCCTTGCCTAATTCAAGAGGGCAGCAGTTGACCCAAGCCCTGAACGAAGCTTGAAACATCCTTCTGGTTCAATAGCCATGTCCTCATTACAGTTATACTCTTCTATCAATCACAGACACTATATAAGCAAACAGCAGACTTTGTGCGTGCTTGCGTCTTTCCCTTTTACCTCTCTGTACCTCTAATATGCCTTAAAACACACACAAGGAGCCAAAAGTAGACCAAACGGCCTAAATTCCACTTACATCCTAGTGCTTAGTATTCCACGTTTCCTGGCTCCAGGCCTTCAGAAATGCTTTAACAAAGGAACCACAACGGCAGGAATTAAGTGAAATTCAGCCCATCTGACCTCAGCCCCTGGAGCCCACCTACTTTGCCCCAGTGTAGCAAGACTGTTTCTGTCATTTCACCTGAAAAGCTACACAGCTTAAGAATACAATTTTGATTCATGGTTAAACAAACATTTTCTTAACATGATTAAGACAAGGGATTGGACACCATGGATGTAGCCATTTACTTGTTACAAGAGCTGTGGTTTAGGTGAGAGTCCTTAAAATACAGAAACCACCACGTGCAATTCCATGATTCAAGTTTCTGAGTGCAGCAGAATCTGGAATTGATTACAATTTATACCAAATGGCACCAATACTTTATACATCCATATGGATTCTTTGAAAAAGAAAAAATTAGTCCTTTTTCAGCCAAATATTTCCTTGCTACAAAAGATCAAATTGCTGATGTGGTAGAACTGAATTCTGCTGGTTCCCTTATAATGCTGCTGTGTTAATGAAGTTACTATGGAACTAGATTTACACATATTTCAGCTAAAAAGATACTTTACATGAACAGATACTTTCATGTTGAGATGTTACTCAGTGAAAAAGATTAGCCAATGTCAAAACTATTCAAAGTGAACACTAGCATTCCTTGGGAAAACACAGCTGGACAGATCATTTTGATCCAAGAGACAGAACTCACAGTCATGACAAATATTCAGCTAGTCAGTGGCAACTGACACACTCAGATAAATTCCTGACTAAGAGAAGTCCTACAATGCTAAAAGCACCAAAGTGGTTGTCATGACCCATTAGCTCACAATGATCCTTACCCTCATGTGGGTTGAATTTGAGTTTGGCAGCAGAGGGGCTCCTGGCTTGGTCACTCTTTCCTAATTTCTCAAAAGGAAAGGTGACAGACCCCATTAGAGCATGCCATGGGCCTGATCCGGGCAGCAATTAAACCACAGTGCATTCCTTCAAAGTGCAGAGCAAACTTACAAACCCCACTGCTGCCTCTAGAAGACATTACAGTATTGTTCTTTTAACAATGCCACCCACGTCAAAGGGCAGTTTGTACTTGCTGGGGACTCTGTTAACACCAAGTAGGCCAAGGAAACTATTAAGGAGCCATTCAAGCAAAGAAGAGGTGAATGGCTACTATTCACTTCTGAGGTATTTGTATAGCTTTTTCTGTTAGAAGATCTGAAATTTACCTAGGGAAGCTAAATGTGATGTGTCCAAAGGAGAAGCAGAATAATTAAGAGCAAGTAAATGAAAATCAGCCACTTGGTGAAAGCTTCTCAATGAGTGACAATGTCGCTTTGTGAGAGTAACACTGACTGTTACAGGACTGAACTACAGCCACTACACTTAACTGCAGGAATAACTTCACACAACAGGAAAACTTGAAAATTTGGACCCGTTTGGGATCCCACCTTCACAGCTGGTACAGGCTGTGTTTGCACACCAAGCTGTGCAAGATCTTGAACCCAAACACCACATCACCCCTCACCAACCTTTTCCATTTCAGTGCCCATGTACTTACTAGAGAACATGTAGTGAAACAGGATTATCCTGTGACAACATGCATCAATAAGTGATTTTACTACCTGGTGGGGAAACAATGACATAAACCAAAGAAATGCCAGTTGTCAGCCATGTCAGGTTTCCTTCAAGACCACTGAATCATCAGGTATGTATTTTGACTGGCAGACTTCTAGTGGAAGTCTTCAGACTGCATGTTTTGTCCCAGCCATGTCTGGGGCCTGTGACTGCTCTGCTCTTCTCCCTCTCAGCTTCTAGGGCTGAGAAGATAGGGCTAATTGTCCTGCCTAAAGCCTTGCATTGTGACCCTCCAGGGGTCCCTTCCGAGCTATGTTTTTCCATGAGACCAGGCTGCGACCTGACACAGCAGCCTCTGCTACCTATCCTTATGTGAGGTGAGGAACTGGACAGAGGGAACATGACCTCCTCCCACATCTGAGCATGTGCCAGGTGCCCTCTGAAGGAAACAGACCACTGATCTGCTCAGCCCAGCTCAGGAGAATGCCATCCAGAAGGAGCATTATGCACAATGTGCACTGTTGCTTGCAGTTGACCTATATTTCTTGAAAAGTGAAGCGGCAACCTCAGGTAAAACCTCAGGTAAAAGAGAAGTTCTGCAGTAAAGCTTTTGTCCAGACAAAAGGCACAGAGGAGGGAGGAAATTAGGATATTCTTATTTCATTCTACACTGACTTTCCCTTCCCCTCAAGTCATGCTTTGCCACACACTGCTTTCCATTAGCTCTGAACCAGGGAGGATGGAGAGGATAATGTTAGCCAGAATGGAAAATTTCTACGTGACAATTTCAGCATCACCTCCAATCCCTATCTGCTCATGCTGCCAGGATCCATTCTGAGCTGCATTTTTCCAAAGCACTCCATATTGATTTAGCTCTCCTCCCACTGAAACCTGTGGCACCTACATGGATTCCAGTGGGAGAAGAGAAAAGGCTGTGCCAAGCTCTTTTGAAAAAAATCCCACCATGTGTGTTTAATGAGGAATGTCTCTGGCAGAAAAGTTTTGAGTGCAGCTAAACAGATTTTTTATTTCTTTCACATTAAAAGTTCAATTTCTGCCACTTCTCATCCAGGCAGTAGCTGCCCAGAACAGTGGGTAAGACTTGTTCCAAAATCTCCAGCAGGATATTGCCGGTTTTCACCTGAAACTGAATGAAACATTACTCTCATCTAAGTAGTTCCTGTAACTTTGTGAGTGGGGACCATTCTTAGGATCCACATCTCCCCTTCTTGTTGTTGGCATCTATCCAATTCAGGTCTGGCCACAAGGGCACTCCTCACTTTCTGTTCCATTTGATACCCCTTTCCAGGACCAGTCCTCACTGAAATCTTGCTTCTGCTGTTTTGCCTCCAGCACATCCTGTCATTTGCCCATGATCCAAAGCCTCAGCATCCCATGCACCCAATCCTTCCTGTTCATTGGCTTTGGACTCCACAAAGTAGTTTTCAGTCTCTAAATAAAGATTTGGCATGTGGTGAAATAGATAGCTACTATCCGGTACTTAGAAAAATCTTCTGCCAAGGTAAACGGATCATTTCCCTCACATCAATCTCTCCTCACAGGAATAGAAAGCACCACTACCAAATCAACAAAACTACCCAGAGAGATGTGACATGTTCATTGTCCTTCTTTTACCACAAGCAAGAAATTTCAAATATGCCTTTAGTAATGAATGTATTCTTTGGCCTGCAGCTCCACCAAACTGAGCTGAATAGCAAACATGAAATAAGGAAGTTTCAAAAATAAGACAGGAAAGGGAAATCCTTTGCTTTGCACAATGGTAAGCTGAATGAACATGGAACTTTTCTTCACATTTACTCATGATTATATATAATTTTTGCAAAAATCTAAAGACAAAGACAATTATTATTTTAAAATTCTCTTAAATGGCAAAGAAAAAAAAAAGGAACTATGTTAACCATATTACTGATTGCAATGTTAGTTCATTTTAGCACACTGAATATAAACCAAAGCAGCTAACAGGGAGCTTTTGAGGGTTTCACTATTGAGTGAAACAACACATAGTGCATTCAGACATATTACCAATTTCACATCTGGTAATAGTTCTGGTATTTGGTTATTCCCCTAGAAGGCAGCAATAACTATTTTTAGCCAAGCTGGCCCTTACCTCATCCAGTAAAACTTGGTTTATGTATGAGTGTTTGCTAAAAATATTACATCTACCACATATTAGACCTAACAAAACACTTGCAAATATATACCACAAGAAAGATAGCCTAGGAAAGTCTAACACTATAGGTATTTTCCCTGTCTAAACACCTAACTCAAAGCAGCTCCTAGAGACTCAGGAGCGTACAGGAGTCCAGGGCAAGGACCTCAAACAAGAGCTTCTTGCACATGGTCTACCAGCCTCCAGGGCAGATCAAACAAAAGGTCTGTCCAGCAGCTCTCTCTCACTATGGCTCCCTTATACTTCTACATCTCTGGTTAAGTTCCCTGCTGTCTTGGTTTGGGACAAATATGTTCAGAGAGATAAATATTCCTCTGATAAAAAAAGAGGCCGCAGCTCCCCCTCCCCCAGGGTAGGAAGAGAGAACCTGGAAGATTCAGAGTCCTTTTGTTGATATGATCTCCTTCTTCCTTTGCCACGGAGGAGAAAATGGGGGGGGCCTCCCAGGCCAGGCCAGTGAAAGGGTCTCCCAGTGAGGTTTCGATGTTCCAATGTCCCGAACAAATCCAGAAGCAAAGAAGAGAAACCAAAGCCACGGGAAAACACAGAAGCCCCACTCTCCATCCTCTCTCCAGCACCCCTCCAGAGGAGCCCTTTTCAAGCCTTATATCCTGCAGCTGTGGGAAGGAATGTTAATGAGCCCAAAGGCTGCTCTGCAGCTGGGACCTGGGTATTCCAGGGGTCTTGCTGGAAATTTCCTCCTCAAGCTGCTGTCTCAGCTCTCGGGCCCAGTTTAAAGACACAGAAAGGCCCAAGATTCATTTTTCCTGGTGTAGAGTTGGCAATATGCTGATATGGGATACATCATACAGTCACCTCAAGACACCTGCAATTTCCACTGTCATCTCTTCATTTTTCTATACGAGTGCAATTGACAGTATCTCTTAATATGAATGTTTTGCCACCTAATTTTGATGCAACTCCACTGAATTCAGTGACTCACACAGGGAGTAACTGTGCTCCCAATATATAAAGAACCACAACTATTTTCTAGCATTTCAAAATTTCAACAAATAAAACAGTTCAAAACTGTGAAGAATGAAGTGTCTAGAACCTTTTGAAAGAGATCTAGCAACGCTGGAGAAATTTACAATTATAATTTTGGGGGTTTTTTTCAAAACAAATAGTATCTCACTGAACTCTTCCAACTCCCCTGTCAGAACAAGAAACATGAACAGAAATGGAATTAAACAGCAAATTGTAAGAGTCAAAACAAAACTTTTTAAACTCTGGTTTTCAAGACTTAGGTTGTCTTCATATAAATCATGTTATTGTAGGATCATAAATGGGATAGAGTATCAGCAGCTTGCAGAATTATTATTTTTACGATTAATAAGTATTAATAAAAGTTAATAGAACTCTGCCATTGCACAACCAGTAGACCCGAATCCTACACCAGTTGTTCAACAACTGGACAGAAATTTAAGCAAATATCATAAAGGCTTGGAGATACAGTCGGAGAGATTAAGCCCTTACGATTTGTTTGGGCTGAACACTGCAGGAAAAAAGAGTGCTCAAGGGGAGGCTCCTGTTTGCGGACAAAGATACTTTTTGTCCTCCTGATTTGTCACTAGATGTCAGCGCAGCACCTGAAGTTCCACACTTCCCCTTTAAGGAATGGGAAGAAAATCCACAACTCTTAGAGGGAAACTGGTCTTAAAAACAGCTCCAAGAAGATAGAATCTATGTTTCTGCAATGGGAGAAAAGTGAAGCCTCGGAAAAAAGAATTCAGCAGGAATGGAAAAGCCTGAGCCCAAAATGAGTATAAAAGCACTCTGAAAGTTCAAAGTTCTCACAGAGCAATTGAGTCTGAAAAAGGCTATTTTTAAAAGAGCCATTAGCTTAAGGTAGAAGTTTTCATCTAACAAGTCCAGCTGACTAACACTCCGAAGACTCTTCCTGATGCATGAAAAATAAACTGTTTAATCTCTCTGCACAAGAACATTCCTACCCTAGGCTGTGAACAGCTGGTCTAGCTCATGTAAAGCTAGCTCATACAGTCAGGTCAAGGAGATAGGGAAAGCATTAACTGTTCTGGAACAATTTCTAGGAATGTGGGGGACAAGAAACACAAGCAGGCGCTCATCTTCCCAACATAATGCAACAGATATCCACTGTGTGATCCTTGTCCCTTTGATGTCATTGAAGAAACCTCATGATTAGGGAGTCTCACTGTGCATGCTGCTAGTCCTGGCCCCTGGGGCCTCTCAAGGGCTTGATTATGGTCAGCCAGGAGGTGACACATTATCACAGCACTTGACAGGAATCACGATGGAGCAGCTCTTCCTATTCCTTTTAGAAGAGGAGGCTGCAGGAATCAGCCACTCTCAAGACAGGTGCAAGCAAGAGAGATTTGACACCAAAGAAATGTCACCTTGGCAGGGGAAATTAGTCACCTCTCCTCCTAGCGCATGTGTCAGAAAAGGTGTCTGTTTCGGTAGGATTTATGGAGTTCAACCCACTGGTCTAGCAGAAGAGCACATGTTTGTCAGTATGACTCAGACTCCAACACAGAACTGTGTAGCTATATCCCAAAAAGCCATTTAGAACAGACTGCCCTGCCTCAAATGGCAGCAAAGGTGCTTGAACTGCAACACTTCCCATAAACCGACACAACAACATTTAGCACAACTTAACCTAACCAGTCTCCTCTGTTGTGGCAAATACAGGAAATTAACACCTTGAAATCCAGAAATGTTTGGTAAGCAAATTGAGAAGCCCCTTGGAATCACGGCAAAGGAAACTATAGGAGAATAAATTCACACTGACATATGAGGAGTGTAAGTCATCTTGGTCAATGCATAATAACAAGGCAAAACTAGTGTAAATGAGAACCAAATCCATTATCCAAATGAAAAGCAGAAATATTTTAGCCATTTTTTAATATTTTCTTTCTGAATCTACACCTAACAATGAGGGATGAGTAAACTTGTGTGCACCCAGATTCTAGCAACCATGAAAAATTTAACCGATTCTTGCAGGGAAGTGTTTCTGCTAGGGATGCAGTTCTGTACCTTTTGTTAGTACGTTATACACCAGGGAAGAAAAAAATTGTCACTGCTCTATGTTTTCTCAATTTTTTTCTTGGAAACTTCAATTCTAAAAGATACACATTAAAATAAATGCATGAATAGAAAAGATCAAGCATCTAAAGGCTGAAATGCAGGACTATAATGCCTGAGTTTATCTGTCCATTAGTAATACCTTTGAGTCATAGTGCATGGGAGTCAAAAATGGGCTTCACTTCATAGTGACAAGTGCTGTAAAAAAGGCTTTCTCTCGACAGAGGTATAAAATGAGAAAGTAAGATGGATACAAGTCAGAAAAAAGTATGCAAATAAAGTATGCAAATAAATAATGAGATAATGCTAGTAACAGTGAGAGAAGCTGCCCACCCTGTACAAACAAAGGATGCAGTCAGGAACAGGGACTTCTGACATGACATCCTAAGCAGTCAGGAGAGCAGAGAAACCACCTACAAGGATGGGCATCACCAGAAGGAGAATCCATTGGAGGTAATTGCAGTTCAGTTCAAGAGACTGTCGAAATTTCAAGTAGCCCCTTTTACCTTTCTGGAACAGAGCACCACCTGCTGCCCTGCAGCAACAGTGTTGACACTTTTGAAGGATGGTGGGACAACAGAGAATTTTGCAGAACAGTGAGGTAATTTCATAGTTGTTTATAGCAGTTTCTCACAAGTGGGAGAGAAAACACATGGATGCTTACAGGAAAACTTTACAAGCAGAAACTTTTTTTGTTTAAGGTACAGACGATTGTGCATTCTGTTTTGGTGAGCAAGAAGGTGAAAAACAAGTTAGACTTATATTTAGGGTCTCTCTTCATTATCACACAACTAATCAAAAGCGCACACAGATAGGTTATGACATGAGGGATTACAGAGGTTACAGACCACAACTGTGCTCATGAGGCCACAAACACACTGGGCAGACAATCAGTCTTCTATGTGTGTGTTGACTCACAGCTTGAGTCTGACCTGACTTCTTTTTTTTTAAGATCACAATGAAAGTTCTCCAGCTTGCTCTGTAGCTGTGAGCAGCAGATCTGTTGGGATATGCCTACATTTTGATGACTTGCTTGAGTGGCAGAGAGGAGGTAACCAATACTTCTACGCAGTGAACATAAGCTCAATTGGAAAGGCCCTTAAACTCACAGCTCCTCAGCTATTATAAACTGGCACAGATACATTAAAACCAACTGCCCGGATTCCCTAGACAGGTCAAATCAGTGTCATGCCACTGAAGTTGATGAAGCAATACCAATTTGTAGGAGCTAGGGATTTGGACCACCCTAACTCTGCACTGCAGTCCAGAAAGGGTGGAAAGATCTGTTTTCAACAGGATTGGAAATCAAAAAGAAAATCCTTGTAATTCACTCAATATTACTGAGACAAGTGATTTTTTTATGGTGTTAAGTCAGGTAGACTAAACCAGAGCTAAACAAGATATAAAGTAGGTTTTTGTTTCTTCCTTAGTATAGTTTTACCAGGAGAAGTTATGTAATCTCTTGCAATTCATTATGTCATTTCTTGTATTCATGAGGCAATGGAACATGGAGGCAAGAAGGAGGCAACTGAGGAGAGATGAGATACACGAATAACACTATAAGGAATCAAGTTATTTAATGAATTATAGGCATGACAAACTGAAGTGTGCTGCCCTGCTCATGCTGACTGTCCCACCCATTCTCACTGATGTCAGTGGAAAAAGTGGCATAGCACAATGTTGCTCAGTAGCAGAAGGGAGGGGCAGCATAAAAGGAGAGGAGAAGGCTCAGGTAGTTCAGCTTTTTATTTTCAAAACTGCTCTGAAAACTTCCATATTCAAATGTCATGGGAATTTGGATACCATTTTTACCATTCTAATTGTGGAAACCCAGATGCAGAGTTAGAACTCAGTAATTAGCACTAGGGGGAGAGGCATATCAAAGCATCTTAGATTCATATTTTGTGGTAGCAATCAATATTATTTGTGTGAAGCCCCTCTGAGATGTCCACCAAAAAGCAGTGCCTTTGTCATGCTGCCATATGATAGCTCAGTCTTAAGCTTTCTGTGGTGAAGAATTCTTTACTTTGAACAAACTGACTCTGCACACAGGAACTCAATGAAAAGAATGAGTTTGTTTACACCTGTAACATGTGCACACACATGAATGTATTTTCAGGACACAGAGTGTAAATGAACTGNCCAAACCAGTGCAAGCAGGCTCATGCAATGGGGCTCTATTGGCACAGTGTTGACACAAGGCAAGCAGCTATTCAAGACTAAGCCTCTCCAGGGCTCTGGCAGTGCTTGGTGCTAACAGCACACAGAGAATGTGTGATGCAAATTCAAGTCTGTAACCACTAGTAACTCATTGAGAGGATTTAAGATTTCAAGTAAACTACATTTGAATAAAAACATGCACAAGTGAACTACTGCTAAGCTGCTTTGCATTTCAGTGCTGTTATACTGTNTTAAGTCAGGTAGACTAAACCAGAGCTAAACAAGATATAAAGTAGGTTTTTGTTTCTTCCTTAGTATAGTTTTACCAGGAGAAGTTATGTAATCTCTTGCAATTCATTATGTCATTTCTTGTATTCATGAGGCAATGGAACATGGAGGCAAGAAGGAGGCAACTGAGGAGAGATGAGATACACGAATAACACTATAAGGAATCAAGTTATTTAATGAATTATAGGCATGACAAACTGAAGTGTGCTGCCCTGCTCATGCTGACTGTCCCACCCATTCTCACTGATGTCAGTGGAAAAAGTGGCATAGCACAATGTTGCTCAGTAGCAGAAGGGAGGGGCAGCATAAAAGGAGAGGAGAAGGCTCAGGTAGTTCAGCTTTTTATTTTCAAAACTGCTCTGAAGACTTCCATATTCAAATGTCATGGGAATTTGGATACCATTTTTACCATTCTAATTGTGGAAACCCAGATGCAGAGTTAGAACTCAGTAATTAGCACTAGGGGGAGAGGCATATCAAAGCATCTTAGATTCATATTTTGTGGTAGCAATCAATATTATTTGTGTGAAGCCCCTCTGAGATGTCCACCAAAAAGCAGTGCCTTTGTCATGCTGCCATATGATAGCTCAGTCTTAAGCTTTCTGTGGTGAAGAATTCTTTACTTTGAACAAACTGACTCTGCACACAGGAACTCAATGAAAAGAATGAGTTTGTTTACACCTGTAACATGTGCACACACATGAATGTATTTTCAGGACACAGAGTGTAAATGAACTGTGAAGACAAGGTGCTTTCAGTTCCAGGGAACCAAACACATCTCCATGAGTTCTGTACACCACAGTTTTACCCTGTGTCTGCTCTCACAGCCATTTTTTGTCCTAGAGGCTATACAGAAGGATGAGTAAAAATTGAGGTCTCAGAGAAAACACATCTCTTCTGCTTTGACATAGGAAAAATTAACTGTACCTTAAACGCATCTGCCCTCAGCAACTCTTTATCACCCTGCTCCTTGCTCTCTTGTGACTCCACCTGATCGATCCCCAGAGGAAACTCTGAAGTGAAAACTGTGAAGATCTCTTTCAAGAAAGACTACTCAAGACTGCAAGGGTAAAGTGGGAGTGAAAAATTTGCACACTGGGTGAGAAGTTCTTCCAGTGTGCAAAGTCAGAATGACAGAGGATAGAAATTTTGCTTTAACTTTGCNCTACATTTGAATAAAAACATGCACAAGTGAACTACTGCTAAGCTGCTTTGCATTTCAGTGCTGTTATACTGTGGAGATCAACTTTGCAGAAACAGAGTTAGTAAAGCCTATTCCATAGCAGTTCCATAATAATTCAATCAACTTCTACACATTGCCAGTCCTTCAGCCTTGGTCTAGGGTCTAAGGTCTAAGATCCAGAAAGACTGTAGCTTGCCTTCAGTCATCTCCATGACAGAATCTTTTAAGCAAATCGGGTTCCATGTTGGAGCTGATCAGTGTTTTATCCAGTGTTTACTACAAAGAGTTTGTCAAATTTGTAGTACGTGACCTGTAAAGATTGACATCTTTCTAAGACTTTAATTCTGTCTCCCAGTTATTATTACTAACACAAGAAAAAAATCATAAATATCAGAACTTTCAGGTCCTTCCACAAATGAAATTATTGATTTTGAAAAGAGCTTTGCTTGTATTATCCCGTTTTGCTTTAACTTCATTTAAAAAGCATTTTCAGGGAAAATCTTGGTCTCGAGTTATTACTCATTTTCAAAAAATCAATAGTAATGTTTATTCACCCGCACATGCATGTCTCTTTTTCACAAACAGTAGCATTCTTGTCATGATAGACAGGATCTTTGCAAAGTTCTCAACAAGGCAGGTACTTTCTTGAAGATGATCTTGATTTTTATATAAAATCCTCTGGCATCTTGTATTCTACCTAATGTTAGTACAGATTTTCTAGTTCATACATAACACATCATACTAGATAACAATCATGATCATTGCCTAGATAATATGACTGAAGCAAAGGGTTTAATGTTCTCCAAATTCCTTAAATGCCACAGGTCCTTAATTCTCACCACTTTCAGCATGACCCCTTGTGTGTGTATTTCACATACAAATCTTAAACAGAAGAAAAATTATTTGTCCACATAGCAACATCTATCTTTTAAGTCTCTACCTTCCCACTAAAATAATCACCAATCCCAAACCATGCATTAGAGTCTTTAGTAAGCACAGTGCTATTCTAACATGAAACTAT
>WEIV01025259.1:245096-277915 GCA_013390005.1 Calyptomena viridis | reverse complement strand
GGTTTGTTTCTAAACTGCGAGAGCTCATGTGTTCATGAGTTCAAAGTTTGTAAACCAGGATTTTTTTCCTGATCATTTCAGAAGCCTTAGGATGAAATTTACACCCCCGCACCTTATAAAATCTTACCACCTGCTCGAGTCTAACTGCTCTGCAGGAGATTCTTTCTATACAAATGCTTTTGAGTGTTCACAAGTACTAACAGGGTTACAGTTATTAAAACTCCAAGCTAAAAATCAGACACGAGAATTTGATATACCAGAAGGAAGTTGAGGTTCACAGGCTTCCTATCCTGACATTGTTTTGTCAGGTGATATAACGAAATCTAAGGCTGTCAAATAAATACTTCAGTCAANTTGTGCTCCAAGTTGCAGTCAGGCCCACTAACATTACAGAAAAAAAAAGAACAGATATTTAGAAATGTGTCTGTTTGGGGCAGCCAAAGCAAGATTTCTTGAGAATACATGTAAAGTCTACAGTAGTCTCACTTGAAAAGCAGAACTAGGGAAGTGGACCATAAAAAGAAATACAGTTAAAACACATTAAGAAATCAACATTCAGTATTGGACAGCATTAAAATAGTTCTACAAAGAGAATCAGCTGCTCAACACAACAGAAATGTTAGTGCTAAAAAATTGTTTCTTCTGTAATGTCTAAAACACCCAGCTCATAATTATGTGTTGGATAACATCCTGACTTGTGCAAATGTTTATGCAGGTGCTTAAATTTAAGCATAAGAGTAGTCCTATTGATTTCAAGAAAAATTATTTCAACAGTTTGATAAAATTTAAAGCCTGGCAGAGTCATTAGCTCATCTAGTCTGACTTCAAACACAGCATGTTAATTCTACCATTCCTTTTATCCAAAAGCTTGCCTGCTTACAGCAGAACAATATGGATGTAGTATGTTCAAGACAGAAGTTTAATGGGAAGGTCATGATGATCTACATGCATGAGTAGCGACCCACCACAGAGAGAATTGTTCAAGTTGACACAAATTCCTTACCTCAAATGGGAATTAGATGTTGCTCAGGCTTTGTACCAACTAATTGCACAAGGGTGAAGGTCAATGTGTGTATAGAAGATGGATTGTTTCCCCCAGAAGCCTTTGTGATATCAGAAAAAGCCATTAACTTTACTCCAGTTCCAGTTTACTCTTCTAGTGGACTAGAAGAGTACTGTTGCATAAGCAAGGACAAATAAAAAAGCTGCTTTAAAATCAATCTTTATGCCAAAGTGCAGCTATATTTTTTGCCTTCAGTTCTCTCATTTCCCAAAGACCGTGTGCAAATTGTGGTACAAAATAAGGAGCTGTTGTTCAGAAGAAGATGAAACATAGATGTTAACCAAATGGAGATATACAGCAAAAATAAATTTGTCAAATCTCTTATCATCACTTGAACACCCCAAGGCAGTTTAAAAAGACTTATTATTTGAACACAAACAAAAGAAAAAGTGAGAGACTTGACCTAAAGTCTTCTTTACAAGGTTCAGTAACAGTGAAGGTTGATATTCCATAAATACACAGCAGCAGACCAGTGCTGTTGAAGAATACGTACAACAGAGAAAGGAAAAAGAACGATTGTCTTGGAGTACAAGTCCACCTTCTGAGTAACCATGCAGGAATCTTCATGCCTTGGATTATCCCAAAAAAGACATTTTGGCTTTGAAAAGTATTTTCGTCTTTATCATCTTCCTATTTGTGCAGAGTTTCAGTGTTGGTTTAGTATAGTATTTCCTGGGAAGTAGAGGGGTACCCTAGGGGAAGGAGAAGCCTGTCCCAGGAGGGGAAAATGGCAAACACTCTATCTCATGTAGGTGTAGATTCAGTCCTCAGTGCTTCTGTAAACTTACTGCAGCAATTTGCTCTCATTTCTAGACTGGATATCATCTCTGAAATGACTCTTCTCAACCACTTGTTTAGTAATGGTTGCAGACTCCAATGGTATCATAATGGTTCCCAAACAGACTGTGTGGGCTCAGGCAACTGCACAATGCAAAACACAACCCTGCTGTAAAAATTCTGCAGTGCAGGACCACACACCTCCAGGAAAATGACAACGCAAAGTGGCCAGTCTGTTGCCAGTATTGCAAAGAAGTTGTGCCATTTGGTCAAGACAGCACAAATGTAGTAAACAGCTGGAGCAGTTATGGTGTGATACAAATCATTGTGGACAGTCAGCTCTACCAACATGGTTCAACCATATGCCCAATAACTCAAGTGGGGAGACTGGGGGGAGAAACTTAAAGTCGAGCTAGCAGGTCTGGCATTGTCTCTCTAATTAATTAACGACAGTTTACATTATAAAGCTGTAGGTCACTTGAGTTAGAGAGCACAAAAAATTAATGTGTACTGACATCTCTGTTTACACAACTCTGCATTCTTAGAATCCCTTATATTCTAACACACTTTATTTTTCCAGCATAGTGTTTCACTGTTATTTTGGAATATTACCGTAGCACAATTATCTTGGAAAGCTGGAGACAAAGATAAATCTTCAAAGATCAGCTGGCTCATTGCTAAAGGGAAAAGGAAAACTGGAACGGCATTGTATCTCAACTGAACTACAAAATATCCTTTGTAATTTCAGAAATGGGAAGAGGCGAGGGAGAGGAATGGATTCATGTTGAGTTCTTCCAAAGCGCCTGACCTTCCTCCCAGTCATGTCTAGTCTCTTTTTTCTCTCTTAAAACAGTGAACCTTCATACTGCCTTCATATAATGCTGTGGTTTTATACTGCAACACAGACTATATGGAATTCTGGACACAGCTCATCATTCCATTACAGTTCTATTCATTCATGTAATTACTATTAAAGCAAAAAGGTAACTGTCTTAAGTGATAATTAAAAGCAGAAATAAGATAAGAAGGCAGGATGGTGTCTTCACACAATTAAGAGACATTAAACTGGAACTAACAAGGAAAGGCCCGGATCCAAACAAGTGTAATAAATCCAGCAGTTATATATAGAGACCTTGGCCCCAAGGGGCTCTGTCATAAAAGTATTAAGTGTTGTGACTGTAATAAGCAAATATCCTCACAACTATTGAGCATGGAAGTAGTAGCCTCTCTCATCTTTGGACTAGGTACTTCATAGAGTACATAGAAGGCACAGATAAATCCAAATTCACTCATCTCACAGCAAGCATGAACCCTGGGATGTTTCCACGCAATGCAGCAGATCTCAGACAGACTGCTGATAACATAGTCTAACTGATAAATATTCTCTGTGTCAGACTTAGTGGAGATCCTGCCTGACAGTTCTATCAGGTTAGGTATTTTACAGTGCAAACACAAGCCTAAAGTGTTACTGTTTACAAGGGATTGGTGCATTAATTTTTAATATTTTGATGAAAACTACAATTTTTTTTGCTAGGGAAAGGAAGGAAACAGGCTTGGTTATTTGCTCTTTTCTGTGTCTATTACTAGCTTCATTGTTTTCACTCTTGCAATGTCAATGCAAATGGACTATGTCAAGCTGCCATGTGGAATGTCTTGCTTCAGACTGATACTCAGATGCTCAGTATCAGCTTATGCTGGCTCAGGAGAAAAAACTTACTGAACCAAGAACCACTGTGACATCCGTGGTAGCAACATGTTCATCAAAATTAATGAAATGGAAAAAACATTTTTCACTATTTATGTACAGTGCAAAGTTGGCAGAATAACATTCTCTCTGATGTGAATTTTGAATGAAAATCATACTCAGAGATGATTTATACACACCAAGCTGAAAGCAGTTGAACTTATAAGAGAGACAACTAAAATACAGAAAGCTAGGTACTTTCTTTAAAACAGAAATAAATGTGTTATAAAACATATGTTCATTGACTTAAAAACTTTCTGTGCAACTATTATTTCACTTAATGTCTGAGAGAAGATGTAAGGAAGAGCTCTGAAAAAAACGGTGATGTCATACTCTTGGTCATGTGCACCAACTGTGGAAAAACAGATACTTCCTGCAGATTTTTAAACAGTAAAGGAATTACTGCTTAGCTCAAACTTACCAGACACAGAAAAGACAACAAAAACTGAGAGCAGCTGTACATTCAGCATTGCAGCAATGCCCCATCTTTGTTCAGCCTATCATTCACAATGAGGATGGCTGGAGAAACCTAGGAAACAAATATCTTCTAAATGCTCATATCTGTTTAGAAATCTTCAACTTCAGGCCAATCAAGACAGTATTGGAAAAAAACACCTTTTATGACAGATGTGGCTTTGTACTTAGTGGTGTTACTGCATTTAGGCCTAGAGTTACAGGAACACTCTCTTCAAGTACTATTTCTGAAATAAGTGTATCTACCCTATGGAATATAACTTCTCAATTTAGTTGATAAGAGACAGTAAACAGCTTTTGTTGCTGTAGTTTTCTGGGTTTTTTTTTAAACAATCACAAGTATATTGTTACTGCTACAGAAGAGGACTTTAGCACTTGCTTAGACTGCATGGCACAATTTCACCCTATCTCTTAATAAAGGACATGCCACTACCCTTTAGCATTCACAGTGCAGAATAACTTGTATTTGTCAGTCCACCTGTGTACTTCAAAGTGACACAAAACCGAATAAATTGAGCTTGAAATTAAAAAATGCAATGTAGTTTTACAATAATAGTGACAGATTTAATAATTAAAGTTCCCTAAGTATGTTGATGAAAGGAAGAAAGTATAAATTTCCAGCTTCTCTGTGAATACATAGGCTACACCTATGACATATAATTGCTGATATAAAGGAAGGACTGATTTCAAGGGTCATACCTAGGGATGCCCTAATTTGATAATTCATTTTCTCAGCTCTTGGTTTCTTAGCTATAACATCCCTAGTGGGTGTACCCTTAGGTATGAAAAAGGGAAGTACACTGCCCATTTGCAGTACTCCTGTGCCCCCTAGAGCATTGTATTGAAGAACTTGGAATTAGCTTACATTGCTAGGGATATAGAATAGCCTATAGACGTTTAAAACAGATTTAATGTAATGTAAGGTTGAGAGTCTTATACATAGTGTTTTCAGCAAAACTTTCTATCTGTTATGCCCCTCATATGTCCTTTAGCTGACAGCTAAAGAGTTGCTGGACTATTTATAGCAGTCCTTTAAACTGCACTTAGGTATTTATAAGACATCCTGTCTAGTGAAGACTTCCATGATCTGCTTTCATTCACCTCTGCTGATAATGAAGGCTATATAATATCTGGGGCAGTGAGGTAGACCAGGAAACCAGGAAATTTGTCTGTTAGTTATAGGCTGAAGCCAAATTGTAGTGCAGCCATTTAGGAAACAAATGTACTACAGACTTGCAGTAAGTATAACCTGATTTTTATGTACTTCCTGTTCCATAAACTCCAGAACACATTAACAGAAAAAAGACATTTTCAGGCAACTCATGGAACAGCCATCCATAATTTCCATATGCAGAAAATAACTCCATAGTCCAAAATTTTTCACAGTGCCAAAGCACTGATGTTGAGATAAGCTCTCTATCAGTGGTCAATTTATAAACGAATACACCTACATTTAATTAAATGACACATAAGAACAACATAGCCAAGTATATTGGAGGGGGGAAAAAGAAAAAAAGAGACAAACAACAGTTAAAAAGAAGCCATGAAAAAAAGCCTCTCCTACAATAAAGAGAGGCTCTGGATCCATTTATCCAGCATCAATAAAAGCAAAACACTTCTTTATCTCAACCTGGACCAAAATCGGCAACTATTCCATTTTTCAGTTCTTTGAGATAGCTTCCTTTAAAAGCTATCCATACTATTTGACATTACAAATTTAACCTTATATGCACAAATCTCTATCACAATTCATTGCTAACTGCACTAATTTTTTGTTGTTACTTTTCAGTATTTCTCCTAGCAAGTCTGAGAAATATATGTTCATTTCTTAGTTTTCATTTGAGACATTAGTGTCCACATAGAAAAAAGTACCCTTTTCAATCCACTCTTCAGTATTTTTCTGAGCAGAAAGAGGAGGCAATACACTGTTGTGAACCAGACAGCAAAGCTTTTGTCATACAGAAAATGCCATCTGACAGATGTAGGAACACAACATTTAATTAATTGTGTCTGCATGAACTACCTTATCCTCTTTCGTGTGTTGGTATTTCTTTAAATAAGGAAAGAACAGGGGGAGGAAAAAAAAATAAATACTCCACAAAACTTTTGAGACTTTTTGAGTCTCAAAGAAGCAAGAAGATAAACTTTTTCCCACATAAACCGCAATTAGTTTATGGCATTTTTTACTGAGCCATAAAAAATAATTTATTTGTCTACTCATTTCAGAAAGTACAAAAGCTCTTTTTATTTTTAGGGAGTGTATCCCAAGTTGTTTGTGGAATATTGCCATTCAGTCATTATCATCGAATTATATTCTTATATGAAGCATGACTACCAAGTAAAAACAAGACAGCTATTCAGTGCAGAGTGATGACACTGTACTGTGTGCAATTTGAAATGGCCCAGGTATTACTAGTATTTAATCAATTATATTAAAAGGGCCTCATAAATGTAAAAGAGTGCTGTTGATTTTGCATAACCAACGACATGGACAAAATAATAGAAATGGTATTTGTGGACCGGTCGATTATTGTGGAACACATTCAGTCATGTTTTCTTCAGTATCGACAGCGAGTAATTTTGTAACAAAGTTTGTAAAAAAGTTTAGAAGTAATGTTAAAGCTGCGTGTAAAGTTCTGTTGTCATTGATCTGAATGCCTTTTAGAGGAAATGAAATGGCATTTATCAAAGGTAACTCTCTTGGTCAATGAGCAAAGTAAAGCACAGTGAGTGTTTTCTCCTTTCTCTGAGCAAGGCCAGGTGCTACACCCCACTCTGTGAGCAGCCATCCACGGCCAGGGTCTGCTGGAGCTTCCAACTCAGTTCTGCCAGGGCAGCTCTCAGTCTCTCTCAGAAATCACCTTCCCTCTAGTGGCCTAAACTGAAATGTATCCATTCCTCATTTTTAAATTTCTCATTTTTAAATTCATAGTTTTTACAACCTTCTCTTTTAAAGCCTCCTCAGCAGCTCTAAAGGTCCCTGGGTCACAGCGCCCCAAGCCCCAGGACACTCTTTGGAGCCTCCCAGGACAGTCATGAGGAGCAGCTTGTTGACATGTTGCCCAGCCTGACTGTGCACCTTGACAAGAGACCTGCACACCTGCAGCAAACATCTGCCCTTTCCCAAGTGTTCCTCCGTACTCTGCCCTGACCCACTTACCATGCGGAATGGAGGCCCCCACGCCCCTCAAGGAGGAGCCCCCACCTCTGGGCCCTAAGGTGGGGGGTGTGGAGTGACTGCAGCAAGGACCTGAGGGCTGCTGGGGCTGCTGTAGGTCTGACCATGGTACTTGGGGTACTTTGACCCCTCAGGATGCCAAGAAGACCCCTCCAACTGGCTGGATCCGTCCATCCCTGGCTGGGTCATGGGAGCCCATGTAAAGCAGGAAGTTTGTTTTATGAAAACTTGTTTCCCTGGAGTACAGAGAAACAGGAGAAGCCTGCAAAGGCAGGCATGGGTAATTAACACGAGGGCTTCTTCCCCGCTCCAGGCTATGCTGGCAGGACTGGTGGCTGCATAGTTTTGTAACCATGTGCCAGTTTATATAATATGAAGAGCTGGGTAAGGTCAAAGGAAGCAACTCGAATTACCCTTTGTTGCTGCAGCCCTCCTCTTGAGAGATTTGCAGGATTTCATCGGATTCTGACAAATGTGCCAGCTAGATATGCTATTATATTTTAACAATTTTAACAACAAGCACCTGGCTCTGAGCAAATCCTTGAATTTGTTCAAAGCTCAGTTGCAAAACTATTGGTCAGTTTGTATTTCAGAAAAATGCTCTGTAATGCCTTTTGTAATCCAATGAGACTTCACAGTCTTGCAAGATCTGGATTGCTCACCAAACAAAAAAATACCACTACCACATCGTGTGTTGAGGTATGGCAACTGCCTGTGTCCTGTCAGTCTTTCCAATTCAAAGTATTGCCAGAGTTTCAACACAGTATACCCTATATGTGGGATGGGAATTTAAGAAATTCGGAAAATGATGTTTTGCACCTCACCCTCAAAATCCCATTGACTGTATGCCTCTGTTCTTAAATACCTCTGAATATCTTTAATATGTGACCAAGCTAAAGGGAATTAGGTGTAGAGTTTCAGTTGAATTTCAGCAACGTATGACCCTGGAAAATTCCATCAAAATCTGTTCCTTTCTTCAGTGTTTCTCCTTCATTTGTTTTACATCTGGGAACATAGGGATAAGCAAGCTTTTGTTTCCCATTTTGCTCTCTCTGTTTAGACTGATGGTACCCACCTAAACAGATCTATCACAATCTGACAATGTCTGTCACCATGTAGCCCCATAATCCCTGCAGTAAAAATGCTTGATAAGAAAATTAAAATTATCTCCAGTATCAATAAGATACTCATTGCTCTACTGTCCAAACATGAAAGGTAGTGATGTTGCCCCTTGAGTACAATTAATCCCCAAAAGTGGGGTTGTTCACATATTTTTCATGATCTGTGAAGTGAGTTGGTCTTAAAGACACTATGAATGTCACAGTATTTTAAACTGTCCTATTTCTGAAGTTTTAGGGGTTTAGGTTTAAATTCCTATATTTAAACACAGCAAAGTCAGAAACAAGCCTGAATCAATCAAAGGGGATGTGTTTAACTTTCCATTTGTGCTGCCCCTACTGTCGATTAAGTCTTATCTACTGTTTGGTGTTAGTCATTAAAAAACCCCAACAAAACATAAAAAAACCCAAACAGCAAAACTCTAGAAGTTCTGGAGCACATAGCATCACGTTCCAGTCAAATGCTTTAGCAAAGGCTGCTGTTATGAAAAGGATTTTCTAATAGGGGGAATAATGATCTTCAGATTCTAACCTCCTGGCACGGCAGTGAGATTTATCAGGAGGGGCATGTGACTAGTTAAGACACACAGCCCCAGCTTGAAGGAAACAGCTGCTCATTTCATGCTTTAGCACTTGGCAGCTGGACAAGGAAGGGTGATGTTTGTGTTGAATACCTCTGCAGAACCAAGTATACAGTAAGTGATTTTCCCTGTTTTTTAATTTTTTTCCTAAACTGACACTGCTTTCCTATTTTCATCCTAGACCTCTGGTAAAAACACTTAAGGATGAGGCATATTTTTGAAACTTCATTGATAAGCAATCATTCATGATCAGAATGCCTATAGTTTTCTGACCTGTGATTAACAACAGCGTTGTTTTTGTTCTTGCAAGAACAAAGCACGTATGGTGTTTTGTCCTTATGCGAGCCAGGAAGGGAAAATTGTGCTTATTTACTCAGATGATAGAGTGAGGAGGTTGTTTGTGATGACTATACTTTGCTTTCTCAGGAAAGCTAGTCAATAGGTAGTGCTGCAACTTAAGTATAGAGCAATTTCAGTGTTTGCCTTAAAAGTATGCATACAAGGAATCGACAGAGGTATTCCCTCAAAGTAGTATGATCAATCTGAACGAAGTTGCTTCTGACTAGTTACTTTTTGGGGGTGAATGCAGAGGTTTTTTTGGAAAGAAAAAGGTAGAAGCAGAGAAATACAGGGAGACAGTGAAGGTGCACTGATTAAGACACTGCTGAGTCATTCTGGATAATAATGCATAATTAGATCATGAAGATTGAAAAAAAAAATCCTCCCTAAAAAACAGAGAGCAAGACTTCTAAATATTTCCAAGTTCTTAATTCAATTTATTTTTCTATGTTTGTGGAGTTTGTTTTTTTCCTTCATGAATGATTGATTTCCCTGTCTGATAATTTCTGACTGTTATGGTCTGAAGTTTTCTTTTAAAACTGGAGTATAGGATACATAAAAAGGAACTTTTGATTAATTATTTACTTAGAGATTAATTAGGGATTTTTGGAGGAAGACTTAGGAAGAATGATGATGCATCTTCCGTGATGGATGTTGATACGTGATGAGACTGAGGGATTCCAAGTGCTTTGGGGAAGGTTAAAGTGGGGCAGAGGTAGATCACAGTTGTGTTCTGCAGAGGAACATCCAAGATTAAACACTGACAGGTTGCAAGAAGTCCCTCCTTTAAAGGTGGGGAGGATAAAATTTGTTCAAGGGTTTCTTACATAAGAAAGTGACATTTTATTTCTCCCTGAAGACTTTTATTTTTCTTTTAACTGTAGTTTAAGGAAACTAAAGTTAACTGGAGCTAACTGAAAATTTTATAGGAAAATGCCGATTAGTTTCAATTGTTCATGAACCAGAAGTGTGCCTGGCTTCCTGTCTGTTTGTGTCTCCAAAGGTAGTCTGCCTTTGAACCAAGAACTGAAGCACTATCAGTTATGGTTACACTTCAGCCCTGCCACACAGATACCATGCAACACCACAAATGGAGCAGGCCACAGGTCTTGAGGTGCCTGGCTTTGTGCTCAGGAGCTTTTAGTCCCCTGGGAACCTTGGCTGCAATGGGGTCTCTCCAGCCTGTCTGCATCTTGATTCCATGCGGGGCAGGGAGAATAACTGGTCTGCTATTGTTTTTTGTTCTGATCCCAAAATAAGTTTGGTTTTTTACAGAATTATAGGCATTCTGCATTTTAAGTAAGATTGTGCCACGGTGTACTTGTTTCCAGACATTGTACCTTGTATTTGTAGTGAATGTTAAGCAAACAATCCAGTCAGATGAAAAGGCCATGGTTTGAACCTAAGTTAAACCCCAAATCCACCAGAAAATAGATGTGAGCTCAATCCGTTCCTGCTGTAACTTCTTCTTCCCTGTCTCTGGCACATCTGCTGTACCAGTGTTGGTGCAAAAGATTGATGTAAAGCCATATGGTTCTGCATCAACTGGATTATGAGCTAGCTTTTATGTGCCTCTTGTGAAGCTGATTTTATTCTCAGGCAGCCCTGGAAATTAAGTGCAGTATAAAAGGGACAAAGTGATGATTACATAACAATATGACCATTGCTGTCCCTCTGCAGAAGCTCAATACATACCCGTACCACTGGAGTGTTGTAAGGTTCCTGTTAATACTTTCTCCTTTACTCTGAGGAAATGATCAGGGTGGCCTTATAGTTCTCTGAAGGGGTATATTTCTGCTTTATATCAAAATATCTAGCTGAACTGCAGTTTTGCTAGCCCCTCTCTCTAGCTGACAATGCCATTTTATAGAGGAGCCACTCCCAGGATGTTCCTGAATAAAGAGAGGAAACTACTTTTAAAAATACTGTACTTCTGTGGTTTTCTTTTTTTCCTAAGCTGTCTGGGCCTGGTTACATTACATTTGTACAGGTACTCTAAACGAGTACCTGCACCGAATGTTTTCTATTAACATTTGTGGTATATTCACTTTTCACTGCTAAATTTGATAAATGTGTTTTCATGTTGGCCCTTTCTTATAAGTCAAGAATAGCAATGTTTTATACTTGAGTGTCTGAATAAAAAGCCTGAATTCTCAGGTCTTCTGGTTTTTGCTCTTCATTGTTTTTCTCTGTGATTTTCCTATTCGCTGGGAATAGCCACTGCCGTAGTACTTTTTTATTAACAGGTTTTCTTATTAGTATAACATATCTAAAAACTACCTGACCACCAGTTTAGAGGTATTGTGACAGGGGAGAACTTTTCTCATTTAATGAAGGTAAACAAATATCAGGTACAAGCACTAGCAACATCAACAAAACAGATTTTGTGAGTCCAGTTCAGATACAAAGATTAATCCTGCAAACACATAGGTATTTGTTGAGCTAAATTAATGAGAATTCCCATCAGAAAGTTCAGCTAACCTCTAAATGTGTGGGAGGTCAGGATCAAAGTGTGGGTGTGTGGAAATACCCACAGTAGTGATGTTTACTGCTCAGCAGAAAATACCATTACCCCTGAGAACTACTCTGGTTGTTTTGGTGGCCATCTGCTGTCTCACTTCTCTGAATAACTTCTCCCCTTGACCACATTCAAATAGGTGAAATGATTTGACTCTCTCTATAGAGTACTCTCCCACATGTGATTTATGCACATATTCTTCACTAATGATCTGAAGTTTTTCAGGCAATGGGAGAAAGCTTCAGCATCTCAGAAACCTGCCAGGTGTAACAATATGTGGAAAATTAGTGAAACCTGTGTTATTCTTGTTCAGATACTTTATATACTTAGTTCCTGCAAACAGAAAATAACTGTATCATCTTAACACAAAGTTAATATTAGCAATTCAGCAGTATGTCTGGTTTGGACTACAACAAAGTCATACCAAGCTTATATATAGATATTACATGTTATATATGTTAATACATTTCCATATACAACTCCTTCCACTACTGTTAAAACTCTCTTTTCAACCTGTTCTATGGAAACCTGTTCCACTCAGTGCAGTGGTGGGCTTGTGTGAGAGAGACTGGAGTGCAGCAAGTGTGTGCAGGGTCAGGATCTCCAAAATGAACAAGGATTTTCCATTATTTTTGAAGTATATTTTCTTTCTGATGCATAAAATAGGTTGATGGGTTTCAATGTAGAAATCAGTCTTAGAAGCTAGAATTTAAGTTATACGATATGGTCAAATAGATTGAACATGACTTTTATTGGGTACATTTGCATGTTTGCTAAAGATGTTGATAAGGCTGCCTTTGACACATGACCAAGGGTTGCATGTATTCTTTGTTGTGATGCTATATTCTTGTTCATGTTCTTTAAAAAGATGTAACATTTCTCCAGCTTAAACTCTGGTCTCACCAAACTGAAGTTCCTTAATCTGAAATAGCATTATTACAGATAGACTTCCATTCATAACACATATTCTTCTTAGGTCCACCCAATAAATAATCTTGGTGGTGGTTCACGTGACATGCATTGATAAGTCCTATTTGTTTTTCAACGACTCAGTGTTTGAACCCAGAGCTTGTTCAGAAATTTCTGGTGTTGCTAGTGGGAAGGAAAGAAAAAAACCAAACCAAAAACAGCTTATGCAAATAAGTAATTGATTACCAGTGGGGAAAATTACATCAGAAAATCTTTGCTGAATTAGCAAAAGGCTTGAGTTAACTTACTGTCTGGAAATAGAGTAATTTTTGCCATGCAAATCAGAATAGCCTTGACATTCCATCCTTATCATGAAATAGCTTCCTTAAAAGACTAATAATAATCTCCTCTGCTAAAGATGTCTTGCCTACTTTAGCTTGCTTACCAATGAGCAAAGTTACCAAATCCATGAACACATACTTCCTGGAACAGCTGCCACCCTTCCTAAAACACTTGGTTTCCAGGCCCTGCCCTAATGACTGTCCATATATTTTTGTCTTAAGTAGGCACTGGGGCAAGAACTAGAATTCACTTTTTTTTTTTGCCCTCTCCTTGAGTGTTCTTCCTCTTAAATTATACAGTCATGCTCTTGCTTGCTTTCTCTATGCACACCAGAGAAACTTCGTTATTTCATGTAACATGGAATTATATTTGTCTTCTGAGGATGAAAAATCTGCTCTGTAGTTTCAGACAAGACAGCTGGAGATTTGCAATCCTTCCATTAATTGGAAGAATCTCTCATAGATTTAAGCAGTGTTAGAGATCTTGGAAAAAGAGCTCAGGCATCACAGCTGCACCTATCTAGTATGGGCTCAATGTGCTAAGTGTGACAAAAGGATGTTTAACATAGACAGAAGAGTTTTGTGTGCTGAGATCCCAAAAGGATCTAGGACTGACCTAAACAAGGAGCTTCTTGATGTTGCTGACACGGACTTTAATATTGAAAATCTAGGAAGAGGCTACAAGATCTAGGCAGTTACCTTCTAGAGTGAGGAGGTGAGAAGAGAAAGACCCGGCTGAGAATCATATCCCTTGAGTCAGACCCTAGAAGCAAAAGGGAACCAGGATTTGGGCACCTAATCCTTGTTTTGGATCTAGTTCTCAGCTCACGTTGCAGAACTAAAATAAGAGAGGTGGGTTTCAGATTAACGTATCTTGAGTAAAGAGTCTTTTGCAATTTGGTTCACGTTTGTGTTTCAAAACATGTTCCTTTTGGAATTCTTGCACTGATTTAAATGAATTGATTAAGAAATTGGTGTAAACTTTCACTTGAGCATGGTTATCTGGTGTACTAGTGCTTATAGAAATATAATTTGGTCCTGTAAGTAAACTTGAAAAAGACTGAGTTGTTTTGAAAACCTGACTGCAATAGCAGTCAATATTTAATGCTAAATACTGGGGCAGGGTAAACAAGTCTCTATGTCAGCTTTAAAATTAAGATCTTCCTAACACCTTCTACCCTTTAATTTCCTCCCCTTACTTTACCACATTTTTCACTTCATATTAGCTTTACTACATAGCCACAGGGTTGTCTTTTTTAATAATTATTGGAGTTTAGCCAATCCTTCAAGAAATTTGGATAAGCTTCTTAAATTTAAATATATGCTAAGAAGTAAACAGTTATGAACTTGTTCTATAAATGCAAAACAAAGAGGTTTGAATGAATTTAAGAAGTGTCTTTCAAGTTGCTTGGGGAGCCCAAACTGGCCAAGCAAAGGCATTATACTACCAATTAACTGAAATGTTTTTATTTACATAGACCAAAGTGTACTTGGTGGAATAAGTGATTCTTGGCTTTTACAGCTACAGCAACTGCTCTTGTTGCTTTTCAAATAATGTTGAATCTTTAACACACATGAGCTCTAGAGAACCATAGTGTTGTATCTTAAGACATGAACATTGCAAACTTAACCAATGTGTTTTGGTAAGGTTTGGTTTTCTGAAGTCCTATTGTAGAAATGTGTTCTGTGGAAGTGGAATATTTATGTAGCTGCAATCTTGTGTTAAATATTCTTTCCTACAAAAAATATATAATTACCAAAATAATACTAACAAAATAAAGATCAAAGTTACTTGTTTGATGTATTACTTAATAAAGCAGGAACTGTAAGATGCTTTTCTTCTTTTTTCTTTGAAAGTTTTTTTTTACACTGCTCCTTCCCCTTTTTCAAGTTGCCTTGCTGTTCTGTATATTTTTATATATAGCACCTTCTTACATTACTCTCTTTTTAAAGAAGGAATTCAATTTTTTGGCTTAAAACTGTCTTATTGTTATGGAGGTGTGTGGTTATCATAAAATTCATTCTGTTCCAAAAGCCTGGATATAGGAATATGGGAACCATGGTGACAGTTTCTTAGTAGATTGCTTAGTAAGGAAAAAAGGTTTAGTCAGCTCACTGATGGTTGCTTTGTTACCCTTGGGAAAAAAAAATCAATCAGACACACTAAAACCAGCAAATGATCTCTTTCTTACTCTTCTCTGTTGGAGACTTAGTATTTAAAAAACCTGTGAACTGACCTAAGAAACACTGTATGCCTGTGTTTAAAGTACCCTCCTGGCATCATTAAGAAATCTGCAGCTGCCATCATTTCACTCATCTTCCCAAGGGAAACTCATAAAAAAATAACTAGAGGTAAGAAGATGCTTATGTATTTTAATGTCCAGCATCTGCTGACAGAATTCCAAAAAGAAGGATACTGGATCTCTCCTGACCTCCAGGCTGTGTTTTTACTCTACCAGCCCTTTTGCATGCCCGCTTGCCTGTGAGTCTCGAGCCATTGGTGACTTCTGCAGCTGCAAAACCATAGCATTGCACAAGACAGGCATCCATAGTTCATGTGAGTGTGCAGGAGACAGCAATTTACGTGAGCTCTGAGGAGCACACAGCAGGTCTGTCCACTGTCATGCGTGTCTGTCAGTGTTTTCTAGCATACCATTTTAATTTGCATTCTCTCTTTAAAGAGAGACTACTCTCAAATGAATAGGCAGCTGCCACTAGGGAGTGAAAAGGGTTACTGGCTATTAGCAACTGGTTCAGGGAAATAGCAGTTACATGTGAATCATTTTCTACATTCATCAAAGGGAAAACAAAGAATTATCTGATTAGAAATGCACCATAACAGCCAAATGAGCAAAAGGAGCCAAAGCTCTGTCCTGCCCCTCTGTCCTTTTAACTCTGTCTTGCTCCATCTCAGACACCCAGCTTCCCATTACTTGAGTCTCTGAAAGCCTCTTCCTGCCTTTATTGTTTTGCCAGTTGCTGCCTTCAGTTTACTGCACTGATAAGTATTTCCCAGGCTGTAAATGTGTGGTCGAGATATTTCTGAAGCCAACCTATATTTTGGTTGTAGTCACGGGAGGAAAGGTCAGCAGCAAAACTGCTCTCACTACACAGGGAGGCCACTTCTCACACCAGGACGGGTATAGGTTGTGAATTCATGGGGAGAGATGTGAGGTGATAAACGGGATAACAGGGCCAGAGAACAAAAAATAAACAGGCACTTAACCTCCGCTTTTCACAATGTAATACCCTTGCTTTAGTAGATGTAGAGTTACTGCAGTTGTTCTTCATTTTGGGGAGGATCAGAAAACAGAAAGACTGAGAAATAAGGTACGGTCACTGATCCTGGAAATGGTAACAGGTAAGTAGGAGATGTTGAATTCCCCTTACTGGTATCTATGACTGTAGATAATTATTTTGTCTTACCTTGATACAACATAGCTGCAAAGATGGCCAATGGAAGAGAGGCTATGTTTTAACATATTGCTTTTTGGGATACTTAGCTAAAATCTCTACTGTCTGGGTGACCAGCACTAGCTTGTAGAGCTTGATAGGCTTGACAAGCTCCATAAGTGTCTGCGTTCCTGTGGCATCATTATAAAGGGTGGCACAGATGTTTGCAATGTGGCTGTCCACCAGTGTGGACCTAGAAGGTACTGTGCCATGAGTACTTAGTCTGAAGTGTGAAATAACTGGAAATTACAGAATGATATGGAGTGAAAAAGCTTCTTCCAAGGGAAAATTAATTTGGAAGCTATGGGTTTGTCACACAAGAACTTGATACCCAAGTTACTGAATTTTAATACAAGTTACATGCTCTTATGATTCCTTTTGCCTTAAAGTTGATTGAAAAGTGATGTGAAATTGAAAGCAGTGCTGACTCTTAAAACTGTCATAACTCTTGGAATATTTAACAGCTTCAAAGAAATCACTACCCAGGGACTATGCTACTATAAAAAAATTTTGGCTTAGTTAAAAATAAGACAAAATAAGCTTTGTGGCAGAAAAGGTGGATCTCCAAGCTGAATATATTAGAAGGTCTAGGTGAGTAGGACTTGGGATTTCTTAGTAATCTAATTAAGAAATAAGTGTGATTTTTCTAGCTTGTCTTTAAGAGAATGTAGCTAATGTAAATAACAATAAAATACTAAAATATGCTGTAACAGTTATATGGTAATAAATATACTTGAGTTTTGTCTTTCGGAACTAGAGGGTTGATTATTTCCTCTTATATTTTTTTAAATAACTAAAAACCCCACTATTTCTTGGGCTAGTCCAGCCTCATTAAAGGCATTAACAATACAACCAGTCAAGAATACATTCTCATAAACTGGTTTTTATCCCTGATTTGACTAGGTTAACAAAGCAGACTTACTCCTGAAAGATAACATATACAAGTTTATGAATAGCAGAGGTAGTTGCCAAGAGTTAGTTAGACTACAGACAGTAATATAACTTGTAAGAGGTATTGATGGTATCTTGATCTGGCTTCTTAAAAAAGATTGAGTTAGAGTATGTGAACTCTTACTGCTGTTGCTGTCCTCTCCCAATGGGTTGTACTTTGGCACTGAAGATCTCTAAGGTGTCTGAAGGGCAAAGATTCTCAGAAGAGCTGCATCCCCTAGTGTCACGCATGTTATGCAAAACTCTGATACTTGTAATTTTATTTTTGCTTTACTGAGAATAGCAAAACAATTTTTGTGACAAATCTACTGAAAGTATGACTGGAAGTTTTCCTTGTTTTGAAAACAAACTAAAGTCTTCCTTAGCTCTCCCTTTTAACCTGATGCATTCTGGGCAATTGTACTAACCTGACCCACGGAAAGTGGAAGTAAGATGTCATCTGCATAATACATGGAATAACTCAAGGATGTGTGTTTGGATTTTACTGTCATTATTAGTTGGAGTTCAGAGGCAAGTGCCAACAAAGTAATACAGGCAAAAATACAGAAGTGAATGGGAAAAGCTAAAGTGTGGTAGATAACTATTTCTATAAAACACTAGAAATGCAATTGGGAATAAAACCTTTGTTGTTTTCACAGATCCAGTTAACAAGCTACCCATTATTTTAGGGGAGTTGTAAGTGAGGAAACTGGAGCAGGGGGTTTCTCTTATCTCTAAAATCATCTTAGTTATATTTCACAGAAAGAATGCTGAACAAAATGGTATCTAATCAGCTCAAGGCTTAATCAAGTGACTTTCTGATTACTGAAAGCATTTGGTCATATGACTATCCATTAGCATTCCTCATGATTTCTGTAAGCCTCTCTTTTATGTTAGGTCAGCATGTATTGTATCCCACACGCTAATTTATGAACTTGTACAAGCCATTTTATGGCTCTGGGCTAACAGTTTGGTCCAAATGAATGGATCCGTATATTCAGTTGGTTTCTTACTTATGGCCCTATTTATTTAACCTCTATTCCCACAGAAGAGTAGATGCCTAGGACCTGAAATGGTTTCTGATACCTTTCTAGGTTAATTGGGTGACCTGTCATGACCCAAAAGTAAATACTTAGCTCAGTGGAGCCTTCCTCCAAAATTAAGCGTAATAAAATACATTTCGAGAATTTTTAACTTGAATACTCTTGTGCTAAGACACAAATGCTCATCCCTTAGAGGCTATATTAGATGTAAATAGCAAGGTTTTGGCAGCAGAGGGAGGAGGCCAGGTGCTGCCCTGTGTTGGACACAGCCACTTCCAGCTGTCTTTTCAAGGGACCCAGCACAGTTGAGCTCATCAGCCAAGCTGGTGGCACCTCTGTAAAAACATATTTAAGAAAAGGCAGAAAATTCTGAGGGGAAGGGAACACAGAGAGAGCAAGGGAATGGAGAGCAAGAGGAAAAAACACAGAGAATAACAAGGTCAAGAGGACCAGGGGTGGCAGAGCCCTGAAGAGACTGTGGCCATTAATAAGTTCATGCCAGAGCAGGTACACACCTCTGAAGGGACTGTGGCCCATAGAGGACCCATGCTGGAGCATAGGACAAGAGTGAGAAGGAAGGAGCAGCAAAGAGAAACTGCTGAGTGCTGACCCTGACCTCCTGCACTGCTTGTTGTCACACTGAAGGGACTCCGTGCAACCTGCAGCAGTACCAAGGGAGAAGGACAAGTGTCTGGAGTGAAGCTTAGTCTGGAAAAGTGGAAGGAATATTTGTCTTCTTTTTTTCCCAGTACAAAAATAAGTAATTAAATATTTATATTAATTGCCAATGAATTAAGTTTTACAGAGATTACACTGGCTTGAGGTAGGCAGATGAAATGTAATAAGTAAAACTTTCCCCTGTGGAGTCTGCAGAGCTGTGAAGCCACTGATATCCCCTGTGCAGTGTCTGTTGTTAGTACAAGGAGTGGCTTTAGCCATCCACCAGCAACGTATGCTTAACCAGCCCCTGTCCTGTCATCTTTTCAGACACAAACCTCCCTCTTTGTTTAGTATCTTTTGAAGTTCTCCTTTGATCCAGAAAAAGAGCGAATTAAAGCAATAGGGTGCAGACATTTTCTGTGGTTTATTGTGTAACTACTATCTAAAGGTGTGTAGAAAAGGTGAGTGAATACTGGGAAGTCACATCAGATGAGCTCAAGACTTTCATATTTCATTCTCATTCCTCTCCTGATCCCCTTTACTCCACTTCATGCGGCAGTGCCACAATCTCTCCCTTGTTCTGTGTCCTTGCTCCACATGACAAATATATTTGGTAAGCCAGATGTGCCATTCTACAGCCAGCTGCATGTGATGGTTGAGGTCATGGACTGAGAGAGAAGCAGTGGCATTAGGCTGCCTGACAGCCCAGCATCACTGCCCTTTCCTACCTAGCACAGCTCTAGCATGTGTTAGACACTGGAGAAACCTGACCATGTATGTAACTTGCTCAGAGTTTTCTAGAAATAGACTTATGTGTACTGTAATGGATAAACTGGTACTGAACAGCTACAAGAAATATACAATGTCTGGGAGAGAATAAACTTCAGGAACCTGCAGTAGGCAGTCTAAGACCTGTGCTGACTTGAGCCCAAACAGATGTCCTGATTGCACCTGTGTAGGCAAAGGTGCAGCACTGATGTGTCCCAGCTGGGATTCTTACTTTGGTAATTATAAACTAATGAGTGGAGACTAATCATAAGAAAGGAGTTTACTGCAAGAGCCTCCGCTACATCTACAAGGTAGCAGGTGAATTCTGTTCTGAAGAGCTTGCTCTAGACATGATTGAGACAGAAAAAGTGGCAAGGGGAAGTTACCCTTAAACCTTCTCGTAAGACTCTTGATTTCTTCTCAGCTTCTTTTTCTTCATACTGCCACAGATTTGATTTCCCTGTTCAGCTGTTCACATTTAATACTCCTCCAGCAGCCAGGTGGAAGATGTTTAATGCAAGCATTCAGTGATGTGTTGTGTAGGCTTGGAGGAGGGGGAGTTGAAGGAAGGTCTGACTTACTTAAAGCCCCAAGAATGTCCTAATCCTGTAAAGAATATGGGTCTCCTGTGTGCAGGCCTCTGGAAAGGTTATGAATAAACTGAGCCCCATAGAAGCGCCTCTGTGTCAAAGTTGGACTGTTTGTGTGTGGCTCTATTTATTGTCCCTAAGTAGAAGGAAAATAGCCCACTTTTAATTAATGAGAAAATGCTACATGTGCATTTACTTTGGCATGGTTAAAAAACTGTTTAAATTTCATTTAGCTAAGTAAATATTACTCTGTATGTCAAATTTAAGCCTATTTAAAACCAACTTGTTAGTTTAGCTTGCATCTGTAACCAATATAACTTGCTTGGAGTCCAAGTAAGAGTGCCCACACAGGGATTTGTACTGACTTAACATCTTAATATTAGTTAAACTTCCACAGCTTGTAGGTGTGGACCTCCTCTTAGTAGCCTCCAGCAGTAAAAGTGATGTCTTTTGGTTTTACTAACAATGGTAGCCAACATTTAAAACTTGGCTTCATGGTGCCCACCCTGTTCACAGCATTTTGCATAAGATCACAAGTTTTCTTGCAGGGTATCCTGTTTCTTCTAAAAACTAATGTATTACACCTGACCACATCTGACTCAAGAGCTTGCAGCCTACACAATTGTTTTAAGTAATCTATCAAAAGAGTCCACAATAGCACCATCTCAAGTATTCCGAAATGTTGAACACAAAATGCAATTACACTGCACAAGGGTACTAAGGAAAGCCATCTGCTCAAAGTAATTGCATGCATGTGGCAATGTGGGTGAGGAAAGGATTTGGAAGGGACTCTATGTTTTGCAGTTTAGTCCATAACAAACTTCTAACCTCTGAGCACCTCACTGCAGATGTTTCTGCTCTCCCCCTAAGTTCCTGTGTTCCTGTCGTCCTAGTCTTCACCCAATCCTGACTATTGCCCTGAAACCCCTTCCCAGCATGTGGTGAGATACCAGCAAGATTTGCAGTGGAGAGTAATTTCAAGTGGCCTGATAAAGAAATGAGAATGGGTGGCTGTGGAGGATTATGTGTCTCCTGTATCTTTAGTAACCTCTGTTAGCCACAGTAAATCCAGTAAAATTTATGATTCCATTATAAAGCAAAAAAAATTTTTTTTCATTATAGTATACTATCATTCTCTAACACATTGAATGAGCTCTGATTTTCTTATCAAGCTTTAATGAATCCTCCTGAAACAGCCAGGTGGCAATGAGATGTTTCAGAGTTATGCTGAGAAGCAGCTGAGGGCAGAGATTCTTTAGGCTATCTTCATTTGGAAGTCCAACTGCACCTTTGGATATGAGGGTTTTTTTAATAATAGCCACATATGTCAAACATTTTTAATGTAGAAAAACTCTGCTATGATTTTAATTTATTTTTATTTTTATTTTTGTTGCATTGATTTTCTTGCATTGAACCATTGAATATAATCTATTTAATTTATGTATATGACATTTATAGTTGTATTTTACTCATCCATCTCTACAAGTGCTGGTGTGGTTAGATACCATTGTGGCATGATACAGACCAGTTGTTTATTGTTCTAGTACAACAGCAGTGCTTAATTGTAGGAATGATGTAATACTTATGATTGTTGGAGTCTGCAGTCAAGAGATGTGATATCAGATTTTGGCTCAGACCCAGTCAGCCAGTTCTTCATCTAGTCAAAATGTTTTATTCTTTTAGAAGTATTATTAGAATAATATTCTGACCTTTAGGGGTCAGATAGGCTGTTGGGAGGGTAGTACTGTAATGTCAGGACCTAGGTATCTGCTACTTAAGTATTTGTTGTATAACTAAAAAAAAAAAACAAACGTGAAATTTTACACTGGATATTACTTGTTAATTACTACATGGCTGTCTTTATACAGCCATGTCTATATGTCATATATGTCTATATATGTTGTCAAGAGAAGGCAGAGATGATACTCTCCTATGCTATATTATGGATGATGGTAATACTAACAAAACTGAAAAGTCGGATCGAATCTTTTCCACTCCTACATTTCATACTCAGCAACTTTCAAGGGATAGACAGAAAATGCAATAGCTTTTTTCCATTTTATTTTTTAAAGAGTGGACTAAAAATTATTTTCTTTTTCTCCTCTTGGGCAAAAACTCTAAGTCAGATAAAGCTGGAAGAGCTAGATAGCTGACTTTGTAAAAGTCACACAGTAATTTAAGCACTTGGAGAAAGATTTTGGGATGGTCAAAAAGGACAAACATGCCCAAGGTGGGTTTCTAGAAAAAGTTAAGTGCCAAAGTACAAAGTTGTGATCTTGAAAAACACTACTCAGCTGCTGAATAACTCTCAAAGTAAGTAAACCAAGTAAATTATGTACTTACTTTTTTTTTCCCCCTTCACATTTAACACATAAAGAGTCTGGGAAAGAAAGACTGAACCTAGGGTAACCATGGCTCATATGCCTTTACCAGCAGGTTAGAGAGCCACCTATCTCCCTAGATATACCTCTGGTTCACTTCAGACAACTTTAGGTTTTGCATGATAGCCCAGTTCTTGCAGGAAGGGTTGAAGTTGCCCAGCCTAGCCCCAGAGCTGTCAGGACACTTCTGCTACAATGTGGAGCATGGGTACCACTGTGTACCCACCTCCTCCTTTTTCTCAAATAAACGTTCTGATGGCTTACTGATGTGTGAAAGGATTAGTTTCCCCTCAATTTGCAGCAAGTAGGAGCTCTATGTGATTCCTGGAAAAATAGTGTTCCTTTAAGAGGGGATTCTGCACCACCAAATTCAAAGAAAAGTGGTTTCTTCTGTCCGGGAGGAAGGGATAGGAAGGCTCTGCTCAAGTTTTCTGTTGGCTGACTTGGCCTGCAGCACTGTGTGTGGACTGGCTTGTGGAAACTCACTGTTCAGTGAGCTGTGCATATGTCCTCCAGGGTTCTTCTCTCAGTTTCATAGAAAAGAGTGTCGTGTTTAAATCCATTGTTGGACGGGACCAGCAAGAACATGGCTGTAGGAACACATCTAAAAATAATAATATAGAATCACAGAATTGTTTAGGTCGGAACAGACATCTTTCAGATCATCACATCAAATCATTAACTCAGTACTGCCAAGTCCACTACTAAACCATGTCCCTAAGTGCCACATCTATATGGTTTTTTTCAAATACCTCCAGGGATGGTTACTCAAACAATTCCCTGAGCAGTCTATTCCAGTGCTTGACCACCCTTTCAGTGAAGAAGTTTTCCCTAATATCCAATCTCTATTCCTTTCCTTGGAACTTGAGACAATTTGCTCTCATTCTGTTGCTTGTTACCTGGGAGGGGAGATCAAGACCCGTCTTGCTACAATATCCTTTCAGGTAGTTATAGAGAATGATAAGGTTTCCCCTCAGCCTCCCTTTTTCCAGATTAAACTTTCTCAGCTCCCTCAGCTGCTCCTCATAAGACTTGCATCTTTGGTTGAACAGTATATTTTGAAGGTCTTCCATGCAAAACACCGCTGCATGCTTAGAGCAGCCTCAATGCCACAGGACTCTGGAGCTGAGTCATAGATAAGTGTTCAATGTGGGACACTTTTCCAGGTGCTGGGATGCAGTGTGCTGTGCTGTTAGAGTGTCCCTGACCAGTCAGTGATCTCCTAAGTGGATCTGAGGTGCAGGTGGGAGTTAACATAGGCCAGCAATGAGCAGCTTACAGATGCCTACTCTGCTTGGGAGGTTGAGAGAGTTCACTGGTGGAGCTGCAGGACAACCTCTGCTATTTGGCCTCAGCACCTGGCGCCAGTCTGGGCATGGTCACCTCAGTAGTGCAGACCTATCTGGCATGAGTAGGAATTTCTCCTCTTTCTGAGAGGTGGGAGTTGTGTCAGGATGCATTGGCCCTGCCTTCTGCTGACGGAGCACACCTGCCTGCGCCATGTGAGCTGGTGGCTGAGATGGCACCAGCAGGGCCAGTAAAGCTGCCATAGCCTGGCGTCACTCGGGTGGCTGGACCCCAGTGATGTTTGCAGGGCTGTTGACAGGGCTGACAGAGACCAAGCTCAGAGAGCTTTGTGCTCATTTTAACAGTGGCCTTCAGGAGGGGTCAGGGTGGGTCAGTAAAAAGGATGAAGGAGGCCAGTCCTACCAATACTGAACCAGCAATACAAGGTCTGTGATATGGTGGGTTTGAAAAACTTGGTATTTGTGGGTGAATGAAAGGAGGTGTTTAGTTCATTAGTGCTTTGCATTACCAGCATTAAAAACTCAATGTTACAGGCAGTGACTTCGGAAACTGAATTTCCCAAATTCCTGTATTGTTTCACTTCAAGGACTCTTAGTTGTGCTCTTGGCTTTTTTTTCCTAGAGAAGCTGGTGGATGTACTTTGTAATTGTTTGTCACATTTCAAACACTTGTCATAGTCAGGCACTAGTAGGGCTTAGTCACAGATAGACAATAAAATATTGATTCCTTCTCTTCTCTAAACATAACCTGAAAAATGATTTCTGAAAACTTGTAACAGTATTCTGTGTGTTTTCAGGTAAATGAATGTTTGATATTTAAACACATAGTAGATGTACGGTAAAATATAGAAGTTCATGTATGTGCTCAGCTTTCAGTGACTGTTCAGCTACCATGGGAAGATTTATTTAAGAAAACTGTAGCAGTTGATCTTCACTTCCTTTGAAAAATTGCCTCCTGGTTTAATGTTTGCTATGAACTTCATTAAGCACTTTATGCAGTCGGTGCCAATTAAGACCATTAGCATTACCACGAACCAGTAACCTTAGGGGAAAAAAATGGTTGTGCTTAAAAACGTAAAAGCAGGGTTATTAACAGAAAGTGACTTATCAAGTGTAAATAGAATGACTTGAACAAAATGTGCGTCATTGTACGTCCATGCCCTCATTTACCATCTGGTTTCTGTTTTATGATCCTAGCTATGGATGTATTTTGTACTAGTGAACAAACAGTTGGACAACACTTAGAAACACAAGCTGGAATGTAGGGAAAGCTTGCGGCAATCTTTCACATGCTCTGTATCTTGTGGGGAAAAAGCAGATTACAGAAAAGATGAGTTGAACTGTAAACATTGCATCCTGATAAGTCTCCCATATAGTCATACAATTATGATTTCTTTTACTTTCCTCAGATTTTCATTGTAATCCAGCTAAGAATGCAACCAGAAGAATAAAGTGAAAAATCTAGACATCTGAAAAAGCATCTTCTACTTGGTGAAAATGTCTCTCAATTTTTGACAACGATTAAAGGACAATGGGGTCAAACACACTTGGGAAAGCTGCAACACTAGATGAGCTCTTGAACACTTGTATTGAAATGTTTGGTATGCTTTTTCAATATTTTTTTTTTTTGTTCTTGAAATTAATCTTATAAGTCTTGCTGTTCTCCGATTTAGCCAGTATTTCTCTTAGCAAACAACATTTCTGTTCTGTAAAATTTTCCATGTTGCATTTTGTCCCAGAATCATGCGAGCCAGAATTTTAATCACACGCATACTGTATTAAATTTTCTTAATAAGATAATGCATAATGGTGGGTATGGTGATTTTTAAAATGCTGGCATTCACCAAGAGAAATGTTTAGTTCATTATTCATTATTCAAATTCCTTATTCAAGGAGTTATTTTTGGCATTGATCTTTGTCTTGAGTGGTTACACAGCTGTTTTTCTCACCAGTCATTTTTTTAAAGGTTTTCCAAATCATCATGCAATAATTGACAAGAATATGACTTAAGGCTCATGTAATCTTTTTACTCTTATTAAAATGTGATGTACCAGATTTGAGAGAAAGAAGTGATGAAAAAGGCCTTGATCCATAACACCATTAATCATTACATATATCACATTGCAGTCTTACGAGTTCATGGATGGGCTTAAAATGCTTTGAAATGGGTCTTTGATTCACAAAGATACATTTAGATTCTCTCCAGGTGCAGGACAGCTTTTGATTAGAATGAGGTATTAATTTTTTTTCCTGTTTGGAGAAAAACAAGTATCTAAAGGTGAGAGAGATTAAATAATTGAGGGATGGACAGATCTTGCTACTGACTGCAGTGAGTTGCCATATATCCATTTCTATAGACCACCATCAAACTTGTTGTTCTGGAACTTCATGAAAGTATTAGCAGAGCCCATACACTTCTTGTCTCTTGGAAATAGTGTCTCTTCTTGTATACACATTCTCTTGACAAGTGTAGTCCACATGTGGTTCCTGTTTCATACAGTGTATCATCTACTGTCTTCTAAAAGAGTGACAGACAGAGAATAATGTAACATTGCAGCTGTTGGGCAAGACTGATGATCAACCAGCCTGCCAGGGAATAACATTGTGTGTAGTTTCAGTGCCCACATTGCAGAGACACAAGGGTCTCTGTAAGGCAGCTGGACATGGGACCTGGGCACAGATGTGAGGTACTGATTTGCCATTGAATTCCTTGAAGCAGATCCCTTTTTTAACAGTTTAACTGTTAACTTAAAACTATTAAGCTGCAATAAAATGAATATTGGTTGTGGCTGTACATAATTTAACTCCCCATCCTTTTGGTGGGCTAATTTTGGGTTTGTTCTTTGGATTACTGGCAGTGTCTTTGTGAAACATTTAGCATAGGACATTTAGTCCGTGTCCTATGTTTTTAGCTATGGCTGGTTATCTACATTGGTTTGGGTTTTTTTATCTCCATTTAAATAACTGTCACCATATTCTGGCGATAGTTATTGTTAAAGAAGCATTTTTGTGCTTTGGTTTTGTTTCCTACTTCTTTGGTAGATAATGAGCCAACATTTCCACTTTCGATCCTTTCTATCTGACTCTGCTTGAAGAATAAAATCTCTCCTGTTATAATGTGGTTGACTCATTGTTTCTCTTTTGCAGATGACAAAGGAAATCAGTGCTCCAGCCATTTGCCAAGAACCTTTCTTTTAATGCATCGGTGGTATCTGCCTTCGACAGAGCTGGCTGGCAAGCTTCTGTCCACATATCTTTTCACGAAATGTTGCAAATCACAGCATCAACAGTAGATTGCATCTGTGACTGCATGTAAAAATATGTCAATTAAATAGTGAACAAACAAGGTTTAGAGGTGAATTTTTTCAGTCTAAAGATGGACGTTTATGAGCTTCTTTATGCTACTGTTTGTGGACTTTTCCGTATGTACAAGAATACTGATGCATACTTTACATTAACTTGGAATAACTGCAAATGTGTGGCCAAGATAACTTTTCAAATGTATCACAGCAGGCTGGCAGTACATGAACTTTGAGTGGTATCTAAGCACTTATATGTCATTTGTACCTCTTAAATCATAAGTATTATTGTATTTGGTTAGCCAGAGCTGGCAAGAAACCTTTCTAGCAGAATACTTAGAATAATAAAATGGAAGCATTTCTGCTAGGAGTAACAAAGGGTGGCAGTCTTTGGAAACAGTCTTCATCTCCTAAGATGCTGTGAAAGTGAATGAAATATCAGACCATATCGTCATTATCTCTAGAAGAAAAGTTTGATAGTGTTTTTAATTCAGCTGGTTTAGTGTCAGTCTCTAGTGAATAAAAGCAGCATTACTGAATCAAGGCACTCAATGCTTTCTTTAACTAGCATACATATAGAGATGCCAATGGGGAGAACTGCAATGAATTCAGACTGAAAATCTGCTACTTCATGAGGTAAATGCACTTCTGCTCCTCTAGCATTTTGGTTTTATGCTACTGCTAATACTATTGATGTAGTTTGGTTTGTTTGTGGTTTTTTAATTGATCTCCAGTCTACAGTGATGAGCGAATTTCTGTGTCTTAAAAATAATTAAGTTGAGCCATCCAGCTTATAAGACACTTAACAGCATTGAGCTAAAAGGCTGGTTGAAAACTTGTGCTATGATTTACCTGGTGCATGAGCATGACACCTCTGAGGGAAAGACTGGTTCAGTGCCACACAGAGGAGAGACATCTTTTGCTTCCAGATGTAATCTAGTGTGGGAGGGGAAGATTGTCTCTGGGTTGTTGGCTTCAAGCATGCAATCCCTACATAATTTGTGATGACAGGAGTATGTTAGTGATGACAAAGCTGTTACAGGTCGGGTGTGTTCTGAACCCTACATTGGCTGCTCTTGCCTTGTTTCTATGGGAAAGCTTTCATGTTCTCATGTAGGAACATTTCCCTGTAAAAGAGAAAGCGTGAATTTTTAAGTTAACATGATATAACCTGATTCCTTCAAACAAATGTTTTTTTCTCCTTCCTCTGAACTAAGTTGTATCACCAAGAAGAAAGGTGAGAGGGGTTATGGAAAGCAGGACTTATATAAAGATAGCCCCTTAAATAGCAGAGGAGGCTTACATGGCTTACGTCTCATTTACACGGTTATCATAGTAGAACTGCCACTCAAATTCACATTTTAATTTTCATTGAAAAATCTTTTCTAAGAAAGTAAAGCGTCTCACTTGAACAAGGGCTAAGGGCAAATATCATTTGGGTGTTCTGGCAGCCTGAGTTAGGACACTGCGTATGTGCCTTTTGTGTGTGTCACCTGAGACATCATCTTAATTTTGCATTTCAATAGGATGCCGCTTTGTTGTGCTGTGGTGAATTAAGCAGAGAAAATTATAAGATATAGTGAGTCTTGGCACTGCAGTGTCACAGATAATTGCAGAAGCAACAGGATGATGTAGTCTACTCTCTCTGCCCGAAGACAGAGAGAAATAAGTCCTGTGTCTGAAATAAGTCCTATTAAATGAAATACATGTTACAAGTATACAGCCACTGAATGTTATGCCCAAGTACATGGGCATCTCTTAACTGCTGTGTATGGATTTCAGATACTGGATTCTGGAATTTCCTGCGGAGTTTAACTTGGATCTTGGGCTGATTCGTTTGACTGAAGAGTTTCGAGAAGCAGCCAGCCAGCTCGGATATGAGGATCACATCCATCTTATTGATATCTCCAGCATGTAAGGATGTCGTGAACTGCAACATCTTTGCCTCTGTAACAGCAAAATTCTAGTTCTGTGCACAATATAAAAATATTAAGGGCCATCTTGATCTTGAGAGAACAAAAAAGCAGTTGCAAAACAAATTCTCTTTAACTTAAAGCTACTAAAAATTTGAAATTCTAGTTATAGTTCCATAATAAAGAGAAGATTCTTATCTGTGTGTAAGTTTTTCACATAAACAGGAAATAAATTATTTTCCTGACAAAGCTAGTGTCAATTAAGTGATTAATAGTACCTTTTTTTTCTGTAAATTTTCATATCCTACAAGCAATGCAGTGACTGGTATGGTATATAAATCTTATATTTTCTCAGGGAAGCTCTTATATCTCATCAGATATGCTATATTTTCTTTTAAAATATGACATATGCATAGGGATTTTTCCTTATTTAAAAATGTCATAGTAACCTGGAACGACAGTACTCCTAATGTCAATGAAGGTTGCAATACTTCCTTCAAGAACAGTACCAGTGAACTCATATGAATGTTGCCTCTTGAATCTTCATTCTAAAATATCTATCTACTTAACATTAAATATTAACCATTTTAAAGCATAACCTCTTTCTGCTCTCTGTAGTGCTTTTTTATGAGTAGGAATTAAATCATTTGCTTGCAAGCAATTAAATGCCCTTTTCCACCCACTTCTTATTGTTTTGTTACCTGTTTGGCTATTTCTGTTGTTCTGTTATTTCAAGGACCTGCAGTCTTACAGAGTAAAAATTAATTATTGATGTTATTCAAGTTTGGTTTTTATTCTGTGTCAGAATTTGGTGTGAACCATTCTTGTATTTCCAAAGCATCTTTAATTATGGCTTCCTGTATCATGGGGAAGTATTTGTTGTCCTTTTGTTGTGATAGAAACCTGCTATTATTTATCATTTGCAGTAGTGTCTCCAAAACTCTTTATCTTCTGTAATGCTCCTGAACAGGTCTTACTCAGAGTGTTTGTTATGTGCTGGATGTCACAGATCAGAAAACTCATGGTCTGTCTGTTGGTAATTTTACACAAATATATTCCAGCTATTCACATATATATCCAAACAGAATTGAGACTTATACCTATTCTGTTGCAGTCCTTCCTACGACTGGATGAGAAGAGTTACACAGAGGAAGAGGATTTCCAAGAAAGGAAAAGCCTGCCTGCTGTTTGACCATTTGGAGCCCATTGAGCTAGCTGAACATCTCACTTTTCTGGAGCATAAATCTTTCAGGAGAATTTCTGTAAGAAGCTGACAACTTTGTCACTTTCAATTAGGAGCCTGTTTTTAAAGAGTGTTCACACGGTTTAACATTTATGACTTTTTTTTCTCAAGATTTCAGCATAGTAGATCTTTATAATCTGTCATATGATGTACATAACCATGGCTACACCACCACTTCCTTGACTTTTTTCATGCCTGATGCTTTTAGTGACAGAAGTTAATTTTGTGGAGAAATTCTGGGCAAAAACTGCTGCTAAAAGCTACTGCAGCCATGTGTCACAGCAGTTGATTAAACTAATAGTGTTATCCAAAATCTTCACGTGTTTTCTTCTTCCCTTTGAAAAATATAACTAATTACATTTCAGTAAACATCAGAGTCTTCGTGAAGCATATTTTAAGAGTCTGGAATATGCCTTGTCCTTCTATAGTCTCACTCACAACCACTTCAGAAATTCTCCTTTCATCTGCCAACTTCAGGTTGGAAGGGATCTGAGGAGGTCACTAGGCCAATCCCCTGCCCAAAGCAGGGTCATCTCTGAGANCATAGCCTGATCAATACCCATAATAAACCATGTTCCTAGGAGACTTAGGCAGTTGGGTCTTGAAACTCTGCAAGAACAGAGCCTGCACAATTTCTCTTTCCTCCTTCTGCCATATAGGCACTGAGGGAAACTCGGGTCCAGTTGCTTCATTACACACAGGCTTGTATATGGACAAGAGGCAAAAATGGATAAAAGTAAAAAAAAGAAACTATAACAAAACAAATCAGTAAGTCAAATGCTAAAAGAAATGCTGATTTCTGCTGGAAAATATCCATATGAAAGAGTCACATGATGCCACTGTATCTGGTAGCAAATGAAAGCAGTAAGTTCTCAAGATGGCAAACAAGACTGTTTTGGAAGTGTTTAAGAGCATGAAAGAAATCAAAATCCAAAACTGCATGAGTTTTTTTGTTTGTTTCCAGTGAGGAAGGAAAAAGAGATCAATGAGGAGCTGAGACCAGTCTAAATAGAATCACTTTTGACATTGTTTAATAATGTTCAAAGGTTAATTACTCTAGACTTTAAATCATGGGAAAACACCCTACCGTGATCTATGGAATGCTAACCTCAAAGAAGGAAGGAGGGGCAAGAAAAAAGGCATGGATTTCTAATTAAACTTAACATGTGTTTTAATTTCTTTGGGAATCCCAGAAAGAAAACCCAAACCTGGAATGAATTTTCCTTTTTTCTCTTGATGTTTCTAGTTTGTCTGTTAATTCTTCAGCTTGAATTTTGCTATCTGAGAAGTTTCTCTGCAACCAATGAGAGTTAATTAATGCTATTTGTTCCTTCAAAGATATGTAGTAGTAGAATGTGATTAGTCTGAATTCTGTCTTTGGTTTGACCTATTTAAAAAAATAGGGGAGAAGGAAGGGCAGTGTTAACTATAACAGAAAACATTTAAAATTTATCTGCAACTATGAGATAAGCATCTGCTCTGTTAGAGTATATGCCCTCATATGTCCTCTAGCAGCCTGGTTTTGATTATCTAAGACCAAGAATCCCATCTTGCTAGCAACTGGCATTGCTAGCAACTTCCTACCCAAATTAAAGTTATGTCATGAGTTAATTAAACTCTCTCTTTCAGAAACAGCTGAAAAATGTTTTCCAAACATTTAGGGAAATTTAATTCTCGGAAACCTATAGATTACCATGCCTTGAGGATGTCAAGTAAAACTACACAGAATAAAGTGTTGTGTCAAGTAAATTGTGGGAAAGATGGGAATAGCAGTCATCCTCATCATGCTAACTCTTGTATTTCCTGACACACAAACAAGTTGTAAGTTGGTATTTAAGTAAAAAAAAGAAATAAAACAACAACAAACAGCTTTTAAGAAAGAGCTGTTGTGCAACAGGGTCTGCTGATCCTGAGTCACACTCACCTTCTAAACAAGAGGAGCTTTAAAAAGAAAAAATTATCCAAGTTTCATTTTAATTCTTCAGTTGTACACCATTTTACTGAAAATGCCTCTTCTCTGTTAGTTCACAGACTACCAAAGCTATGTGATCCATGGCTGCTTGGAGAACAATCCTACTTTGGAGAGATCTATTGCTTTATTTAATGGTATCTCCAAATGGGTACAGCTCATGGTTCTCAGCAAACCAACACCCCAGCAAAGAGGAGAAGTGATCACAAAGTTTATCAATG
>WEIV01025259.1:151227-229187 GCA_013390005.1 Calyptomena viridis | reverse complement strand
TTTTATTATATTTATATTTATTGTAATCAGCAATGGGATTAGTAAACAGGTTTCTGGATGCAAAGAAACAGATCAAACACCCAAAACCTTGCTGCTGTTCAATAGGTTTGTCAAGCAAATATAAATTTAGAGGGCAAAGTTGAGTTTTTGCAGCTCTAGCCACTCAGTTCATGTCTGGTAACAAACAGCTGGAACCAGAACTACTCAGAAACAAGGTCTCACACATTAATAGATCCAGAGAAATTTTCCAGAAACCCTATTCCTGGTTTTCAGCTTCCTGTTATTTGACTGTCCAAAGTATATTATGTGCGATAAAGATAGCATTGTCTTGGTGTCACTTTAAAAATGTGGACATGAGGTCTTGCAGAAATATGGCTGGAATCTTCCAGCTTCAGTTGGGAAGGTGATGTGTTGTGTTAGGTTATGCAAGGAAAACTAAATACTATCCGAGAGAATGAGCGCTGCTGTGTTGATGTGTAAGGGACTTTTAGTGATGTAAGCAGCATGTAGAAGAACCAGGAATGTGTTGTAGATAACAAAGCAAGATTTCCTTCTGCTTCTTACAAATTAATAACTAATCTGGGAGGAACTTTTAAATTCTGACCTTGTTTTGTTTCAGATCATTAATTGGGGTTATGTTGTTAACATAATTTAAACAGAGTCTTCAGTTCTCTCACTAAGACTTCAAATATATCTTATAGTTTACTTTTTGTGCATGCTCTTTTTAAAAAAAGTTTCATTTTCCTTTTAATGTGGGATGCCAGAAATGCACATGCTGTTCCCGTATTGCTTTTGTAAGTGCCATATGTGTTGATAAAGATCACTCCACATCCAAACTTCTCTTTAATAGCTTATTTAAATAGGAAGTCTGTCAACTCCTTAATCTTTCCAGAATGTGTTGGGTGGGCGGTTGTGCTTGTTCCTGTGGTTGGGGGAAATGCAGTCCTCCATTTCACAATTCTGGCCTGGTTTAGGATATATGAACTTGAGTTCAACAGGATTCAAATGTGGCTTGGGGCTTTTACAGGTACAGCTTACTAAAAGGCTCACACCACTCTCTACAGCTGTTTTCGTTTTGCCAATCTTTGCCATTTACTATCTGCTTTGAGTTGTGCTTTAAGGCATTGTTTTTATTACAAAAAATACGCTATGTTGAATGCTATTGGGTTTGTGCTTTGGTTCCTTCTTAATGATGCATTTTTGAGGTCTGCCAGTCATTGGTTATGGGTCTTTTGGTAGATATTTAGAGAATGGCTTCATTAGGTTCTTGTTTAAATAAGGATAATGCAAATATTTTCAGAGGTTTCAGTACATTAATTTAATGTCTTTGTCAACCAAATTTTAATCTAAGGGAAGAGTTTGTACTTTGCTATGTGTCTTTCAGATAGTCCTGTTGACTTTGACACTCGTATTTTTCCCATCAGCATCATGTGTACCTTTAACATCCCTTGCACATCTCTGCAAACAGTAAAAAGGAATACAGTAATCTCTTGGCAGATATGGAAGGCTTTCATCACTTTGTGTGACCTTTCAAATTTGATCCTATGTTTTTACTTAGTGATGAAGTGGGGTGGGTTTGGTTGATGGAAGGGAATTGTTGTTAGATCCAAAGTGCTCGTGATCTGGAGGTCGAAGTATTAGTAAACAAATCAGATTGAAACAATACTGTGACAGAGTAGAGGTGACCAACTATAAGTGGAGCCAAAAACCATCTGATATACTCATGGGAAAGCTGCTGTTGTGTTGGCTTTATTTCTTTTCTTTTCTTTTCTTTTCTTTTCTTTTCTTTTCTTTTCTTTTCTTTTCTTTTCTTTTGGCTTCTTTTCTTTTCTTGTCTTTTCTTTTCTTTTCTTTTCTTTTCTTTTCTTTTCTTTTCTTTTCTTTTCTTTTCTTTTCTTTTCTTTTCTTTTCTTTTCTTTTCTTTTCTTTTCTTTTCTTTTCTTTTCTTTTCTTTTCTTTTCTTTTCTTTTTTCTTTTCTTTTTTCTTTTCTTTTTTCTTTTCTTTTTTCTTTTCTTTTTTCTTCTCTTCTCTTTTTTCTTTTTTCTTTTTTCTTTTTTCTTTTTTCTCTTCCCTTCTCTTCTTTCTTCTCTTTTCCTTCCTTCCTTACTTCCTCTTTCTCTTTTTCTCTCTCTTTCTCTCTCTCTCTTTCTTTCATGGTTAAAAAGTATACTTTAATGACACTTCCAATAAAGAAGAAAAATAAAGCAAGAATAATCATGTGTGAAGAGGTGTGGACAACCATCACGAGATAAATACTGAGATCATGTTTTCTTTAATAATTAGTCATTTTTTCCCCTCAGGTTCAATACATATGCATCTTGAAATACCAAGTAAGAATAAAAGGAATAAAAGAGATGCAGCAGAACCATATGGAAGAAGAGGCTGGTGTAGATTCAAGATAGGCTAGATATTAGTACAATAATCCCTTTTTTTTCCCCAGTCTGTCTTTAGGAACTATGATCATGACCACGATGGTTATATTTCTCAGGAAGACTTTGAAAGTATAGCTGCCAACTTCCCCTTTTTGGATTCTTTCTGTGTACTGGACAAAGACCAGTAAGTTTGGAGATTTCTTTATGGCGGGGTTTGGTTTTTGGGTCTTTTTTTCCTCAATTTAAAAACTCATGGAAACCAAATTTTGAAGAAACAGTGTCTCCGAAGTTTCTTTGGTGACAGGATCACCAAAGGCTGAACTCTCTTATAATTTAAATTTTTATGCTGTAGTCAGTTCTTTAAGTCTACCCAGGTTGGAGTCCTGTATACCTGGTACATTAAAAACCATTTATGTAATAGCTTAATGAGGAGTTCCGCTGGGACTGAGTCAAAACCCTAGAGTACTGTCAAATTACAGTGGAAATTCTGTATCCAGACCAGACATCAGACTGCTGAAAAAAAAATAAATTGTGTACAGTACAGAGAAAATGAGTCTATGTAGCAGAGATAGGGTAACAAATACTCTAGGAGGTATATATATTTCCTAGCCAGTTCGGCTTGGTAATTCTTGTTGTATAGAATCTCTGGCTGTGAAGGCTGGTGTCAGCCAGAGGCATAACTGATTGTTCTGTGTGAGCAGTAGGTCAAGATCCCTCCTTTAATGGCCTGGCCTGTGCTCTGATACCATGAACAGGTGAGAAAACAAGGTCCATGCTGTAAGTTTAGTGTTTGTTGTTTAAAGAAAGATAAGAACCACAAAGGCTATAAGCGTTTTTTTCTCCTGCCACGACTGTTGCAGTTCTTTTAAAGAATGTGCTTTGTGTGCTGCATGCTTTCTGCAAAGAGAAACCCCTAAACTGTTCAGTGCCGTGAGCAATGACAGATCTACTCTACTTTTTATTTCCCTAACAGAGATGGTCTTATAAGCAAAGAAGAAATGATGGCTTACTTTCTGAGAGCTAAATCACAGTTCCAGTGTAAAATGGGACCAGGGTTTATTCATAACTTTCAGGAAATGACCTATCTTAAACCAACTTTCTGTGAGCACTGTGCAGGATTTGTAAGTATGTTTTTAATAATGGTACATATTAAAAACAATTTTTACCCTTTAATGTAGATGGGTTGAAAATGGCTCCACACATACTGCTCTTGCCAAATAATACCTCATGGCATTCGAGAGCACAGAACACTTACTCATGTTGAAGCTGTGCTATCCAGTTTTGATTTAGTTGTTTCTGAATATTGGCATTTGTAAGGATTTCTATTGCAGGGGGTGAGAGGACGAAATAAAATTACATTAGCTAAAGGATATCAGAGACTATATGAATGGCTTTACTTGGTTTATCTTAAGTTCCTTAATTTGGCTTGATTTCCCATGTAAACAAGCTCAAGGGAAAATGGATGTCTGGAACAGAGGATGTAGAGGAGGCAAAAGCTGTTCTTTCTCAGGAAATTGCACATGGCAACATAGCTGTGTGCATAATTCTCTGAATGGCTGTAACAACCCTAATTTTTTCTCTATTGAATTAACAGATTTTCTAATTTGGTAAAGAAATAAGAAATGCTTCCAACAGTTCTTTACAATAAGAACTTTGAAAATTTATTTGTTTGGGGTCTTTATAATTTGCTTTTTGTCTCAGCCATAAGTTACCAGATGCCATTAGAGTGCTCTGTACATAGCTGGGAAGCTATGGGACTTGTGGACATTTGTGTTGCTTGTAAAGCTCCTCTAAGTTTTCCACTTCCAACCAAGTACAGTAAAGAAAAAGGAATTACTATGATATAAAAGTTACTCTAATGGACACACTCGCCTGAAATCAAATGTTCACATTTAGACAGCTAAAGCAGTAAAGGCCGAGGGCCATATCCTCTTCTTACATGTGGTTCACATAACAGAGTGTGAATTCAGGCCATGTCCCTGCTTTCCAGAACAGATCTGCCTCTGCTATCGGTGGCAAAATCTCCAGCTTTATTCCATGAACTTTTCCACAAAGTAATATTTCTTCATGATTGAAAATAATGATAACAGCATTACAAAGTGCAAAAACATGCCACCTTTCAGACTACCTCTGGCATTTCTGCTCTTGTCCATGTTCCCACCTTCCACTCGCTTCTGTTGCGACGTGTCAGTCTTGTTCAGATGCTCATGGTCCCTGCTGCAACTGCTGACGTTGATCAAGGCCATGGGCAAGAGGGAATTCCACCTATTTCCGCTAGAGCTGCCAAAGCTTTGGAGGTAACATGGTCAATGCTGATTCAGAAGTGTGGTGGTGGGCTCTCAAGCTGACAGCTCCAGCAGACCGATGGGACAGGGGCAGTCGCTGGCCGGAGCCTATTGTTTCAGCTGCCTGCAGCCTTGGGAAGACGTCACTGCATTCGTGACACTCAGTTCATGTTTGGAAGGCTTCCATAGCAAAGCAAGGCCCACGGACTGCCCTGCAACATCCTCTCTACCAGATATTTTTCTCTTGCATCAGTTTGCTAATTGGCCATTGTTAGATTTTTCACGTCTCACTGATTACATCCAGTGCAGAAATACAAATGAGTAAGGGGTTGTACAGGAAATGGAAATAAGGTCATTTTTCCTGTCAGCTCACTGAAGTCATTGGCATTGTTGTGTGGATGAGTTGGACTGATAGGACAGGAACCGACTACAAAATCTGCTGCGTATTTGTTCTACATTTCAGTGCTTCTTTTCCACAGGTGGAAACCTAATTTCAAACTGATGCACTGATTCACAGTCAAAATAAAGTGCGCTGACCATGCAGCAGGATGAATTGACATGACAGTACACTGCACACAGTTATTAAAAAGATACGAACTTTAAAGGTCAAGCTAAAACCTAATGCCATTAAGCAGCATAAAATTGATATGCCCGTGGCCAGTCACAGTTCCGTCTCAAAGCTTGCGTTACACCATGTGGCAGGGCAGGTGACCAGACATCCTGCTAAGCTTTATAATATGAATTTACACAGATTCTCTTACCTTGGATCTGGCCCAAGACAGTTTTACAGCAAAGCTGTGTTAAAGAAATTCAAAACTTTAGGTCAGAAGTCACGAAGTGACACTTCAGCTAAGCTTTCACTGCGGTGTGTAACCACAACAGTGATGCCAAATTTGAGTAGAAGGAGACTACAGAGATAAAAAGGTGAGGAGAAAGCTCTTCAATGGGAACAGATTAGAGCTTAAATTAAATAAATAAAAATCCACATTTTTGACAGTGATCCTGTAAAAGGGACCTGGGAAAATAAGTCATTGCTACTCTTTCAGGAGGGACTGGGGTGCTCCACTGTTGCTGCCTGACCACAGCAACTGCATTCGCTGTGCATTACCAGAAAAAGAACAAGCAGTAGGCTTTCTGTGGACCCTGCTTCCACTGTTGTCCTTTCTGTTCTTCTGTTCACCATTCTTCCACTTTGTCTAATCTATTTTTGCTTTCTCCAGTCCCCCGTTTTTCCTTGCACATTCTTTTGTGCAGTGTATGGGATGTTTTTTTTTCCCCCAGAATCTTTCAATTCTGTTTATTTTAGTCTTTCCTTTGTACTCTGAATGTTCTCCAGTTCTTCCTCTTGAACCTTTCTTTAATGATCATAATCACCCCTTGCTCTCTGTGTATGGATTCTTACAAATGGTGAGGAACCATGTGCAGTTTCAGCTGTCTGGATGTGCTTACCCTCCTTGGTAAGATTTTGAATCTTGATAAACTCAAGATTTTATCCTGAGTTCAGGATAAACATACACCAGAGTCCTCAGTCTTTTTTCCTTTAATGCTAGAGTTAGAAAAATCACCCCTTCCTCTCTCTGCCTCTCAGAGTGGAAATGCTTGTTTTTATTATGCCATGACTGTAGAATACAGTGCTTCTGAGTGTATAGAAAACAGTTTGCTAGAGAATTTTCCTATTTCCAACCAATCCTGCTCATGTTGCAGTAAAATCTTCCCAAAAGTAGGACCACACACATTGGCCCTCGGAAGTTTAGCATTTGGTTGTTATATACATCAATGAGAGCAGTTTCTGAGGGGAGGCAAAGATGGAATTTAGTGGCTTTTCTGTCTGTTTCATTCTTCAACCATTTGTTGGTTTTTTCCAATGGGGAATGTCAGTTAGCCAAATCAGATTGTTGTGACTGGGTGTGCTAGGAACCAGTATGGGAATGAAGAACCTAACTTTTATCCCCAGTGGTGTTTTTGTCTGCTGTGTTTGAATGTCATGGGTCATTCATGTGTCTGGAGAATGGATGTACATTGGAAATTCTCCTGCAGATAACATTAGGTGAGCCTAGATGCAGAATGTGCTCTGCTGGTTTCACTAACCTTGATATGATGGCAATTTTTCATCAATTCCAGGAAGTAAATGTAATCTGTGTCTCTCCTTCCATGGCAGTCCCATTACTACTAGTAAGTAGCAGAAGTAAGGGATAAGCCACACAAGTTTTATCACAATTAGGGGGGGAGGTCTGTCTAACAGGAAGGGTGTTAAGAGCAGTTGTATCCTGTTTGTGATTTTGTAGCTATTGGTACTTCCTCATTGTGACCTTATTTTCCTTCCAGCTTTCTTTTCTGATTCCTTGACGTTCTTTTGCCTTTCTTTGCAGCTCTGGGGCATAATCAAACAAGGCTACAAATGCAAAGGTAACTAAATATTGCACGGCTTTTTTTCAAGCTAGATGTTGTGGATTTCAGCACAAGTCATTCAACTATACCCTTAACTAAAATGACACACATTCAACCAAATCTTGCGTCTACACTTGGTATTGTCCATGAACAGTGACTGCTGGTACATTATGAAGTCTCACTGCATTAGAGAAAATAGCACCCAGCAGGAACACACAGGTTCTGTGAGCTAAAGGTCCAAAGCCACCACTGAGTCCATGAGGTGTCACTTTCTACCAATAAAGACCTTACATCTTGGAAAACAGGGTGTTCTCACCCTAACACCAAAACATCCTCAAATGATCCGCTGAGACTCGAGTCAGGAAAATGTCTGCTGGCAATTCTGTTTGTCATGTACATTCACATGCCTATAGTGAAGCCTAACTGGCCTTGCAATGTAATAGTGGCTGAGCAGAAACAGAGAAATACTTAATTCCTAGGCTGCCCACCAGATCTCAATGCAAGATCTTCTCCAGACATGCAACTTAAAAAAAATCCTAGAGCTCTTACATTGCTCCACCTTGCCATCATAAAATGTTTAATTTCTTGTGCAGTACTGGCAGCATATTGAACAAATCAGACCAAAAAGGACACTGTAGTGGTCCTCACTGGCTTTAAAATCCTGGACCTATTTATTTTTCGAGCAGCCCAGCTCTGGTTGAAGGGCACTGTTGTAGCTGCATCTCAATCATTCGTAGGGGAACCTTCACACTGGGGTTTCATAGTTGTATTTGTATGTACTCTTTTCCCTTAGTTTTACACTGACTTCAAGGAAAAGGAATTTGCAGTATTGTTTTTTAGGATACACCATGTTCCTGTCTCTCCCTCCACCCATGAATGTCTCTTCCAGAGAGAGGGGTAGGAGAAATGTCCATGGCTAAATAAACATATGTAATTCAGCTATTCATGGTCACTGTCATCTGAGCAGCTTCAGAGGGCTGTTTGTGGTCTGTAGCTTTACTGGTAGGATGAGGGAAGGAAGATAAGGTTTTGTTACAGCAACCTGTAAACTCAACTTGAGATCTGAAAGCTGAGCTCTGTCCTGCACCACTGCCTCTAACAGCGGCCCAGTGGAGAGTGAGCAAAAGTGGTTCTGTAGAGTCAAAATTATAGGCAATGGAGCATGAAAGTAAGAGATCAGAGCTGCTCACTCAGATATTAAAGTGGATAAATGTAAATGGCTTGTTGCCCTTTGTTGCAGCAGCTACCAGATGGTCCATATGCCAACATCACTGGAGTGTGGCACCCATTAGGGATGATTTCAGCCTTTGAGCACAGAGCTGTCATCTTCTGTTTGAACCTCTGACACTGTGCTCTGACACAGTGGGGGAGAGAGGGAGTTTGTCTGTTCAGATCTGCTGCTTACCCCAGCACTGAGTAACGAGATAAAGTTAGACTGTGTGGCCTGCAAGTGATAAAAGAGGTCCTTCATTTCACGAGAGGTCTTTATTTGTATCTGAGGAAGGGCAGGGAGAGTGTTACTTTAGGACAGAGAAAACCTCCACATTTGGGCAGGTATTGCTCTATCAGTCATATGAACAGGGTGATGGCAGAAACCAGAACGCTCACATAGCATGCTAGAGCTGGTGCCCTGAGCAGAATGGTTCTTATAGCAAAGTTATAAACACAGCACTTTGGCAATGGCTCACCTAGAACAAAACTTTGGGTTATGAAGGAGCAACAGAGAAACAAGGAAGATGGAAATTTTCAAACAATAGCAAGGGACACAGAGGAGACAGAGCCTGTGTTTGGGGCACATCCTCTACCTCTGGCCCTTTCTTGCAGATAAGATCCATGCTTCAGTCACACTTGAGATAAATGTACCTAGGGATAAGTGTATCTATAGTGATGCAAATCCCAGCAAAGCCTAGGTGTGCAGGCACTCAGTTTAATTGAGGTGGATGATAGGCATCCATAGAGCTTGTTCTGCGTTGATGTTGCTCACTGAGCTACTTAGACTAGTTTTAACCTACAGTGGTCTACACTGACATCCAGCTGTTCTTCCAGAGGCTCAGAGTATGGATGCTCCAGTGTCTTCTGACCAAACACGTTTGCTATAATGGGCCCTACTGGGTCAAATAAAAAGCAACCAAACAAATAAACTCCTGCTTTTCTGGAGACTCATGCAGTAGAGCAGTTTTATGGATGGAATACACATGACCATACCAGTAATTCCACATCTCTTCCCTGAGACTAGTTTCTGATTAAAGTAACATCCCCCCTTTTCCCTTCTGCTGCCATTTTTCTATTAATGGCTGTCATGGAAATGATCCTTTTTTTTTTTTTTTTTTAATGCCCTTAACACCAGATGATCCATTTCTGTAACTTCCTTCACACCTTCTGTCAAACTATTTGTTCTTCAAAGTCCCATCTGGTATCTGTCTATTAAGTGATTACCAGATAGTTGTGGTTTTCTATTTGATGACTTGGCAATTCCTTTCTTTATAGATTGCGGTGCCAACTGTCATAAGCAGTGCAGAGACCTGCTTGTGCTGGCATGCAGGAAATTTTCCAGAGGAACCTCGGTAGGCAGCAACCATGGCTCTCTGCCTAGCAGTCCATCTCTGCCTCCAGGTGAGAGAACAGTTTTGCTCCTATTTTAAACCATTTCTGGAATCCTTTCTAATGAAGGATCAGTGTTCTTGCTACCATTTTTAATTTTTCCATCGTATCACTATACAGAGCAACCCATGTACCTTTCACTGCACCACGGCTTGTGTCAGATTACACAACCCCTATCCTTCATACTGGCATTCCTATTCCAGCCAGATGAAAAGAAATTAAACTGTACTTCTCATTATTTGTCATGAGCAAAGAGACATAGGGCATAATTCTAGCTCTGCCTTACCCCTGAGGGTACAGATGGTGACAGAAGAAAATATGTACACACAGTGCCAGAAACAGTTTCCAAGCAGCATATGGATATTGCTAATTATACCACTGCTTCATAATAAGGGGTTACCTCCTCACCCCAGACTTAACTTTTTGTAAACATCTTGAAGTAAAATATTTGAAATAAACAATTCCACCCTCTCTTTCAGTCCAAGATGAAGTATTTGAATTTCCCAGTGTTGCTGCAGAACACCAGGACCTTGATGGCAGAGCTATCACTCTCGTCACTGGCTCTTCACGAAAAATTTCAGTGCGGCTGCAGAGGGTGACCACCAGCCAAGCAACACAGACAGAACCACTTTGGCATGAGCCAGGCTGGAACGATTCAGGTTCCCATACTTTCCCCAAAATGAAGTCTAAATTCCATGGAAAAGCTGGGAAGAACAAAGGCTTTGCAAAGTGGGAGAATGACAAGCCCAGCATGCAGGCCAATGCAGAGCTAGAAGCTGAGGCCCCACAGCATGTACAGGATCACAACGGAATAGAAACCCTCCCAGAAAGACAAGAATCTGAGGTGAGTTCCAGAAGCCAAGACAGTTTAAAATCTGCTACGGTCTGAAGCCTCATAAGGTCATTTTATGGATTTCAGAACACTTTTTCATTCCAATTTGTCATTGCTTCTTGCACAAGACTTAATTTCAAAAGAATGACAAATCATCCGTAGCTACTTGTTTTCTATGCTCCGGTGCACATTTACTGCAACACTGTAACCGTGAGTTTGGATTTTGGTGTCAGTACATGCCTTTTAGGAGTTGGGTACTTTTCATTTTGAAAATCATTAAAATAGCCTGGTTGATATGTGGCCAAATTCTGTGCTGTGGTACCCTTGCAATTTAAATGTACTGCAGTTCAGAGCTTCATGTTAAATTCACAACAATTAACATTCTGACAAATATAGGAGTCCAGACTAGGGCAGGATATTGGTCTGATTTCTGTTGCTGTCACTCATAAAGTTTATAATTCCAAAGCCTCATGCTTTTATTGACCATCTTTGAGAGCATGTAAATGCCTATTTTCCTTTGCTTACAGGATAGCTGATTGCTCACTTTGAAGCACAGAAAACTGCAGATGACAACTGTAACACAGCAAGCATTGAAGGACTGTGACAGACCACATGTGGCCATGAAGTGTTCCTATACCTCGTACTTTTAAATCCAACCATTGTCCTGTTTTCTTAGCTGAAAGGTGTTATAAAGCACTATTTATTTTCTCACAAGTAAACCATTTGGATGAACATCGCACAGACACAGCAGAATGGATCCCTGTGCTCAGTGTTTCTTTTGTATGACTTCTGTGGAAACTTCCTCTACGTGCCAGTGAGGATATATTTGGCCTCCTTTAAATGTACTGCATCATTTTGGTATGTCTGCCAGCAACAACAATGGTGAGGACAGAAGCCAAGCATCCAAGTTTGTTCAATAATACTCCTTTCCAGAGGCTTGTAATGATTGTTTAAGGAAAGAAGTAGGTGTGTATGTTGATTAAATCTCAAATGAAAACCTTTCACAAACCTTTCCTCTATACTGAAATTCTTGCACACCTTGGGTTTTGAATTTTGGCCATGTTTACGTTGCTTCAGTGAACACACTGGTGTTCAGCACATTGATACCAGTTCCCAGACAGGATCCTTCAAATAGGCAGCACGTGGTTGAGATTGAAGGAATTCCAAGACACTATGTGTTTGTCTGGTAACACTGCAATGGAGAGGAGCCATCTTTGCCAGCACTGATTATGGTAACATTAGCACGCAATAAACACTTAATTTTTAAGTGTGTGTGTGTATATATGTGTATGTGATATTTTTCTCTGGTTAGCAACCTGTACATGTTAAGACTAAGTGTACTGAAGAGCAATCTCCAGATTAGCAGTTTGCTGATGTAGGATCTAGCACCTGAGTCTATAACAGTCCAGGAAGCAGGTTTGAAGTTGCATTTTGCAGAAGCATCTGGAAAAAGGGAGAAAACTAAAACAAAACAGAATCAAGCTAAAACCTGAAAGATATGTTCCACATTGGCACATGTATTAGCCTTTTTATCCCCATTTTCCCATAAAAAAGGGAGGGGGGGCTGGAGCACATGCTCTGACTAAAGCCATTCAGTTATAAGATACCCTACAAAATTCAAGTTATTGTACCCTGCATCAAGTTATAAGCCTTCAGGACAAGAGAGTAATTTCATAGGCTTCCCTAACCAAAACTGACAGCTGCACTCCTCTGTGGTAATTTGACTGTAAACTGCACTGCTGTACTGGGACTCCATGATGCCTGGTCAGGTTTGCGTCTTGAATCCTGAAGGTTTCCTTTGTTTTCCAACACAGCTAGTAACAGTGGCAGATCTATGGGGAGGAGAAAAAAATTAAAAAACCCTATGCTTTGATTGTTTTAAATTCAAGATAAATAAGCGCTGCAGGAGCACTGATTTCCAAAGCAGGATGAAGGCCAGAAGCACGCTTCACTCTTGCTGCTGTGGGCAAAAACCAAGCATTAGCAAAAGTACAGTCTTTATTTCCTGTGGTGGGTCAGGTGACAGGTCACATCAGGCTGACCGCACAGCTACCGTTACAGCATACGGCTTGCACACAATGAAAACGATGTGGTAGAGAATTTGAATGCAGAAATTTGGTTATGATGGATCTGTTGAGATAAGCTCTTTAATGCTTTATAAATGACATGTTCATGTGCAGATTCATTTTTAACATCTCCTAGTTTTGACCGATGTTTAGCCCATAGACTTTAGCCCATTTCTTGTGGGCTTTTAAAAGTTAGTTGTAGCTCTTGACTCATTGATTTATTGACTCATCAATAGATCTCTTGCAAGCCTAGTAACTTTAGTCAGCTAGGTGCTTCCCTCAGCAGCAATTGCAGATCAAGCATAGGCTGCAGGCACACACAGTTGATCCTTCTAAAGCAAAATATTCTGAGGACAATCGCAGGATCACAGAATAATTTAGGTTGGAAAAGACCTCTAAGACCACTGAATCCAACCTTTGACCAATAACTATCCTGCAAACTAGACCACAGCATGTCCAGGTGTTTCTTGAACACCTCCAGGAGTGGGGACTCCCCCACATTCCAATGCTTAAAACTCTATCCATGAAGACATTCTTCCTGAAATTGAGAGGGACTAGGTGAGAATTTCAAGCACCTGCTCCTGCTGGAAACCCTTTGCTTCGGGCATTTAAAGAAGAGGAAGAGACTGTTCCTGGCAGTAAGTGTTCACAGCCACTGGAAAACAAGACAGACACTGGACAGAAATACAGCTTTTTTTTCACACACACCTCCCTTGCCACCTGAAAAGGACTAGGTTCATCATAGACAATGTATAGCATTCACAGGCTGTTTGCAACGGAATGCTGATCCTCTGGTTCCACAGCAGGCATCTAAGTGCTGAAAGGGAGAGCTGACACGGCACAAAAAAAAATTTTAAGAACTTGGTGTAAGGCAAGCTTTTTACCTGTGAGGAGGCCTGAATATATGAAATTAAAAAATTCTTTTTCTCTTGTTATTTCACGCCGGCATCTTTTTCTGGGGAAAGACTTTTCTTCACAAAAACAATTTTAGTTCCCCAATCTAGGTAAAGGAACAAAGAGTTCATTGTTCAACCCTTCTGACTTAACAAAACGCAGAAAGCATAAGCCACCAGAATTCCTGCCTGAGCTGTGTGTCTCTCCTTGTCTTGGTGAAATCCTGCCAGCTAGAAGTACAGCAATTCCAGGAGAATGTCCAGGAGAAAGTGTGTCATAATGACAAGAGTGTTAGATTAATGAAGTAGCTAAAGTCAGATACAATCCCAAATTACGCTGGATACTTCCACCTCATCCATTCTCTCCTGTATCAAGATCTTTTAAAAAACACTGAGGGCAACAGATGGGTTGTTTAAAAATAAAACAAACCAACCCCAAACAACACCATCCAATGAAAAGAAGAAAGATCATGTCAAACCTTATTTACAGCTTGGTCTGCAAATGCCAAAGAATACAAGCAAAAAGGGTGAAAAATACAAGTGCTTGGATAGACCCTATGAGTTTATTTGGCTGTTTGAACCAAACACACAAGGACTTTCTGTGCTGGTGCAAAACCTCTGCAAAGCCTCATGTTGCACATAAGGGAGCTTCAGCTTTTCTTTCAATTTCAGAGGAGCCCTGACTGCTTCTCAAAGAGTCACAGGGACACCTGGCTCCCTCCGAGTGAAATGCAAAGTCAGGTTTGAACTGCAGCTCTCTCCTCTGCTCTAAATCTCCTCGGTCTTGCCCTCCTCTGCCCCCTTCTCCCCACCCAGTCTTACCCAGGTTTTAGGCTTTAAAAGAATAAATCCAGATTTACAAACAACTTCCTAGACAGAAGCTATCTCCTCAGATGCACCTTCATCAGGCAGCTGAAGTGTGGGAGGGGGGAGGAGAATGTACTTGCTTCAGAACTACTCTGAAACCTGGATTATCCTCAGATGGGAAAGGTGAGCCGTTTTCCTTCCAGTACAGAAGATAATCTGAGCTGCAGAGCAAGTTTAGGGGCAGCTGCTGCTTAAAATTCTACAATTTTTCCAAAATTAAACAGCCTGTCACCTCTCTCCACTGTTGCTCAGGGACTCCTCTGTGAAAGACAAAGTGAACATGCCCTATGCAGCCCCCAAGGTCTTCCTCATGGGAAGTCTGTAATCCTTTGTCTGAGACAAGCCTGAGCAGCCACAGGAGGGTCCTTGCAGACTTGGACACCAGTTCCAGAAGCTTGAGGCATCTGTATGGGAAATAGCAGCATGTGAAGGATCCTGGACACAAGTGGGAGGAGGGAAAACCCCAAAACAAACCAAAAAACCAAACCAAAACAAAAAACAAAAAACCCAAACAAACAAAAAAACCCACAAAAAAACCCCAACAAAACACAAAAACAAAATAAACAACTAATTAACCAAACCAATCAACAAAAAAAACCACCAAAACCACAGCACACACAACAAAACAGAGTAAATGCAGGAAGAAGCATACTAAGAGATCTCTCCTTCTCTATGTGACACCAAGAATGGAAAGAGATCCCAATGGAGATCAAGCAGAGGGGAAATGGAAGGAGGGAGGAAGGAAGAAAGGAGATCTGAATGCAAATTTTCAGGAGAAAAACAAGTGTTTGTTGTTTCATAATCATTACAGCCAAAAAAAAATCTAATCAATGTTTGTTTCATTCAGCATCAGCCTGCTAACTGGTGGGCCTCCATACAGCACAAAAAATAGCTCCAAGCACTTCTCAAGAGAGTCTTGAGAAAAGAGCTGACCCACCGCGGGTCACTGCAGAAGTGGATGTAACATTGGAAAAAGTTTTTAGAGTTATCAGCACTGATCTGAACTGGATTTTCAAAATAAGCATTGCAGCCGATGGGCTAAATTCACTGGAAAATCTGTGTGCTGAACTTTAAAGTGCTGTTTATAACTGATGACATTCTGGTCCTAGGAGACAGCAAAGCCATAAGCAAAAGGCTACCGCTGGGGCAGTATGAAATTTAGCCAAAAAGTCTGCTTTTGCCATGAGTTGAGCTAATGCCGGAAAGTTTAAAGAGTCTTTATCACCTTCATCTCTGCTTCATGTGTGAAAACGAGTTATGACCTTCCACCTGCCCACAGCACAGGCAGACTCCCTCTTTCTTTGGCTTTACAATAGTGTTTTCCTATTTTTTGTACATGTTTTTCTCTCCTCTGTTGTGGGAAAGACCCACGTGGACAAGAGGGGAAATTACTGGACAATAAAGGGGAAACAATGACACTGACAGCACTCAGAGCTCTAAAAAGCACAAAGTAAACACAAAGGAAAAATATTTTTTTCCCTTCTACCCTTGTTTGTTAAGCCATTAGAGGTGTGACTTATTTTAGGCCAAAGAGAGAAGGCAATGTTTACAGCTGGTAATAGCACTTGCTTTTTCAGTTTGTGTCCCTTTGAAACGGCACAACCTGAAACAAGCAAGCACATGAGTATTTTCGAGCCTACGCAGGGGAAACACCTCGGTGTACTGCTCTCCAGTCACAACACTGGTGTGACTCTAACCTAAGGGTAAGCTAGGAGGCAAAGCAAGCCTTCCTAAAGCAAGCTTGGCGTTTAGCATGAGCCAGTTTATTTGGGATTGCTAAATCATGCTTAACACCTTAAAATGCATAGATACTTCTGTATCATTCAGAAGTAGCATTCTGTAGCATTTCTGTTGTCCAGGGAGATTAGAAATTCAGAGAGGAAGCAAAATCACAAGCCTGACACGTCTTTAGCAGCAACACCACCTGTTGCTGCCATCCTAAATATGGCAGAACCAAGAATAAATCATGTTCTATGAGCAGATATTTGACAGCTTTTGTTTGCTGCTCTTCGTTAACCTAACAGGAATCTGACTTAACTTCTAGTACCCTAAGAGCTGACACAAGCCCTTTGGACACCCAGAAGAGTCATCGGATCTTAGTGAGAATCCTCTCGCTCCTCACTACACTCTTCCCACTTCAGCAGTTTAATTTTCATTTCCTAGGTGCATAACCTCTTACGGGGAATACTCCTATGCTACAGGACTCTTCAAGCTCCAATCACTTCTCATAACTATCTATTGACATTAATCTCGCTTCCTTTCTTCCCAGTCCTACCTTAGATACTTGATTGGTAATTGTCTAGGTTCTAATTAAGCCAGAGGGTGGTTGAGGCACTTGCCACTTTCACCAATTCAAATGCAAACAGCAGTTTAATGGAGTCACAAAGTCAGAGTGTTAATGCAGGTTACCCACATGCTCTGGCTAAGAAATCTAACCTGTAGCTTGAGGAGCCCATCTGGAGCCACCAGCCATCATGACACATCATCATGGAGCTGCACACTGCAGGGCTTTGGCTAGGGAAGTACAGGAATCTCATCGAGCTAGGCATTACCAGCCAACTAAAGATAAAACTACTCAGGGAACAGCTACAAGCCAAAATGCTTTCTAGGGCTCTCTAGGGTGAGTGATGCATGGTTCAAGCTCAGCTCTGCGCATAGTAAGGAATACATTTGTATCCATTCCGTAGACGTGCAAGGAAAATGCAACTGTGACCACAGTGCATATGGATCACAGTATTCTAAATCCCATACTAATGTACTTGATGTGGGAAGCAAGTGTGTCCCCTGGTCCCAGTAGTTATGTTAATGCACAATGACAACACTTGAGTGAGGGTGATACTAATAGAGGGAATGAAAGGGCAATGCAAGCGAAGCCTTTAGGAAACAAAAGTTGCTAAATAGCAGATGGAAAAATCAGAACAAGATGCCTACAGCTTGTGGAAAAGTGGCAAGAACTGGAAGGCTGAAAGGATGAACACAGTTCCCCCTGTATAAATGCCTGCTTACTTAACTGCCTTCTTGATCTGCTGGAGTTCTGCTTTTGATCATGATACACAATGAAATTGCGCTTGTATATCCAATCCACCACACTCATAACCTCCACAATCCCTCTCTCCTCTCCCAGCTTCTTTAAGAGATTCCTTCCAGTGCAGCAGAAATCATGTTTGGAAAACAGTAAATATTGTAGCATCATACAGACAATAAAAAAGCAGTGGCTGTTTGCTTTCACTAATCAAAGCTGCTCTCTCCACATATACAAAGCTTGTTTTCTCTGGGGAACAAAGAAGTCACAGTACACTAGAAGGAAACAATAGAGTAAGGAAAAACAACAACAGCTGGCAGAAGCAAAGTGTTTTCTTTCCTGTTGGAAAAGTAAAGCCTCCTGTTTTGCTGCCTTCTGATTTTTTTTTTCCCCTTCAACTTTCCCCCTCAAATAAAGTGGGTCTCTGCTTAGCCTAAGTCCTGGAAGAGGAAGGAGAAGCAACAAATTTCGGTGAGAAAAAAAGCTATCAGGGATGAGGAATGGAAAGTTCTGTGCTCCCACCCTAGCATCATGTCACAATGTGCAAAGGTGACTGTCCACTGTAGCAGACGTCATAGCCTTGCAGAGGAACTGGCAGCTCTGGCAGAGAAAGAAATCTCTGAAGGTGCTGATGGAACTGAACTAGGGGCCCTCTGAAGAGTTTCCCAGGTTCCCTCTCACTAGAAACAAGTTTAGAGCACTCTAATGCACTGACAGAAAACACCAGCCTGTTTTTCAGAAGTGTGAAGAAAAGCAGAAGCTGTCAGCTTGAAGTTATCACATTCCCAGCAAAAGGCTTCTTAACTCTGTCAATCTCTCTACACTCACCAGTCCAGGACTGACCCAGCTGTAAGAATCTTAATTCTTAAAAAAACCCACAAATTATTTTTTCATGAATGCTGCTAATCCTCACGACAAGGTATTACTCTCTCACAAGTGAGGTATCTTCTTGGAGCATGCTGCTGAAAGAAACCATCAATACCTTTGTGAAGCAGCAATATTCAGTTTTAGATGCTCATAATTTGAACGTTATTATGCAGAGATAGATCTATATTAGTGATCCTCAAAGATCTGGATTTGATACAGGAAGCTCTTCCCTTGTCAGGATTGTTAAATTTCTTTGAAAGCAGAAGAGCCATTAAGTCAGATCCCAAGTGCCAAGGGGACCTTTGCTTCCAACTCGTGAATCACTAGCAGCATCTAGTGGCCGCAATAAATTCAAGAGCAGATTTTCAGGTTGACTGTAGAATGAAAGAGAGCCAAATCGGTTCTAAGCAATGTTTATCAGCTTATTTACATGATTAACCTGAATTACAGGAACACCAGCATTACAGAGATTCTCTCAAATACTCGTGCAATTACTGTAACCCAAGGAACTCCTCCTGTCTGCATCAATCTGGATTTAGCCCCAAGGGTATGTCAGGTACACTCTGCCATCGGCATAGTTTCTGCTACAGTGATCTGAGCGCAGCAGCAGGAACCTACATTTCCACAAGGCTGGAGCACAGCAGGAGAGCTCTCAGAAGCAGCATACTACATACACATGGCGTTCAGGAGCATAACCTGGGACACAGGTGCTCACACAGCCCAAGAATAATTTTACACAGCAAGAGAGAGTACTACATGCTGCTACACGAGTTCAGAGGGAGGAACTGAACAAAACTCAGAGTAATTGATGATCAGTTCCTTCCATCTGCTCGTTCTGACAGCTTCCCAAAGGGCAGAACACATGGTACAGCTGGGAGGACTAAAAAATCTAAAATAGATTAAAATGTAAAATAGATGAGGCAGACAGAAATCCCCATGGATTTCCAGCTACTGTAGCAACTGCTTTTTACTACACCAAGAAAAGAAACTAAAGCAAAGGGAACATACACATACTTTTATTGCTCACCTTTTATACAACAGCACACCTTCAGCCATTTTCTTTCACAGCTTGACAATGTTTATGTACACAAAAAACCCAGCAAGAAGCATTATGTGGCTTTCAGTAAAGAAAAAAACCCAAACATTAGAACACCAAACTCAGCCAGGTTTTGTTTTCTGCAGCAATAATAAAAGGGCTTCCTCCAGGCAGGAACTAATCTTCCCAGGCCGTAGTGCATTTCTTTAAAAAGACAACCCCCAAAACAAATTGCCCTACATTGGCTGAGCCAGTGGTATTAATTTGCAAATAAAATAAACTTCAGTTTGTCATTTCTTCTAGCTGACTTCAAGTAAGAATTAGGTTTGGAGGAGGAGCAACTTGTTTTGGATGGATGCAGGTCAGTTTGAATTGCTACACCTAACTACAGGCCTACAAACACTATTGGTTCACAATTTAGCTGTTTGAAATGATCTTTGCAGATTTTGGCGGCAGTCGGTCTTCAGAGTTGAGCGGGTGGGAAAACTTTGTTTAGCAGGAGATAAGGCTACTGAACATGGCATCCACAGCAGAGCTCATATAATAGACAAAAAACCTGTTTGTCAGAGGGAGTTGGTGGTGCGGGCAAACACGTCTGTGTAACATCATTGTGACTAGAACAAAAGGTCAGCAAGTCAAAAAGCAATACTCCAAACTTGTTTTAGAACATGTAATTGAACAATGATTTGGGGGAAAAATGCAGTTCTATTGTGTATTAAAGCAGACAAATTTGACAGGTCTTGGTATTTCTCTAAATCAAAATGGAAGGTAAGTACAGCAGGCACAGTCCTAACAAGAGTGTTTTGAGCAGCGGGAACCAGTCCAACATCCAAAAAGCATGGCTATTAGTTGATGTTTAGGGTGCAGTGGGTAGTGACAATCTCTTTAATTCAGACAGGTTGAAGGTGGGTGGGGAGGAGAGGTCTACACGAAGTTGTACTTTGCTCAGTGGAAAACATCCCACCTGAAGAGATTCTACCTTCTGTGTACAAACCTGTACGAATTCAAGCAGCAATTAAGTCAGGCCTCTAAAACCAGGTTTCTATTATGTGAGCTCTGCTGAAGTTTAAGTTTTTAGCAGCCTCAGCTGGTGAAGTGTCTTCCTTGTCCAAAGCCAGATTGGTTATACTGATAACCTCCATGCTGGAAGTGCTGCTCAAACTGCCCTCCTTGATTAAAGTTCTGTCCACCTCTGCCTCCCCAGCCGCCTCCTTGACCTCCACGGCCACCACGACCACCACGGCCACCTCTCCCTCCTCCACGCCCACCCCCTCGGTCACTGTGGGCCCCACCATCTTGGTATCTGTTGTCTTGCTGGTAGCCACCACCACCACCCCCTTGGTAGCCACTTCCAGAATAAGATGATTGGTAGCCACCATAGCCTCCTCCTTGGTAGCCACCACTGCCACCGCCACCATGGTAGCCACCTGTTTGAAAACCTGCATCTCTGTAGTTGCTCTCCCTGTAGCTGCCATCCTGGTAGCCACCACTTCCGCCATCTGTCCAGCCTCCTTGAAGTTTGTTTCCTCTTCCACCTCCTCTGCCACCATGATCATAACCGCCACGTCCTCCTCGTCCCCCTCGATCATGGCTTCCTTGTTCATGACCTCCTCGCCCTCCATATGAGTCATAGCCTCCTCTTCCTCCTCGGTCGTGACCCCCGTGATCATAACCTCCTCGCCCTCCATATGAAGATTCGTAGCCACCTCTTCCTCCTCTGCCACCGCCTTGTTGCGGACCACCCTCTGGTCTCTTCTGCCAGGGTGGCATCTCAGGAGGTGGTGGTTCAATCTCATTGGGCCTTCCTCCTCTGTCAGGCACTCTGCCCATTAGCACCTGCAAGGGGAAAGGGAGAACTGCAACAGGAGCCGTAACACCTCACAGAAGAGTCACCTTTACTGACACACACCACAAACAGCAGCCGCTCCAAGGTTTTTACACCAGAGGCAAATTTTTGTGTGTTTGAATGTGACAGACCTATGTCTCCAGTAAATAAGTACTAAACAGGAATTATCTAGTACTTGAAGCACTGCTAACAAGACAAATCAGGAGACTTGTGTTATTTGTTCACACAGCAGGCACACCAGCATTGGCAGCACCAATACAATCTTTCACCTGTTTACTAGTGCAGACTACTAATCTCAAACAAGCACAAGTACAGGGCAACACAGTCTCCTAACTAGTGCTCTGAATCGCTGTAGAGGCCATTGGCTTGGTGAACAAAGGGCAAAGAATTCAATTTTTCAGTAAGGGCATGCAAAAACTTACACAACAACAGACAAGCGTCACACAACACTAATCAAAGTTAAGCAGGACTCAGAGGTCTTTAGCTTCCAAGGATGTGTAACTTAAGAATTCAGCAAGACTTAAAATGGAATAGGACATCTGCACTCCTTCAAATTTTCAAATAATATAACAAAAGAAATTCAATGGAAGCAGGCTACTTTGTCATTTCATGTTACTGTCTTGGACATTTAGTATTGATAATGGAGATAATTTAACAGAGTATGGATGACTAGCAGGGCAGCATTGCATGCCTAGTAAAAAACGCATAGTCTGATGATACAGTCACACCTGTCTTACCACTTAATTTCTTACACTTCACACTTCAACAACACTAAAAAGGTACAAAAATTATTTGGAGTGGATGGGCTGTGGTCAAATCTCCTGAATTAATTAGAGCTTTACCTGAAATACAGTTGGTACTCAGAAGGCAAAAAAACATGCGCCTACACTCACAACTTTTAAAGCACCAAGAACACTGCTGTACACAGCTACTGAGCTCCAACTTCAGCACTTCAAGTGAGCCTATTACTACTATGAAATCATAACTTTTGAAAAAAGATAAATTGTTTCATCTAAATCATGTTTCTATTATGCCATTATTAGAACTACACCCTTGACTATAATCTAGTTGTGTACTCATGGCAACCTAACTCATGGAATCTTTGCTTTGTGATCTTAATACATTCCATTTACATAGACCAGAAACATGGTTATTACATAGGTGTTAGACACAGTAAGAGAATTAGGTATCAACAGTATTATGATTTCAGTGATTCCAATCAGACAGAGCAGGCCTACTTCCACTGAAAGTAACCAAAGATATTTCAGCAGTTTTTTACTGCCTGAAGAAGGGGTACTATGAACTTAAACAGCTGAAATTGCAGTACTCATAATGCACTGATGCATAGTCTGGAATATATAAACACCAAGTTTCTTATCCTTTGTTTCCAAATTCCACTTACAATCTTTAAAAAAAGTAGGATTTATTGCTACATTTAGGCGAAACTTGAAATTATTCAAACATTCCTAACAGAACAAGCCATTTGTCACCAAAGGTACCTTATTAATGGCACATGCAGTCTTCTCTCGGATGGATCCGCTGCTTGTTCTCATAATCTTTGACAGATCTTGCCGAGCTGCCAAGAGATTTGCAATGGATATAGTGCACTTAGTAGATAAGAGGGCACGTTTTGGCTGGTAGACTTTAGCCAGTTTTTCTGTTTGACTCTGTTGAAGAGAAGAAAAACAAAACTCAGTCAGCTAAAGCAATGGGACACCTCACTGCAGGAACCAAAAGAGCACTGAAGAACTAGCCACTACTGCAAACAGAACAAAAAGTTAATAAAAAAACAGTGAAAATCACTTTGTATCCAAGAATTACTACAACAAAGCTAGCATTTGTCAAATTAATTTCTTAAGTATCTGACTGAACTGCCAAGCACCGATGTGCTGACAATTGTAACAATATATACAAGCAGACTGTATCACTTTCAGGCAAACAGAATAGAAGCGTGTGTCATACAATTATACAAATTACTCTTTATGCCTAGAAGATACTGAAAGTGAAACACACCTGTGTTTAGCCTCCACACTTCCTTCTGTGCCTGCACCCTGACCAGCACCCATTCCAGGTAGGCTACCATCATCCCATCTCCAACACTCCACCTGCAGGAAAAGCCTAACTCTTTCCACTCTTCATTCCAGCTGGCTTCTTCACAAAGACAAGGCATCAAGACGTATTGGCAGAACTAAAGCTTTCAAGTGCTTGTTCTAATTCGGTTGTCTCGAAAACTTAGGTGCCCAAACTAGAAATGGGATCCTACACTCCACTTTGCCTTGTATGCAACTTCTCTTTCTCTACTACCTTTCAGTATTAACCATTCTGGCTTTTTTGAACACCTCAAAAGTTTTCCAGCTGACAGACACAACAGAAATCTGTGCTACCAGCCACGAGTTAATACACAAGTTACATCTCTCTTCAGTTACCAACAGAGTATACTGTGTGATGCAGTTAGGATAAACCTGATTGCAATCTGAACACAGACAAAGGGAGTGCTTTTTGTCTGTACCCACTTGATGGTAGAGGGGACAAGCAAACCAGGTTTTCCAGCATATCTCGACAGGGCAAAAAAATGAGAAGCACATTTTAAAATCCAAAAATCCTATTTTCCATCAAAAGGCAGAAAACTAGAACATGACACTGGCTAAAGATAGAAGCAACACTATTTACCAGAGTACCAGTATGTTTTTTCCTGGCAAGTTTGACTGAACTCTGAACACAGTATTTTGGTGCTATGATAGTGTTTTAGGTGAAACTTGAAATTTTAACTTTAAAAAATCCTAATAATAAAATACAAAGGGTGTTTTTTCAATGCTGTTTCTACTATCTGGAGAAGGGGCCATTTAGTCATACTAATGTATTCTGGTACTTTTCAAATAAAAAAAGAAAACGGTACCATCACGTTAAGAGTTACTGTTCAAATAAATTGTATTGCATATCTGGAATACTATAATCACATTCTCAATTTTGTATTGTTGTTATTTTTGTCTTTAAAAAAATGGATTTGCTTTTCAGTAGATATAAATGTGCATACAGAATTTGTGGGTTTTGCGAAAAGACTTCTTGTAGCTAGTAAAGTTCAAAAACATCTGAGAGTTCTCCTAGGGAAAGTAACAGACATGCATGGATACAGATGTCAAAGCCATAAAACTACCAGAAGTCCCTGTATTTTAAACACAATTTATGCTTTTGCTCATTTTTATTCACTGTTAAAATAGTCAAACAATCAGTTAGTTCTTCAATCACCTAGTAAAAAAACCTGTCGAATACAAGGTTTAAGAGAAAGCACAGCAGCAGAAGTCCTACTCAGGTGATGAAACAGAAAAGGGGACAGTTCACAGTTTATCATTGAAGTACAGTTGCTTTTTGATTAAAAAATTAATCAAGAAAAAAAAATTGATGATTCTATGTGTTACAGTTTAGCACTAATAACTCAGTCTCAAACACTGTCAGCAGCATAATTAACAGCATGTCAGCATGTCTGGTTTAGTCCTAGAAAATAAATCATATGTACTATTTTTCACATCTTGTAATTTCTTTTGCACTACGAAACACAGGAAATAAGGAAACCACATAATTATTTTTAAAGGCAGAATATGTATCACATACTCAAGAGAGAACAGATCTCATGTCACAGCCACTTGCACGGTTCAAAGACAAAAGAAGCACATAAAATATTACCCTGTCTATGAGGTAAGAACAAGCAGTGCCTTAGCAGACTTTTCTCATGTGCATCTGTGGAGTTGTGCTTGCAGACACACTTTGAGATTAGGAAATCTGATCACTGTGGACAGCACAAAGTAAGATAAAGGATGGTCAACAGGAAGATGCTTTTCTACCATCACACAGATACAGCACTTAATGGTTCACGTTATGGCACTCTGAACACACATGGCTGGATCAGTAATCTCCTCTATTTTTTCCCATTGGCTTTGGTGTACAGTTACACAGTCTGTCTTCTTACCTTACATACTGTTTTAAAATCCAACAAATGAGTTTTAAGTAAAATTTTTTTAGCTATCTTACATTGTCATAAACTTCTTCAGAATTCCAAAACAAAACCAGACAACTTCTGTGAAATTTTTTTTACTCATGAAGGATGAAACAATGATGCAGTTTTCCAGAGATACTTATTATAAAGTGTTACCATTAACCAGGACTTCACAGCAAGTTGTTTGTACCTTAGCTCTATCCGACCAGCCAAAGGACTGCACAGTAACATCCAAACGTTTGACTAACAGTTTTCTTCGGACTTCGTATTCGTTGACTATGGCTTGATTAATTGCTTCAATTTTTTCCTGAAACAAAAATTGGCAAACATAACCTGTAGATGACAGATAAAATATTTCTACTTAATAAACTATGTGGATGGAAGAGAGTAAGACAGAAATACTACACAGGGTTTAAGACTGCAATTATCTACCTTGTCAAATGGACTCACAGCCAAACTATGCCTGCTGATCTATTTTCCTGAAGGCTTCAAAGGCTCTCTTATCCTCGTGTTCAGCCTTCTACCATTTCTAACAGCACAGCTGACTTTTTCAGAAGGGCCATAAAAATGGCATGCACTGCTGAGGCATTTCTCAACACCCACCAGGACAGAGAAGTAAAAGTGAAAAAATACTTCAGCTTGTAGCCCGTAGTAAGGGCACACATAAGTCCTTGGGACCAAGGTGTCCTTGGCTTCTTAAAAAGTAGTAAGCTTAAGGACAAAGCTAGGGGGAAAAAAGTAAGTCAAGTACTGTAAGAGGATCTTGATTAAAGCACTGTCTGCATACAGGCAAGACAACAAAGTGACCTACAGGGAAAAGCCCTCACAAGAAGCACTTCTGGTAGCAGGCAGTGATCTAGTCAGAGCAATAGGCAAGAAGGCACCACTAGGGAAATAATTTACGAATTGACTCAAGCCTGGCTGGATCAGGGTGGTGGGGCCCACCTTCAGTCTCAAAACAACCACTGATACAAGGAGACTGCTGGGAGTAGGTGAGCTTCAGCCTTGAGCAAAGGGCACAAGAGGGACTTAAAGTCTTGCCAGCAGTAGCCATAGCTTTGTGCCAGTGCAGCAGCAGCGTTTAACCCACACACAATCCTCCTAGAACACCAGGTGACAAATCCCAGCTGGAAATAATCATAGCTCTGCAGCCTGGGTGGACAGCCTGTCCCAGCTCTCACCTGCATACTCACTGCCTCTTGGAGAGGCTATGAAGGAAGCAGACTACTCCAAATGAGGGAAAGACAAGGAAATTATGGCAAGACCGACAGGTTAGCTACAAAGAAGCCACAGGAAGGGATGTGACACCATATCAGCAAGGCTAGGTCACACAGACAGTGCCGGCAAAGGGCAGAAGGTTTAAGTTACAGCATAAGTATGCTGGTCAGCACCAACACTGTAAATCTCCTTTATTTTGGAAAAGTTTAGCCTACATCTGGACATACAGATTCATGAGTCTAAGATCTTATCAGCTGCTGAACATTGTTGTACCAAGATATATGTTACACTGCAAGGAATTGTTTTCTTGTCTTCAGAAAGAAAAAAAATCAGATTGCAACACAGAATCAAGATCAATGCTTTTTCAGGTAAGAGCAACAGCCTCTAATACCTGAAACTACTCACCCAGTGAGCTGGTCCCAGTTGCTTCTTCAGTAAAGGTTTTCCAACATGATTAGGTGGAACCTTTGCTAGAGTTTCCTTCAGCTGTTAAAAGACATATAAAAATATAAGCATTGGCTAAAAATATTAGCTTTTCAAGATTCAAATTAAAGGAGAGGACTGTTGGACAGTCAAAGGCACAACAAAGCAGCTTCCAATATCAAGTTGTTTTCTCTGGAACAGAGAATCAAGCACAACTTCTTTTGGAAAGCAGCTATTTTTATATTTCTGGTCATCTCAGCTGTAATTATTTATAAATTAAGTGAAAGGACTATAGAATAGATCCTCTTGAAGACAGAGGGATTATTCTACCCATCATCTGTTTAATTCAAACCCCCCCCGCCTTCTATCAAAAACATTGTATTAAGACTATGTGAAATACAACACAACCTAAAGAAGGACCCCTCTTTACAAGCAAAAGGAAAAAATCTTGAATACGAAAATTTAAATTGCATTTTAGAAGTTTGGGCACCACTTACATTATCTATTGCATCTCAAAATTTCTGAGGACTTCAGGGGAAAGAAATGGAGTAGGAGTGACAAAAACTTGAAACAAAGTAGGTTGGGAAAAAAAACCCTTAACAAAACTATTTCACTTTTCCACTGCTGCAAACCACTTTTTTCAACTTCCTTGGCTTTTCATTCCAGCAGTTAAGACATTCAGTGACCTAGTTTTTCGATGCTGTTGAGCCAAATCTATTTAACTTGAAATTTTTAACCTAAGTACTTTCAAATAGCAGATGTAGCAGTTCATTCAAGTATCAGCAGTTTCTTCTTTTAATGTGGTGGACCATTAACAAAGAAAGTCCATTATACAAAGATCTCACTCCAAAATGTATTATGTATGTGTAAAGAAAAAGGTAGCTTGATTTTCACATGTTAAATCAGAATATTGCCATTCTAAGCCTCACTTTTCAAAAACAAGAGAACTTTGGGGAGATCTCTTCTTATAACCATCACCTTACAGTCAAGAGTAAAGTTTTCACTTACAAAGTGAAATAAGTTTTTTGGCTATTAGTCAGATTTAGTTTCTCCTCAAATCCTACCAATAGCCAAGTTGTTCAGACTGTGAACACTACAGCTATATACGATTTCTGAAAAACCTGTAGGTTAGAAATTCCTGGTGCATTTTATTAAGTTACAAGGACTGTTCAGGGCTTTTTACGATACATCAGTGAGATAACATTCATTTAAACTTTAAAGACAATGCAAAAGGAAAGTATATTACTAAAACAGAACAGAATTCACAGATTAAAATTATTTTGATCTACTTTGTATTCTGTATTTTTATAGAGTCTCTTGAAACAGCAAAGCTTGCTAGCGTTGTTCATTGGTATGAGTATTTTCTATCTTTTATAGAAAATGGAAGTAGATTCCTTATGTGTCTATTTAGTGCTCATGACAATGCCAAAACCAGAAAACAAACTGCTCCCATTCTACATCCTGGATTTCTGATGAAAAACCATCCTCCTCCTCCTCTTCTTAAATAACTCAAGCCAATCTGATATCTTCCAAAGAAATGGAACACTATTTTTCAGTTGCCTGGATTTGTTTAAGTAAAATGCAACTAAAAGGTCAGTCAAACTCTGAAAGTATTTTGGGAAGCTTTGTAATAACAGAATCACAGAATATTTTGAGTTGGAAGGGATCCATATCTATTCTTTAAAATTCACAAAGGTTCTCTTCTGCTGTTCTGCTCTTCCCTATCCCGTAAGTTAAATTACTAAATGTGACTTAAAAGCTTTCTGTCCCCCAACCTAGGTCTGTGCACTGGACAGTCTATTTAATTTTTCTGCTTTATAAAAAGTAAGTTTCTTAAAAAAAAAAAAAAAAAAAATCACAACAGCCTGAAGAACACACATACGTAAATAAAAAAACATAAAAGGAATCACAAGAATTGATGAAGCCTTAGGGAAAAGGTGTTAACCTCACTTCCGTTACACCATTTTTAACATAAAAATTTTTAAAACATTAGGTTCCTGGAAGATTTGTTTAGGTGCATTTCTTGGAAAACATTTCTCTTTAACATTCTTCCTGAGGCCTAAGCTGAGCATTTTCCATGTCTTCTGCAACAAGTGATGACACTAAAACCTAGAGCACTTGGAAGGCAATGACAACAGTAGTCCCTGACCTTGTGCTTTGCTATGGAAAAAGCCTTTAAATTAATTTTCAAAATCCTGACTCTTGGCATATTCAGTAAAATATATTAACTCTCCTTCACAGTTCAAATACTGGAGTTTCACAAGAGACAAATCTCGCCCAGGTAGCAGAACTACTTTCCATCAAAACAGCAACATCATAAATATTTCAATTTTTCTCCTTTGGATCTTACTTTTTTTTCAATTCCACTGAAGAACTGGAACATCGTTATGTTGGCGGGAGGCTTGGACATGCCTAAGGCAATACATATGCCTTTTAGCTCCTGAAAGACTTCACTGCCACCTCCTTCCTGTGCTTTTTTAGGAGGGGTATTCACACACAGCATTCTGGCAGCTTCCAGTTCTGAGATGAGGTATGCTGGGGTAAGAAAAATGTGGTTCAAGAATCAAATATAGCAGATTTCAATTATTTTAGAACCAGTGAAAACCCAAGTGCTTACAACCAGCAAATGTGCAAATGGACTGTTTTAGAGAGAGCAAGGGCTAGAACTTTGATATCCACAGAACATTCATATTTCTAATAATCACCGAGTCCAATGCTACAAATACAACAAACAGGAGACAGGTTTAGTACAACCAATTAAAGTCTGGAAAAAGTCTCTATGACTCCAGCAAGTATTAATCCCGGAGCTCAACAGAGCGCAGCTCTTTTCCTTCAGGCTTTGCCCAGCAAAGACAGGAAACAGCAAACATGGAAACAAGCCAGATGAGTGACTGGGATATGCACTCTAGGATAGACATGCAAGCAGTCCTTGAGGCTTTAGGAAACAAAGTAAGGAAATGAGTAGAGAGAAGTGAAATGTTGGATGAATCTCCTCTACTTCCCTAGGCACAATGCAGAGTAGAAAAATAATCCCACTTAAAGGTACTATTGAGAATTCAGGTTTACAATAACTTCAGAAAGGAAAGTTTTAACTGGTGAAAATAGAAACTAGAATGCCTGCAGTTCTCTTCAATATCAGAACTGCCAAGAGCCTACCACCACATTAGAACTCCTTAAACAAAAAAATCAAAACCACAATTTCTGAACATGATATATACCCAAAATTTGAGCATCAGGTCTCAGTTACGGTGACATGAACAGTCTTTTTTGCAGCTGTCACAACTTAAAAGTTTGAATTAAAAATAAAAACTGCACAGGTTTAACAATACTTTTCTCATGAATCATACTGGGTGACCATAGCAGTAATGTAAATAAATTATTTCTAAAAATAAGGACTGAAAAACAGTCCTTGTAAGACAGACTTGTAAGCAGGCAAGTAAACCTATAGCTATACAAAAGCAGCTTACTGCTTTTAAAATTGAGACAGATAAAAAGATTAAGAAAACAACACAGCATTTTGATGATCTCTAGAATTTCTTCTAAATTTCTAGAATGTCTTCTGCTAAAGACATAATTTAGAAAATTAGAAAATACTCAGAATATGTAAAGCAGTGAAGAATCATTTGTAAGTTCTTTCAACAGTATTTCATACCAGTTTTTCTTACACTGAACTTTCAATTATTTACACTCTTTTCAGGCCTCCTGAAAAAGAAGCTAACAGAGCTTTGTTTCAAGAATTCAGAGTTCACATTTAAGCTATCTTCAACCTCTTCTGACAAAGTCTATCACTGTAAGACACAAATGTTCTTCAGGCCATGAGTCTTTTTAACAGACCTTTTCTGAACCAACTTGAAACTTATACTTTTTATTTTTGCAGATATCAGTACTTAATATTGTATTCTAGTGATGCTGCACACCAAGACAATCACTCCTAACTACTTACATTTACTTGCTGCTTTCCTCTGCCACCAATACTGCTACATCTTCTAATTGACACAAACTGTGCTGCATTTTGTTAAAATGCAATATACCCTGGCATTTCATTAGAGGGTTATTCTGTTTCTCCTGAAAAGAGCTCGTTTATGGCTCACATATAACTGATACCTAATAAGTTCACTTAATGCAGTTAAAGAAAGCTGTGGAATTATCATGGTACACAAGAAAGGAGTTTGGCACTATTGCAATTTCACATTTGACAGTAAACACAGCATTCCTGCCAGATGGGATACCAGAGTTCAGCTCCTGAACATGGCCTTATATTACCAAAACGTACATCACAGAGGACCTTTGGGATAAACTACATGTCACAGAGAAGCAGAGCTTATTGAATGGCTTGGCTTACAGAAAATAATCTGAAGGGAAGATTGTTTGAGCTACAAAATATTTTAAATGCACCAACTACCTCACTTCATCTGACATTTTTGAACATACTACAGAAAAAAATTCAGATTAAGTCTACTCATCTTTCTCCTACTGTTGAAATACAGGAACCTACTCTGTCACTTCTTATGTCTCAGTTGAAGGCAGAAGTAAATTTACGTTTTGAACAGTTAAAGAATCAGCAGCAACTCTGGAAGCAAATAAAACATTAATTCGTGTTGAATTTAAGATTAGATTAAAATTAGTACTACAATTTCTAACTCTGACACTTTTAATTTTTCTTATTTTAATGTGAATCAGTATCACACACCTTTTACAAATTCAAGTACTATTTTCATTTCTTCTAACATTTCCTAACCAATTTAGCTATTGAGATCTGCTGGGTGGAAAAGGAAAGACACCACCACTGCTATTGTTAATTTTCTTCCAACTGGCAGAAAACAACACTGAACTATTTACAAAGGAAAATGATCAAAAGAATCAGGAGCTGGGATAAAACATTTTCTCTTTTTCACAATAATTCCAATTGTCAGTGTAGGAAAATGCAAGTCTTGTTGCACCTTCCAAGTCATCACATTGGGGAGTCCAAAATTATGATGCATCTAATGTTAGTGGTCATTTTTACAACCACTCTAAATAAAGTTCAGGGGCTGAATTCTGGCAGAAGTCTTCAAATTATTCCATCTTTGGTATACCTTTTGAGAAATAACAGGACAGGCTGCTTCCAAGTGAATGGGAAAAAGGTTAATACTCAGAATATTTTCCATCATATACTGGCTACATACTGACTGGTAAACCCAGAAGTATAATATTCTGACGCTGTAAATTACAGAGAAATTACAGAGAATTACAGAGAAAAATAATGCACATTTTTAGGTAACTACATTGTGGTAAAAAACCCAGTATCTCATTAAGTGTAATAAACAAAACTGTGAATCTTGCACAAAACCCGATTTGCTTGCAAGCACCCTTTTAACTTACTAAGCAGCAAGAGACAGTTCTTTTGATTATGAAGGCGTTTTGTCACATCTCCTGACGTTAATGATGCATATGGACAGTTCATTTCAGCCAGCAGCCCACTCATTTCAAGCTGAAATTCTTCTGCTTCATTTGGACCTTAGAAGGAAAAGCATATTAATTTGTTTACAGTTTATATATATATATATAGGACTATGATTAGAATGAATTAACTACTTAAAAAAATTATGCTTAGCTCCAGTTGCTATTTAATATTAAAATCTAATTTTAATGAAAGCCAAGTGCATTCTTTGAGTTCCTCAAAGTCACAACACAACCTATTTGGACTATGATATTCTTCATTATTGTAAAATTACATTTCACTGACAGCTTTTTCCCAGCTACAACAGACAGGTACTGGAAACTTCTACAATGAAATGTGACATTAAAGACATCACAAATTTTACAGGTATATTTTAAATATCGACTCTCTCTTCCCACTATAAATGTATCAGATAGTTCTGACAAAGTAATGATTAATAAACACGGTTTCTGAGTTCTTCTTATGAGTTTTTACTACTTCTCCCTGTAAGCTCACATTTGTCAGAGGATTTTTTAATTTCATACCAATATCCTTTAGAAATAATTAAGTCACATAAACCAAACCTTTGACTGATATTCCTGTCAAAAATTACTGAAACTAATCTGAATTTGTTAAGTCAAAAAAACAGCAATTAATGAGAAGTAATGTTAGGTCATAGGTTGGACTTGATGATCTCAAAGGTCTTTTCCAACCCAGTTAATACTGGGAGTCTGCATAACATCTTTTGAAAACAAACAGACCCTAAATGTCTATTGTTTACAAACTCAAGACACACAAAATGAAGGCAGGTCTTGATGGTGCTCAGTTAACACGTTTCTATCACTGTGACTAGAGAATTTGGAATAAGTGTTAGAATACTTCTGGACTGTAATTTTAGACAATACAGTAGGAACCTTATACTACTAGAAGGGGTGAGATGTTGTATTGTTACAGAGAAAGGGAATGAAATACATTCAAAGAAGAAATTATGAGAGTGTCAAAAACAGAGCACAAGAGCAAAAGAACAGATGTTGAGGTGAAAGGCAGCAACCTTTGGCCACTGAGTAAATAGAAAGTTAAGCTCATAAAGGCATTATGAATTAGTATATTAGATATTCAGCAAAACAGGTTATTATGCCAATTTAACAATTTAATTTGTAGAATGTCATGATTAGTTGATCAAAAATGTAACAATTTTTTTAAAACTAAGGTTCTCTTCCTCCATCAAAATGATAAATAAACAAACATTTTCAGGTTCCTTCTCAGAGTTTTTCCTGAAGAGGGAAAAATATGTGTACATATTTTTCTGTGTGTACAGAGTTAAGATAACCAACTATAAAAGGAAAATACAGTTACTCTAGTCATGAGAATGTTTCTTTGAACAGTAGGTATTTCTTACATAAAAATTATGAACAGAAGCACTGAAATAAAAGCATTCTCATGATCTAATAAAAACCTTACAAGCATTAACGCTTCCCTAAATACATCTAAGAACTTTAAAAAACTCTATGGTTGAACAATTAAATGGAAAAGTTAATTTCAGAAGAAAGACTGTTTGATCCCCACTATCATTTCAACCTCTACTGGCAATTCATTAGGGAAGTTTGAGGTGGAAAATATCCAAAATCTGGGAGCACGCAGACAACACTCCTCAGTACAGCAGATATTGTGAGCCCAAATCTTTACAGCATGCAAGTGCATGTTTGTGCTAGAGTCAGGACTACTTACTGTTAGTTGCCTGCACATTCTCCTCTAGCTTACAGAACAGCCGTAACTCTGACACCAGCCAAGCACAGAGTTTGGTGAACTCAGGGGAACTGGCTCCATGAGACACTGCCTGAGCCAGCGCTCCATCGTCTAACAATGGACCTTTGTAACTGCAGAGTAAAACAAAAGCAGAGTTTATTAATGTTTGCTGTGACCAATGTCCAATGATAGATTTAGTTTATGCTCTACACATATTGAGAGCTACGCCCTCAACACACCTGCAGTGTTGGGATCCCTGCACTGAACCTCAACAAAAAGCACATTGAAAACACCTGAGTAAACCCAGCACTTCCCTGTGCATTAACTTACCACCAAAAAGAATGTGTCACAAAACACCATCCTCAAAGGTTTCATCCTTGACAATGCTACTGTCCCTTTAAGATGTTACTTACATTACAGCTGTCCAAGGCAACAGCAGTTTCAAAGACTCATCTCTGAGCTCTGCACACTGCCTTACACTATGTTGAATAACTACTGCTGAACAAGCATATCTTTTCTGCCATTTCCGGTCGCGTATTAAAGGGTTGCCATGCAAAATCAAGCCTTTGATACAAATGTTACAAAAGTGATGTGCTTAACAATATCCTCTTTTGTAAAATTACCTGCCCACAGGGACACAAGAAAAATAAACAGAACTAGTTCTTTGCATAAACAAAGTAAGCCAAAAATGAGACCTAACGTAAGAAAGCCTAAGCTTAAGGATCGTATCTTAGAAGATCTAGTTTTCAGAACATCTGTGTACTGATAATCTCTCAGGGGAAGGAGGAAGACTGCCTTACTAATGAGGTGGAAGCACCAAGTCAGAGTTAACCAGAGTATTTAAAAAAAAAAAAAGCACAATATCATTTTGATAGACTGTACCCAAACCAGAAAGACACCTGCAGTGTTGGGAGAGCTGAAGTTTCAGCTCTTGGAAACTTCTAGGTAAAGTCACACACTATATCACAACAATCCTGTGAGTCCAAGCAACCCTCGGCAAACCTTAGGTGTCAAAAAATCTCTCAAAGTGCAAATTGAAATGTTACTCTCCTCACTCTGCTCTTGTGCTTAACATCATGTACAAAGGATTCGGCCTTCACTGTAATGGCCTGTTACTTCATCCAACTAAAATGATGAAGCCACACTCAAAAATAACTTCTACCTCACAGAGCAGCTTGACTTGAGAGTTAATCTATTAGCAGCTGGTGGGAAGCTGTAATCTGATGTATTACAACCCCACTCCATGACCACAGTAGGCCAGACACTTCCAAGCAGCTAATTAGAGCAGGCTTAAGACCCATCCCACAGACTTTTCAGACATACACATGTATAGGAACATCTGGGCCTAAAAATAGAAGTATCCAGTTATAGATCAAAGTAGAAAGGATGTGACGACAAGCCTTTGGCTTTGGCAGGATCAGGATTCAAGTCACTGGTCACGTGAGAGGCCCCTTTTCTAGAATTTTTCTTTGACAGATATGACATCTTGACTGTGTCATAATTATGACTTCAGCTACACATCTATTTGGCCAATAATCCAACAAGCGGCTTTTCCCTTCCATTCCTTCCAATGGCCCATGTTCTAGAGCTACTCTCCTCTTTTGGCAACATTGTGCTATCGGGTCTGTTTGCTTTTTCAGCAGTTCAACAAACTGATTAACAAGGCAAGAGGCCACTATCTGAACACCCTGAGTACAAATACAAAAAAACAGCTCTCTGATGTCCAGTGCTATAAAAAAAAATCAAGTAATATATTAGAAATATTTCCAGTATCTGATTAGAAAAAATATGTTGAACCATTAAGGATTGTGGAGCTACTGCCAAAGCATAAAACCTCAAACAGCCCAGTCTTTCCAGACAACAGGAAACAGGAGTCCTTTAGACACACGCAGTAGTCTTCCCAGTTGTTACCAATACCATTGAAGTCTCAGGTCTTTTGTCCTCCAAATTTTCTTTTTAATCCCTGTTGCCAGTCTTGGTCGATGCGGCTTATCTGTTCATCTGCTTTCACTGTTCTCTTTATTTATTTATTTGTGTCAAAAAAGTCATTCACCCTTTCTGTCTATAACTGCACAAAGCAGGAGCACAAATCACAACTCCTGCAAGCCACTAATAATCTTTTTAACATACAACAGAAAAAATAAGCTGATCACAGTATGTTCATCATGGCAGAGAGACCTTTTCACATTTCAGTCAGAGAAATATCTGCCAAAACAGAAGCCCATTTGTCAAGCTTTGGAACTATCATCACCAACTTAGCCGGGAAATATAATCTTTGTTGAAGCATAATGACTCTAGCCACAAAGTGATTTATGGGAATGTGGCCAATGTGAGTAAATACAGCTGTTTGCACAGAACCCGCAACACTGAAACTGTAGCTGCCTTTCCTCTGAACTCTCAACAGTTTACAGCAGGGCATGTTCTCCATACTCTCCCTTTCATATTTATATAACCTTTACCGACTCTGACAAAGTAACAGGTTTAAACAGGAAAACTTTCTGGTGCTATAATAAAAAAACTGTCAAAGGAAAAAACATTCTGTCATTTGAGATTCTTTCTGTCGTTTTTTTTTCACGAAATGTAAAGGCCTAAACTTTTCTTCTTGTCTGACTTCTCTTAAAAGGTCTCTTTATCTCTTCCCCCCCTTAGCTAGGGCTGAGGTAACAGGAGTTACCGACGAAACGGCAACGCAAGAATCAAGGAGACCACAGGCATCACGAGGGGACAAGCGAAGCGTTCGCCAAGGCCATACAGCTGAAAACCTGCCGTGTGGCTTTGGATCACCATCACCAGCCCCGCTCTGGGGCCGGCTCTGACCAACACGGACCGTTCCAGGCGCCGTGTCCCGTCCCGGGCGCTCCCCGCACCTCCAGCCCCCCACACCTACCCCAGGTCCTCCAGCGACTCCAGCACGTCGTTCTCCAGGAGCTCGAACTCCATTCTGCGGCGGAGCACGGGGGGCGGACCTGCGGGACAGAGGGACTCAGCGCCACAGGCACCCGCACTCTCGCCATGCCCCGGCCCCGGCCCGGCCCCGCGGAGGGGCTCAGCCCTCACACCCCACCCTGCGGCTGGGGGAGAGCCTCCGGCTCCCCAGCACCCCTCCTCCTACTCCTCCTCCCCCCCGCTCCCCTTNGGGGGGACGGGGCGGCGGAGGGGCCAAACCGCGCCAGGGAGCGAGAGCGCGTCCCCGCGGGGTCCCGCCGAGACCACAAATCCCGGCACGCCTTGCGCGCAGCCGGGCCCCTCGCGCGAATGACATTAACGACTCGAAATCGTTTCAGTCCAATTAATAAATTGAATCCGTGGGTCCCGGCTCCGTGCTGGCAGTGAAACCCCTCGAGGCAACGCTCTCGCTTTTATAAAAAATTACTTTTAGTTTGGGGGCGAGGGATGGGCGTAACACCGTTCGCTTCTTCCAGTTGCTCCGTTGGCGGCGTCTTCTGAGGGGAAGGCGTGCGCATGGACACGCACCCGTCACCGAGAACACACACCTCGGTCACAGGGGACAGCAGTGACCCCAGCTCTGCTCGGCAGCGCTGCCCTGCTGCCTGGGTCGCAGCAGTCCCGCAGAAAGCACGCTGGTACTGAAAAGCAGGCATGGAGAAGAGAGCAGGGTTTGTTGGGATGGCTAGGCCTTGCCAGGGAAAGCCAAAAGCACCCCTGCCAAAAACAGTCCCAGTCCGTCACCAGCAGTGAGTTGATGCTGCAGGAGGAGAGTCCTGTACTTCATGAAATTGCCCCTGGCAAGCATAAAGAAGAAAAGCTGCAGTCAAAATACAAAGCCCCTTGCGGCCTCAAGATAGGGAGGAGGATAAGGAAACACTACCTCCAAGGGCTGGGAAGAAGAAACTCCTCACTAACAACTTGGTCACTGGTTCTGCTACTAAAGACACGCCAATCTACACATTTAGGGGAACACTACCTCTCAAAGACAAAAATCTTAATGTGGAATGAATAATACCGACTTCTAGTTGTATAGTGGTTGGTAAAGTGTAGCCTTAGGCTACTTCAATTTAAAAAAAAAACCCACCAAAAATAAATGAAGGCTTCTGGCAAGCTGTTCTGTCACTGCTCTAAGAGTTACCTGCTTTTTCTCTAGTCCATTCATTTTGGATTTATTCAAAGCATCTCAGGCTTCTGCCTGGCAGCCTTGCCTGGTGGGTAGTCTAATTTGGGGCTTTCAACACTGCCGCTGAAAGCTTGTGACTTTTTTTGTTTGTTGGTTGGTTTTGTTTGTTCATTTGGGTTTTTTTAATATAATGGTTTAGTTCACGTTGCTCGCACAGCTCTAAGTGTACAAAGTAGAGCAGTATTCCAGTCCTGCTCCTCAGCTGCTGCTGCTGCTTCTGGATATGATAATGTCTAATCCTTATTTCTGAATCTTCCTTTTTTTCTAGGACTAGGAGCAAGCCAATACATGAAACAATTCATTTTCTTATATGGACATTGTTTCTGTGTCCACTTCTGAATCTGCACATGTTGAGAAGTGAGGATTTTGTGCTAATTTCATGGGAACATTTGCTGCCATATATTTACTGCAGGTAGACTCTATATTGACTCTACTCAGAGTCAGATAAGCATAGGCACAGGATAAGGGCTACATTCATCTTGGCACTCAGCTAATGACATCTGCCTTCTGAAATAAATAAATTGCTCTCTTTGGTTCAGTTGTGTCAATACTGAAAGGCAGGGACAGTTTGGAAGGCATCTTCTCCAATTTATATCACTCGATTCCACAACTGCCTTACTATTCTTTCTGTGCTGTTGGAACCACTGGTTTCTTGAAAACCACATGGATCATGTGGCTGGGGAGAACAACTGGAGGTGTGATGTTAACCTGGAGCAGGCAGCTACAATTTTCTCCTGAGGACAGGGAAGAGAGCTTTGTTTTGTCATTCTGTCTCTTGTCAGTACCCATTTTTAATTTTCCTAGCTATGTAGGTTTTTTCACCACCCAAATTTTGGAGGCATGGGAGGTGTGAATGGCAACTCTGCAGCATCCTGGCCCTTCTAGAGGAAATTCATTTGAACACTGGACAGTTAGGTTTTGGTTTGGCATACAAGTGCTTCTTGAACAAACTAATACTGTCCTAAGCAGTTTGCTGTTGCACAGTAAGATCCAGAACTTTCCAGAATGGTTACTTCTGGAAGCAGCAGCCACTTGGGCTGTTGGCTCACACCAGGGCTGTAACTGGGTTAGATTTCCATGGGCTACACAGCTCTGCAGACTTGTCAACCTGCAGAACCGAGCTCAGCTCTCCTCGTGTTTGTTCTCTCCCTGGCTGAGTTTGCTACAACTACTTCCCTCCCCACTCTCACTCACAGAGAGCTGTAGTTCTGGGAGCCCATGTGTTTCTCAGGCAGCTTCACAGCAGTGTCCTGGCTGGAGTCATACATGACTCCCGACACTGTGCCAGCACTGAGAAAGCCATGTAATACCAATTTCCCCTATGGGAAGAAGCAAACCAGCCCCGGCTGCTGCTGTGCTCTCCATTCAGGAGTGGATCCCTGTAAACCCTTTCTGGCCCCCTTAGCCCTGGAGGGATGTGGATGTGTGTGGTGGATATTGGTCAGGTGTTCTCAGGCTGTGACATACAGGTTACGAAAGATGGCAGCCCATGTGTGGCCTGAGGCTCCACAGCCCAAAAGTATTTATTCTGAGAGATGGGGGGTGGATGCCAGTTGTCATTTAACAAAGACAACTGGTTTCCTCTCTATTTGTGATTGACTGGTTTTGGTGTCTGGGACAATGTGAACTCTGATTGAAGATAAAGGAGACTTCCTCCTGAGCAGATTCTCTCACATCTAATAAAGCATAAGGTTGCAACCCCTCCTTTAGCTTTGCACCAGAACAACNCCAGTTGTCATTTAACAAAGACAATTGGTTTCCTCTGGTGGCAACTCTGCCACCAGAGTTGCTGAACTTGCTCAGGTCACCGAGTTTGAAGACAACACACACCCTGATGGTTTAAACATCACTTCCATAGGAAACCTGGACAAAGGTAACAACCTTAAGGCAGGCTTTATTTCATCATGGCCAAATTATTTTCAGTGTTTACACCACCCCAGCTCAGGTCTTGCCTGTTTGCTCTGTTGTCAAAAATCCCCAGGACAGAGGCTTCTTGAAATCTGCCCTTGTGGAACAACATGAAAGACACTAGAGTGTTACAAGGCACAGAGTGTACTTGTTAAAATGCTGCTAATCATTTTAGTACCAAAATCAGATTTTTTACTGATTTCCCTGAGGATGCTGTAGCTTTTTCAGAGTGCCTGGATGCAGCAGAATCCAGCCACTGTGTTGCAGCTAAAAGCCCACCAGCTGCCAGACACAGCTGTATTTGCTAGGTACGTAGGAATGTCAGTTCTGACTCAGACCATGCTCTGATTAACTGAATATCCTGCTGGTAGTATTAACTAAAAGCAGATACCACAGGAAGATCAAGAGCAGAACAATGATGTATGACACTTTCTGTAATACTCTTCCAACTTCTGACTACTTAGCTCTCCAGACTTTAAGTCCTTATTGCTGTGCTGTCAGTTTCTGCCCAAGAGGATTAGAGATGACAGGGCACTAGGGCTGGTTTAAAGGGTGGACTGCCTAAAGGCCAGTGTTGAAGAGATCCACAGTCTGTGTGTGCATGTGTCTTTGGGTACAAGGGGGTCTGAGTGCCAGCAACCCAAGGTGGTCGTGGGCCTTAAGGTCTTGTATGACCAGGTGTTTGCAGCTAGAGAGAACAAGGATTTGGGGCTGGCTCTGGGATAAATGAGCATCGAAGTCCTGTTACTGACAGGGCCCATCTTGTATGTCACTCTGTATGTTCCACCTTCATTCCAGAGAGGTGAACAGGATTATGGTGTTGGTACTGTTTCCATTTGCAGAAGTGCTGTTTTCTGGGTTTGTATGTGTTCATTTGTGTGGCTGGCCAGCTGCATACACACAGACATGTTTGTGTGTGTGTGTGCCTACTGGGAGTACATTTGATACTGGCAGGACCTGGGGAGACAGAGATGCAGGTACCTTCACCTTTGTCAGGCTACCAGGCTTAGGAACTATAATCAACATTTCTACTGCAGGCAAGAGGTAATCTTTGATAAAGAACACGGTTAAAATAACAGCCTTTGTGTGGCAGTTAACTTTTTTCACCAGCTATACTGTACCATATTCCTGAAAACTTACGAGCAGAAATGCAGGCTGACTATATTTTCTAGAGTACCTGATCTCCACTACTCGATGCTTTGATTACGATTAAAGTACAGGCTGTCTCTTCCAGACAGGGTGTTTGAATCCATCCCTGGATTACACTTCCATTAGCCAAAGGATATCAGTGCTAACAGTAATTAGTTTACCAGTCAGCCTCTGCAAGAGCAAATTAAGGAAGGAGAAAGAGAAAGATGATCTACAACACAACAAGATGAGAGCTGACAATTCAAGACTTCAGATTATCCTGATGGGTACGACTTACCAGGCACTGCTGCTAGGAAACATGTTAGCATTGTGTGGAGAAAATAAGTAATTCTAAAATGTTCTTCTCTGAGCAGCAACAAACTTTTTTTTCACCATTTATAAAGGATGACCCTATCTACATACTGTAAAGCAATTTCTCACACATTATTTTCTAGAATAATCAAATGATTCATCTCTGCAAAACAAACAAAAAAAAAAGCTGGCTGTCAGTTGTTTGTCTTTATTCCTTTGCATGCTTGGCAGCTACTGTCAAGACATTTTTGTTGGTGAAACACAGCACCATCTCCCTTCAGGTGAAATAAGAGTTAACAAGGCACTTCTGTGCCTTTCATGACAAAAATGTTTGCATGAATAATTTAACATGGTAGCTGAGTTTAAAAATAGCTGGAAGATTCCAAATTAAGTATCGAGACAGGAGCTTTAAAAAGCCTTTTCCCTTACTTTAAGCAGCTCTTTCAAGTGATACAGAAACTACATTACTGCAGGGCCATAAAAGCCCTAGGAATCAAAAAAACTCAGAATCCAATGCCCTTTCTTGCCACTATTTATACTTCGGAGTAGCCTGTACTTTTTTATTCCTTTAGAGAATAATTTTTAAACAAACAGCACTCAGGAATCAGTGTTATTTCATAAAAGTTTAATGTTTGTTTTTAAAATAACACTGTTTAATAAAGAGAAAGGAATCCACAGATACAGAGTCTTCTTGGATGCTGGCAAAAGAGCTTAAATTACAGACATACCCATGAACAGGAGGTTTAACCAGTAAGAATACAGAAAAAGCCTCACTGATTAATCACATTAATAATAATGAAAAGAATGTGCCCTCATACCAAAAGAGAAGGGAAAAAGATACCATTCCAGTCATGCAAATCTGCACTCACCTTCTCAGAACTGGCTTCCAGAAGCCCAGCAATTCCAAATATCTTCTTAGCTCCTGCAGAAAGTAATCAAAAGCCAGCAAAGACAACGGGGTTGTTACAGCAAACTTTATGTTCATCCTAAAATCCACCTTGCTGAGCACCTGGTGGGTTTGACTGTTACATTCCCAAATCTGAGGTGCTTTTAATTGTTTCCTTCCCCTCTGCATCCAAAGCTTTCAATACCAAAAGACAGCCTGGAAGAAATTTGGCAAGAGACCAAAATGTTAAGGGTTAATGTCTCAAACAACCGGCCATTTGCAAAAGCAGCTGCTTTGCTGAGGCCGTGCAAGGTAAAGCCCAGGTGCAGAGGGGGTGCACCCACCACCGGAGCTACAAGCTGGGTTTTGAGCCAGATAAGGGAGAAGGCTGATAAGAAACAGACCCTGCGGAGGAGGGAAGGTATCGGGACAGGTGTTCATACTTCCTGACTGGCTCAACTATGCTGACAGGAAAGGCAGCTGTCATGTCTTAGAAGGTGTCATAAACTATCAAAGACCCCTGAAGCACTCCCAGACTCATTTCTGAGGCCTTCCACCTATCCTTTCTTTATCTTTATTTTCCTACTACCATTTCTTAAGTGCTATTTTTATGCTTCTATATTGCTGTATTTATACAGATAATAACCAAAACAGCTACAAACCTCCCTTCCACTGCAATGAAATTGTTTTGAAATAAACCTGCTATATATATATTTACAAACAGCAGTCATTTAGTGTCTTTTCACTCTAATCCGCCCCAAGGGATCTATTATTAACACGAACTTCAGTTACCCTGCCTTCAGGGGCGGGCTGTAACGCAAGCTTAATAAAAAATGAAAACAGCTGTCACTGAACATACTGTGAATGTAGGTAGCTCACTAGGAGAAGGGATTTGTAAGAAGTAGGATAACTAAAAGCTATGTATTTGATGCTTTGGTCTAGGATGCTAACCACACAAAGCAGAGGGTTTCATTTACACACCTGAAATAAACTTTCAACCTGTAAGCCTTTCTTGCATTCTGAAGCACAAATTCAACACCTGGAGAAATAATTGCAGGTCATTTAGTATCTTGGATGATCTTTCTTCTGTAGACATTTAGGCAGCTTGAAGCAAGTCGTCCATGCCTGTATCTTATTTCAAATGCCAGACAGATCCAGTGTGAATGATGAAGGACTACAGCAAATGCAGATACAGGAATTTTTTTTCACCCAGCCAAACTGAATCCGTTGCATGACTTCACTGCACTGAATATATAAAATACAAGAAATACAAGTGTGAGTTTCTTTTGTAATCCCAGCTTGGACAGTATGTCTAAAGACACTGATTTTGAACCTCTCTCATACTCTAGGTAAAAAAAAAATAACATGTGAAACTAACTGGCAGAGGACATGAAGTTTAAACAGTACCTGGAAAGCACCATCTTAAATGGTTTTAATTGTATTAAGCCTTCAGTTCTTAGGAGAAAATGCAGTGACTGATATTCCTTTGCTGATGGACTTTGTTCTTTTTTTCCCCACTAATCAAGCATGTCTTGCAAGTATCTTGCTACAAGTCCTTCTGTCATCTAATTATTTGGCATTTACATTTAATTTGTTTTTTTCATCTCTGACAGGAGATGAATACAGCCTAATATGAGTACTGATATGAGGACCATCCCTACCATTTCTTCACCAGGTAGCCGTTATAGTGCTTTTCATGTTCTTCACAGCTACTGTGGCTCCTGAAGATTTATTCTTTCTGCATTAATCTAAACTTTGTAAGCAAATGAAACAGGGTGGTATCCCCAATGGCTGTAGTATTTCAGTGTTACTTAGGTTCTGGCTGAAACTCTCCCACAAAAACAGTTTCTTGAAGAAAAATAGTATTTGATTAAGAATGGAAAACATTGCCATGTGTGTGTGCTTTACTGTCTGTAAAACGAGGATTCTTCAGTCAGCCTGCTGGAAAAGGGAATTCTGTTTCCCTCGAAGCAGCTCTGAATTCAGGTTTTATTTCCTGTGGGTATTCAACTGTTCTCTACCACCTGCCCAAACAATTGGAATGCCTCTGCTTTCTGCATCCCCAGTGGATGGACAGCTTCATGGGAATTGTAACAGCAACTTGATGCATTTCACCAGAGCCTAGAACTGCTAACATATGGTAATCAGCCTTCTCACTGCAAGCAAGACGACAGCCAAGAAGAGGTGGAGGTAGGATCAAAAACAAATTCCAGAAACTAATTCTAAATATGGAGCCCCAGATTTCTGCTCTAAGGCAGAATTTAACAGTCTGCAGCTGTGTTATTTTGCTCAAGTTAGTTACAACCATGAATATATCCCTATTGGCTGAAAACAGGTGACAGAAACAACAGTCTAGCATATCTCTCTTGCATATCTAGCATATCTCTCTTCTTCTTCATGCTAGACAGAGGCAGAGAAGTCAAGTAAAATAAATTTTATGGCTGCTTTATACTCCAACAGTGGTAGCACATAGGCTGTGTGCACTTAACCGTGCAGCAGGCAGAAGAGGTCTGAATTCTGTCCAGGAGAATGATTTTGATCCCTTTATCTTTCTGTGATGTTCTGAGAGAGAGTAATAAAACATCAAGCGCCACATAAAAACTTGTCTCAGGTGATTTCTCCTACTCTTTGCACTGAAGAAATACAGTTTTGTTGTGCTTTGGGATGCACTAGTTTGGTGGATGGTTGTGGGTTGGTTTTTTTTGAAGAGACTCCTGCTATCATCACTTACTTTCAGTAGCTATTGCTGAAAACTGTTTGGGGTTTACCAGGATAAAAAAATAATTGGCCTTTGCCCACTTTTCCTATGGTTTCCATCAGCAAAATTTAAGTTCTTTATGAAGTTTCTCTTAGATAAGAATTGGGCGTTTATTTCCATCCTTGGCAAGAACTAAGAAATCATAGAATCATTAAAGTTGGAAAAGACTTCCAAGATCATCGAGTCCAACAGTTAACCCAGCACCACTGTGTTCACCACTGTACCATGTCCCCAAGTACCACAGCCACGTGCCTTTTGAACACTTCCACAGATGGTGATTCTGGAATATCTCTGCCAGATAGCAGAGACCTTATATCTTAATCTACTACTTGTACTTTTTATCACTAAGACACAAATGCATTTGGAAAAAAAATTACTAAGAGAATGACGGTTGATGCTTTTTCTTCCCTGCTCACTTGCCATTTAAAATTCTAAACCAAACAATCAATCCCCCTAAACGCTTTTCTGTTGCTTAGTTAAACCTTAGTCAAAGACATGATTCCAGCAAGCTAGAAGCAAGACTCACCTGAGCCCAAGAGACTACCCCAGGAAAAAAAATTACTGTATTTTATCTAAAACATTACTTTTGTAAACACTTGAAGGCTGCTTCTCCTTTCCAAATGCATGTTCAAAGAAACTGGAAGAGGTATTAAAAACCCACCTGGACTTATAACAGATTGACAGGATGCCAGCAGCTTTTCTATGGCTCTTCTTGCACTGCTTCTTAATCAAGCTTGGTTTTGCAACAAACGTCATCCAGGAGAAAGGCATGTGTTCCAGCCTCCATCATGACAAGCTAAAGGCTGCAGCATCAAATGAAGGCTTCAAGTTGTCCTTTGAATTTACTATTTGTGCACGGCTTGAAGTAGTGTAAAGATAGAAACACTCAAACTATGTTCAAACTAAGCTTTCTACAAACTAGGAGAAAGGTTATTTCTTATCCTTTAAGCAGTTTTTAGAGAACTAGGTCAGGAAGGAGAGGTAATGCTGTATTGCACCATTAAAATACACAAGTAAAACACCATTAACTCACCCCTCCTCCTGAGGATCTGGAAGAGTCCAAGGCCAGTCTAGAAATTAGGCTTCCCAGTCAGTGCACTATGCTACAGCTCTGCCAGAACAGGGGACCAGTACAGTGGATAAATCATTTACTGCATGCCTCTGGAAACCACAGGGAAAAAAAAAAAAAAAAGGAAAGAAAAAAAAAAGGTAAATAAAAATATATGCCATTTCATGAAATTACAGTGTTAATGCCTCTGTTTACCAATCTGCCTAGATGTCATCACCTTCACCACCTCTTATTTTCTTGTCCATTACAGTGGTTCAAGGGGTACCTTTTACTTCTTCCTCAATAAAGACCAAATTAATTTTCCTTAGAAGAATAAAGAGCCCCATCTCCACTCAAGGATAGAAATTATTTGAAAAAAGGGCATATTTAGTTTATACCATAGGAAGGTTCAGATTCTGTAAAGCTTCAAACAAATATAGGATGACAACTCCTAATTTCTCTTTTGCAAAGCTCTTGCTTGCCCTTGCTGCTAGCTCCTCTCAATTCACGGCCAGCCAGGTTCAGCATTAACCACCACCACTACTAGTAGAAGCAACTGTAGGAGAGCACAGAACAAGGATAATGGATTTATATTGTCTTTTCCCCCAAAATAAACGTAATTAGGAGTATGTCCCACACAGATAACAAAGCAGTGAGTGAGATTGTCTGAAGGCGACAATTATCCAAATTACTCTGTTTGCCACTGAATGCACTGAGACCTTCATGAAAACCCATCTGCAAAAGGAAACTAACCAGAAAGCCAAACAATTGTGTGTTACAAAACAGCACCAGCAAAAATGCAGAACTGTAGAAAAATTCAGCCTTCTCTTTAATACTCCCTTCCCTGCACTGATACCCTTCAATAACAAGGCAGGTAAGAAAATCAGTTCCTCTCTTCCTCTGTGGACTTACAAGTGTCCAAGCTTTTCATTGAAGAAAATTGAAAGAAAATGGGGGGGAAAATTTAGCTGTCAAATGTAAATAAATTCAGATATGTAATAAAAAAACACAGAACAAAACCAAGAAATAATTACAAAGGACGTTTTTATAAATCACGATTTAAACAATCTCTACTCATTGCCCAATTCCATTTTTAAAACTATCAAAACATGTCAAACCTTGCCTTCTTTGGTTTGGACATTAAACAGGTAGCTAATGAAAGCAGGGTAATGATATTAACGAAGATTTCTTATATTCAATGGAGTAACCACTTAACATCATAAAACCAGCTCAAAGAGCCTTTCTAAAAACCCTCTTCCTTTCTTAATTGCCTTTTTACTGCTGACTTGACCATTTATACTAGATTTCCAAATTCAGCTTAGACAGTTCTTACATTTCTAGTATGCAAACCACCATAACAACTTTGAAAAATGTTTCCTACCTTCTTCACAGTCATGGACATTGAAGAAAAATGGTGATTTTGCCCCCTCAGGAGGTCCATGTGCAGGTACTAATTACAGAAATGCAAGCTCTGGGTCCCCACCTGATGCCCCACCTTGAGCTTTACATCAGGTTCAGGACTTCAAACAAACTTCCACTGATGATGTTGAAAGTAGCTCTTCCATTGACTTTAGCTGGGAACAAATTGGTTTTTTACAGAGCAGGCTCACTGTTGAGTATCTTCATCCTCTATGGTTTCTCAGTTTTACCAACTACTACAGTAGTTAGAAACTAATTGAAATAAAACACTTCCCTTGAATTAAGGAAAAAAAGAAAATCAAGAAGAAAGCCGTGTTGACCTCCGTATGTTTATTTTTTAAACAATTTACAAATAAAAATGTTATATTTATCCAAGCAAACACATTTAATACTTTAGTCTTTAACAAGCTATACAAATGAGAACCATTGCACTACAGCTTTTGCTAGCTCAGGGACCATTCAGGGTAGGTATGCATGTGTCTGTATCACATGAAGCGAGTCCAATTCCTGATACCAGGGTTCTGATCTTCTACTTCTTCAGAGCTGGTCAGCTGCTAAATGATTTAACACAAATAGTTACTGGATCACAATAGAAAGAAAGCAAGCCCATTTCAAATCATGTAAGTGACCTCAGTATGTCTGGTCCAGGTGTCAGGCCACAGAGCCTTACCGATTAGTCTTCTTCTCCAAAAGCCAGTCGGACAGATTTTCTCCCCTTGCTTAGTGAAGTGGCATCCATACATGTGCTTATACAATACAATGAAACAGCTTAAGTATAGACATAATACAACAGTAATTACAATTCACAGAGACAGATAAACAGCAAAATCAACTCTAATCACATTCTTGCATTTTAAACAATGAAAGTAAACAAACCCACGCATTACAGTTCAAAAAAATTTTCAGTTTTATCTCTTCTGCAAGTCTCCATTTCCTCAAGTTCTAAATTGCTGTTCTTGAGCTTGTCCCAGTGGCTGGGCTACTCATGGTGCTACTGACACGAAGACGGTGAGCTGGAAGTCATTCAGAAACGGTCAAAGAATGAAACCCCCAAAATAAAGAACAAAGACACACGCATTATAAACGAGACTCCATTTTAATAGCAGAGTGTAGAAAAGAAATTGGCAAAAAATTCACATGAAAAAACATTTTACATAATCAATTATGTACAGGATAAAGTATGTTCTGCCTTCTGATGATCTAAGTTTCACTTTAGTCAAGTCCTACCACAGAATGCAAAATACACTCAGAACTCTCAAGTGGAACAAAAAAGAAAAACTCCAAACAAAAAACATATACATAATCCCAGCTCTGGTTCCTCAAATATTGGGACTGGCTGGGTTTACTTCAACCCACTGGGCTTTCTGCTACACTTTCAGCAATTCCTGAAGCTGTGGGAGCTTCCGAACTATTGTCAGAGGCTTCTGTTTGTTCAGTCTTCTTGCTCTGGATGATGCACACTCCCCTGCCTCCTGAGCCGCCCACCTTTGCATGTGTTTCTTTGAGCCCAGGAATCAAAGTTTCTCTGCACCCATAAGACTGATTTTCTGTGCTGCTTCCATCACAGCTCAGTGATGGCACCTCTACAGTGCCAGCTTTGCTCTCCTCCACTTGCAGAAGTATGTCAGATGTGGGAGAAATGCCCTGCTTTTCTAGAACTGGTGTGAGCACTTCTGTAGTGTCACTATTTGAGGTCTGCAACCCAGGCTGCAGCACAGCTTTTTGAGAAAACCGCGTGCAAAGTTTATCTTCCCGACTACCAGAAGTCAATGCAGCAAAATCAGTAATCTCCATGTCATTTCCTGTTTTTTCAATGCCCAGCTTCTTATGTTTACTGGACTCCAGCCTAACAGATGCAATAGTTTCTAGTTTTGTGACTTCTGTATTCTCATTTAAAAGTCCTGCTGTAAGGATGCCGAAGCATTCATGTTTTACCTTATTGTCTCCCAAACTGAAATCAGGGCTTTTGAACTCAAGTTCTGCTTTCTGTGAGGGAGTGTTAATGTGTTTCATGTCTTCTGATGACCTCTTGATAAAAAAATTATCTGATCTTGCTTCAGATTCAGTGTATCCTAATGATTTTTTTTCATTTTCAGCTACTGCTTCTAGACTGGATCTTAGTTCAAAAATGTTTGAGTGGGTATTGACTAACCATTCAACGTCCTGCCTCCGGGTCTGCAATTCTGAAGCACTAACCTCAATAGAATCAGATTTTATTTCTGCATTTGGAGTATCTGAGAGATTCCCACAACTTTTAGAGCAAGAATGGATTGTGATGACCTGTTCTTTTCCATTACTAGTTCTGGAAGTGTCCCAGAGCAAGTCTGGACTATCAGATTCTGAGCAAGTTCTACAGTTATCATTTAACTTTTCTTCTACCAAATGGGAATTCCCCAAATACTCAATTTCATTCTGTGTTTCAGGTAACAAAGTCTTTGGCTGTAAGCTATGCTTAGGCTTTACTGCTTTTACTTCCCAGTCTTTTGTCTTTGCATCTTTCTCCAAGGTACCAGGAACATTTGTGTTTGTAACTGCAATGTTATTTGTATCTTCCTGCCCAGCTTTCTCCTGGACCTCAGTTCTCCGTAGATCACAGAATTCCTGACTGCCTGCCTGCTCTCTATCTCCCGTATCAACAAGTCCAATTTCTGCAGGCGTGTGGATACCAGAAACAGCTTTTATTTCTGGCAATTCTGTGACAGACATTTCTGATAGGTGAGGCTGAGGTGGTTTTTTGTTCATTTCAGCCTGATTCTCACCAGGAACCAAACTCCCTGTGACTTGTTTATTACATTGTGAGAAATCCTCTTTCAAGGAGGATGAGCTACTATTTGTTCTAGAGTTTGCCGATAAGTCTGCAGGTTTTGTTAGGTTAGGGTTTTCTCCATTTGGAAGTGCAGAACTTGCAAGCTTACTGTCAGCTGAACCCTTTCCACCACTACTGTAGAAAATATCATAGAGATCTTTAGCATTGGCTGTGGCCAAGCAAGAATTTCGTTTCTCTATTTTTTTTGCCTGTTCGCTGAAAGCAGTTGAAGGTGGTGGTGGTCTCACAGGCATTGCCAGCATTACCTGTTCACTTTCAGACACACCTGGAGCTACTTCATCTGCAGGGATGAGAGCTGCCTGCTGAACTACTGGTGGAGGAGGGCGTGGAGGTAGTCTATCTGAAGTCTGAGAGGATTCATTTTTCTCTGCTGCTTTCAAATCCTCCTCTGCCCCTTTTAAAATTACTTCTTCTCCTCCAAAAGCTTTTGAGATGATATCCGGAGGCAGTAGAAGATCTGCATTTGTTTCTTTTACCACTGGCAGTGGTTTGGTGGTAGCTCCAGAGGATTTTATGGATAAAAAGGTGTTCAAAGGTGCTGGTTTACTAACTGTTGCAGTACTAGACTTCCTGAAAATCATGGTGGGGACTGGTAGATTGGGTAAAACCTTTGCTGGTGTTGATGTGGAAACAACTGGTATCCATGGGCTAGTGTGTGGAATAACAGTTTTCCCAGACAGCTTGATTTCAATGGGCTTGATATGGGATTTCACAGACTGACACTTGTTCTCGTCTTTGTTTCCTTCTGTATTCTCCTCCTTTGGAATAGCTCCTCCTGGGGTTTTATCCTCTTTCTCAGTCTTTTTCCAGCTGAATTTCCCAAAGGAAGTCTGGCTTGGTGATTCTCTTTTAGGTTCCTCTTTCTTTTCTTCTTTTTTCTCCTCAGTCTTCTCTTCCTTCTTCAGCTTAACCATGATACCCATTTTTCGCCCAGAAGAATCTATTTTGCCTTGAGTTTCATTACTCCCTTCTCCAAACTCTGGGATGCTCTTTACTTCCTCTTTCTTTATTATTTTTGGGTTTTTCTCATCCTTCTCTTCTTTCTGTTTCTCAACTAGTTTCCGTTTCAGCTCATTTTGCCGTCTGCGCTCTGTTTCCAGAACTACAGCCAATCCGGCTTGACGGTCTAGGTTTCTCCTCTCTTCATAGAGTGGGTTTTCATCTATGTATTTCTGTGGAAATAAACAGCACAATTTTAGCCATGGTTTCCTTGAAAAATAAATAAATAAATTCAGCTGACAGTTTTGACTTGTTCAGTGAATGCCATCTCAATACTAAGAGACCAGAGCATTTCTTCCTACCAAGAAACTGAAGTGCTACAAACTCCACATTCTGTGGTGCTACAGAAGACACTGTTTCAGCCTCATGCAGATAAAAGATTAGTCTCTATGTAGCGATGTAGTGGGGAACACTGTTAACTTGGTTCAGCAGAATGTATTGGATAACCAAATACATATACTCCAAGGAGTTAAATATCATTCTTCAGAAAAGGAAGATGGAACAAGTAGAAGCTACCATAGGGAATGTCTCACTCCTGGTACACCAGTTACCAACCTTATATTTCTCATTGTGAGGATGACTTTTCACATGCTGCTCTGCTGAGATCTGATCTCCAAAAAATTCATGACAGAGCTGGCAATAATATCCAGTGATGGGAATCAGAAACTCAGAGCCTGAAAAGGCCAAAGAAAATTATCAGAGAAACAAAACTTAATAAATGCCAAGCTCTTAACAAAGTCAGATAAATATTAAAAAACAACAGCAAATCCTCCAGCAATGTTCTTTTTGGAACAGTTAATGCTGCTCTCTCCTTATGGTTACAGTATAGGAACCACCACTACCAGAAATAAACATGTCAAGTGAAGAAGTTTGATTACTATGGTTCAAGAAATTATTTAAGTGCCCTCCATCCATATTAAGGCAATCCACTATTAACGTAGGTTAATACTTCCTAGTGTCTTGATCTATTTTCCATCTTTGTGGTACAGTCTGTTCAAATACTAAACACCTGGTTTATAAAAAGAATATGAGTATTTTCTTTGAAGTTCAACACAGAACCAGCTAGTTATATAACATGTTGAAGATTCTTTAGCAGGCACTACTAGAAGTACGCAACAGATAATTACAATGAGACTGATCACTGGCAGGCCTATTCAGATTTTAGATCTTGCATTAATTTTCAAATCACAGCTCCTTCCATATGGCTTTCTCAGATTCTCTGTACCCACACTATACCAAGTACTAATCAGTCATTTTTGAGGGCAACTTCTGCTGAACATGTACTGAACGGAAGAGTCTATTGCAAGACTATGCAGTACTGCATAAGATCTGCCCAAACACAGCAACCTCTTGTGGTCATGCTCTGAATTCTAACATGTTAGCAAAAATCACTTCAGAACTACACTGGAGCAAGTCACTTGGTATTCAAAATAAAAAACTAAACTCTAAAAAGAAGAGAAGTAACCACACCATGCTTTCCTACATTCTTGCTTCATGACGTTTTCCACAAGAACCACCAGGAAGTTAAATCCTTTGCCTTTTGCCTAATAATACAGTAACTAGATGTGTACCTATATCAAGGTGAAGTTTTGAAATTCCTTTCTCTGAGCAACTAGAACCTGCTGGAGGGAAAAGAGGGATGAGACCCAAGTTAATAAAAACTAACATACCTTTGGCAGGAACTGTTATCTTATCAATGCGTTTTATGGAGTCTTGTTTGGTCTCACTCTGGGTCTTCGAAGCCCAAGGTCTGTTGTAAGGATCCAGGGTCTATTTGCACAGTGACAGAGGTATATAGGCTCATATATTACACTAGCAAGGCAAGTACACTTGTCTTTTTCCTTTTTAACATCCTTTTAGAACACTGAACATTAAAATCAACATGCAAACATTTACAAGTACTAGTTTTCCTCTCCTTCCCCTCCCATTTTGCAATTTACAACGACAAAATAACCTGTGAAAAGGGTAAAATACAAATGATTGCAAAGAACAGGCAAACATATGAAATGCAAGTGGCGAACCTGAGAAAACTGAACACAGGCCCCATTTACACAGTCAGAACACACCGGTAGCTGTACAACTGCTCAAGTCCAATACTAGGGGAAAAGAATTTGATAAGCAACTTCTTGGGTTCATTATTACTACTACTTCAGGTTGTCTTGTAAAATGTAGTTCTGTGATGTATGTTTTAGTGTTAATATTTATAGCAATATGAAATGCACTTAGTGAAGGAAGCCTGCAACATACCTGTCTGTGTTTCTTGTTATGCATGTGTGTGAAAAAGTCAAACATGGTCCCGCAGATGGTATTGCAGTCTTTGCACCAGTGGTTCCCTGCATCATAATATTCATAAATATTGGCCAACTGGAAAGGATGTTTGGAGGGCTGTGAAGAAGAAGATTCTGCTGGCTTTGGGCTTCTACCTCTGGATTTTTCATTAGTAGTTTTTGATTCCTAAATTGAACAAAAGGAAACACTTTTCTAAGACAAGGCAGGACAGACATAATGCTCTAGAACTCAGAACCTGCCTCCAGCAGAAGCCACACACCCACACACAAAAAAAAATATATCACCTGCTTTTCAGCGCCCAGGCTAATTCCACTGTTTCAGAGAGCTGGTATTGCCGATTAAGATGCTGTGTGGCTGCAGTGAAGAGTTTCCAAAAAGGCTCCCAGATGTAATGGCTGGATGGTTGTAGGTAATCAAGGAACCAAATTAACAAACTCCCTATGGGATGAACCCTTCCCACTTTATTGGTTTCACATAACGATCTGAATAGTTGCAATTTACCATACTAGCCAAACAGTGCCCAGAAGATCTAAAATGGTTCCCTTAGAAGCATTCAGAAGTTACTGTGAAAGTAGCTTGGATGAAAGCAGAATGGACAAGGAAGTAAAAATTAGTTGACTAAAAGTATTTAACTCAATCGGCTTTATTGAATTATTTGAGTGTTCCTGAATCCTCCAAAAGACTCATTGCTTAGTAATAATTGAAAAATGGTGTTTTGTTAATTACCTAAGCATGTAAGGTGAAGGATCTTGTGATATAAACATGATGTTTGCATTTACATTGATCTGTACGGAAAGACGCCATATGGTGAAACACAGACATTTCAGGACTTTACCCAAAATTAATACTAAAGTAACACTTGTAGCAAAACAAACATTCCCTGAAATATATCATGAATGAGCCCTGCTGATTTAGATTATGATAGTACTAGATGTATTTTGAGTTTTGAGTGACATTTTCAGTGGCTGAAAGCCCATTATATTATCATTTCTAACCTGCACGGCAGTCTGAAAAGAATAGCGTATTAACTTAGCAGACTCACATTGATCACATGATTTCCAAGTTATTCACTATAACCATTGAACAAATTTACTTAAATTTACAAACTGTTAAAAAAACATCTGCCTTACTTGAAATTCCTTAACACTACCCCACACAACATACATTGTAAAGCAAGAGACACCCAGGCCATATGCACCCCACAGACAGCCCAATACAATGTAGTTCTTGGTAGCACAGTAGGAAGTGACCCAGTGAATATTTGCATGTATTCTGTCTGCAAGAACACAGCAAAGCTGACATCCTCTTAAACAATGAGATCAATTTATGAACCGCAGGAACTGCATGGAAGGAAGGAAGGAAGTTCATGATGTCTGAGATCCATCAATGTTTATGTTATCTACAGACATACTCCCACCCAATATAGACTATAAAAATACTATCTCAATCAGAATTTTACAAAGACAGTGCTTCTCATATAGATAGGTGAAAGCCAACTCTGAACTCCAGTTTGTGCTTTATCCCAGCTGAAAGATGCCTTTATAATTCGCTGTTATTCAGAGCTCAGATGGGGTGATCTGTCTGTTTAGCACAGTAATGCCATCATCACCTCTGCACTGACTACATAAGAACACAGAGACACAGGTTCAGCAGCAAAGGACCACAAGGTACCTTGCAAATAAGCAGAAAGCCATATGCTTTTGCCCTCAGGTTGGCAGAGTCAACTGATCTCAGTGTCACAGGCCTGCATCATCTTTCTTTCCATGGGAAAAAAAAAAGTTACCAATCAGAATTACAAGATGAATCTCAGAGACTAAAGGCAGTGTCCTACGTGCCTAGAAGATGTCTGAAAATACTAAATGTATCTGTTCAGAACTCAAAATTTTCTATGTTAAAATAAGGAATTACAAAAAGGAGATCAAGTTTTTATGGGTTTGGACGATACAAACAATGCAAGTTAAAATAATGAAAAGCATATTATTCGCACATGCCATATTTCAAGAAAAGAAAGCAATGTAACTTAATGTAATGTAGGACTTAATAGACATTGTTGCCTACTTTAGTTTTAAAAAGTGGTGACTGAAGCAAATGATTTGTAAAAATAAGTGGACGGTAAACTTCAGTGATATCCCAAGAAACAACAAAAACAAAAGCAAGCCTTTAAATGGAAGATATTTAAGAGTTCTCTGAACCAGGTCATGATAAAGCGTAAGGAAAAGTTTACAGAGTACACAGATTTGCGTGACCTTGAAGGAAATAAAGAACCACAAAATGGGTCAGGTTGTAAGGGACCACAGGGGATCACCTGATGCAACCTCCCTGCTCGAGCAGGATCATCCTAGAGCACATGGCACAGGACTGCATCCAGACAGTTCTGGAAGATCTCCAGTGAGGGAGTCTCCACAACCTCACTGGGCAACCTGTTCCAGTGTGTGGTCACCCGCACATTCAAGTTCTTCCTCATGTTCAGGTGGAACCTCCTGTGCATAAGTTTTGGCACGTTGCTTGTTGTCCTATTGCTCAGCACCACTGAGAAGAGCCTGGCTCCATCCTCTTGGCACCCTCCCTTCAGATACATAGAGATACAGATGAGGTGCCCTCTCAGCCATTCTTATACCTTGTACCCTACTAACATTTCCCTCCCTGCAAAAACTATATAGGGGAAGGTCTACACACAAAATTCATCCACAATCTCCCATCAGCTATTTCTGTTACGTATTTGAATAAACATTCAAAAAGCAGGATAATGAATTTTCTCAATACATTAATAACCTTTCAGATGTTGGTATCACACACACTACTTCCAAAATAAAAACTATTTTATGTTTAGGTACATCCAGCCCTCAGTAGTACAGACCGTATCAGAGAGACCATACTGATGCATACTGACATTTCTTAAGAGAGAACATGTAGCATGTACATAATAATGTTAAGCTGACAATCATATGTTTAGTCTTGTGATTTTTTACTGTCATTACCCAGTGAGAAGACCAACATGCTCCAAACTTGCAGAGAGCTTTGCTGCTACAAACACTCCTCCTTGAAAGGCCATGCCAGAAATGTAGAGAAAAAAAGTCTGTCCTCCTAGTATGTCATTGAGACCAAACAGTCACAAACACTCATGATACTTTTCAATCCAACCAACTTCATCAAAACTGAGATCAGAGCCTGCAAGTGGTACTGAACTGCACAAACCCTGACGGAAATTATAAACACTGATACATTGACTCTCACCTGCATGCACCAACAAAGCCAGTGTATGAGATGTGATAACAAATGACATCAAATGATCCTCTAATAAATGTTTGGCACCAGTTGCCTCCCCAGTGCCCTCTTCTCTCAGTGGGAAAATCACTAGCACACAAGCCATAAGACTTTACCTTGTTAGAGGAAGATGTTTTCTCCACACCTTTTGTATTTTCTGACTTGCTGCTCTTTTCTGAGGAATCTTTAGTTTCCACAGATGGTTTCCGAGGTTTTTCAAATATGTTAATCCCCAGGATTTGTGCTACTTTGTCGAGCTCAGACTGCTTCTTGTCAGCTGCATCAGATTCTTTATGCAGCTCTGCAATCTCCTTCATAATATTCTCTTGTAGTCTGTTCACCTCAATCAACAAGGGGTCTTTGTGTCCATCCTTCTCACGACGTTTTTTCCTCAACATCTCTCCTGAGCCAATCGAGGAAGTAGAAAAGTCAGAAATGCAATGGGAAAATTGACTTTAGATCTGTACAATTCCAGCAACAAGTAAAATACTAATATAAAATATTGTGGCTAAATCTTGACTATCAAGTTGTAAATATGAAACTGACTCTCAGGTACAGCATCACTGAATCTGCACGATCTACCTCTATAAGGACTGCCTTAATATACACCCTAACAGAAGCACCATAATCCTCAAGAGTATCTAATAATCACTATTTCCCTGTGTGATCAAACAAGCAAAAGTTAAATTGTATATTCTAACCTGAAAGTATAATTCTCAAAAGGTGAGGGAAATTAGTATTTCCTTGGACCAAACAAGTTTTAAAGACAAAAAAATTAGTTCTGTCTAGAGAGGACTTTTCCGTCTCCAGATAAGATTCAGGAAAAACTGAAAGGCACAATGACGTCTCACTTTTTATAAAGAAGCACTAAGATAAACAAAGTGCAATTTGCTTAACTTAACAAGCTGCCGAAGAAGATGCAAGAGTTTATTTCAACTCTTTATTTAGATGCAACTGTTTATTTCAGTGGTACAGCTAAATTTGATGTAATTAGTTTTTATATAGTAATTAGGTCACTGCTTTCTCAAGAGTTTTGCATTGCCAGGAGTAGGAAAATACTGAGTTACACACTATTATTATTTAGGTCCGCACTTCTCCTAGTATGTAACAGTTGTGACATATCCCAATAGGGGAAAAAAAGAAGCAGGGGCTGGGGGCGTAATGCACTTTACCTTGCTGTTTACGAAGCCTGTCCAATTCAGTCTTGAGATAGTAAAGCTTCTTTTGCCGTGCTTCTCGATCATTCTTCAGTTTTTCTCTCTCTTCTATCACCTAAACAAATTGGAAGGGGTCTGGATTTTCTTCTCTTCCCAGCACAAGTTACTCAGTCTTACCAGTCTGGCAAATCAGTTTGCCAGACACAGAACACTGCTCACTATTGTCAAAACATTCTTGAGTATTTTAACACAATAAATACACTTCTTCATCTGTATCTGAAGGTAACTGTACCATGTGGTCATGCTTCAACCATGTATGTAGGCATGGGTTTTTTCTCTTTTGGGCAGTGTATTCTCCAAAACTGCTCTGTTTGCTGCACCACTTCCCAAGTCACTTAGGCTCATCTGACTATCTTCCACAGGGCTAAGCAAGACCAATGCTAAATGGCTCTTCAAAACTCATGTAGTATCTCTACAGATAGCATGTTCCATCAGCTTTCACAGCCCTTCACCTTGCCTCCTGCTTTGACTCTGCGCAATTTCAGCTATTATTAAGGTTTGATAATCTGATCATAATTGTCTGAAACGAAACACCAGGCTGAAGTTTGTTTCTTGCTCAGTAAGGTAAATTGTGGCATGAGGAGCTCATAAATCCATTTTTCACTGATTTTCATTGATTCTCACAGAAGGAAACAAAGCAATATGCCAAAATGAAACCTGAATAGTTCTTTCAATTCCTTTTCCAGCTCCATTTTTCAAGATACAAACCCAAATTTTTTTTCCTTCACAATGTTCTCTCTTAAAGCTTAACTACCTATTCCTCCCTTGAACAAACAAGGGACCCAAGGCTTTGACTTCCCTAGACAACCACTGCTACTACGTCATTGTAAATGCTGGCAGGATCCCTGATCCTTCCTGGAGTAAGCCCTGAAAGTAGTTCTACCAACACAGTTAGCGCCACATCTTAAATGCTCTAAGTTTTTGTGTGCTACTTTTTTGATCACCAAAACACCATTCTCTCATTCTGGGCTTTCTGCAACATGAGGGCACCAACCTGAGCACGCAAGCTTTTATACTCCAAGCCACCCCAGAAAAGAAAAAGGAGGACTGAGCCCAAGTCAAAGATGTCTGTAGTGCAAAGTCCTACAAGTTCAACCAAGATGCACAGGTGAGCTACCAGGGTGTGTCAAGGCAGGAGAACACCACACACCTTTAGCTAACAGAGGTCTTCCAGAAATACCAACCTTCATGAAGAACAAAATTTCACCCATGTCAGCTGAAGAAATTATTATTCCTCCAAGCAGTAAAAGCTCACTTACTTGCTGATGTAGCACTTTGTGTAAGTGAAGAGAAGGCTCCAGGAAGACCTTATTGCAGCCTTTCAATACTTAAAGGGGGCTTGGAAAAAAGATGGGGACAGATATTTTACCAAGGCCTCTAGTTACAGGACAAGTGGCAATGGTTCTAAACTAAAACGGGTAGATTAAAACTAGATATAAATATCTGGTTTACAATGAGGGTGGTGGGGCACCAGAACAGGCTGCCCAGAGAGGTTGTGGATTCTCCATCCCTGGAGGTGTTCAATGGCAGGTTGCACAGTGCTTTGAGCAACCTCGTCTAGTGGAAGGTGTCCCTGCCCATGGCAGGGAGTTGGAACCAGATGATCTTTAAAGGTCCCCTCCAACCCAAATCATTCTATGCCCTCATTTTAGCAACAAAGAATGAGTGGTCACCACTTTGAAAACAAAAACAATTTTTAGGAATCTTCCAGTTCTTTCAGTGTTAGGTAACTACAGTTTCTTATTTAAAATATGTTCTTCCCCACTACTCTCCGATTATGGTACAAACCAAGGTAAGGTAACTAGAAGATGAAAACATGAACACCCATAATCTAAACTGGTGTCAGATGCTCCAAGAATAGTTTCCCTTAAGTTCTTCTCATTTTGTGATTTTCGTAACACTTAATTAATATAAACGTAGAGGAAAAATTGCATGTGATGGTGAATGGTGATAGCCTTTAGTGTCTAACAGAGGTATAACCATGGTATTATTATATGATATACCATGTTCAGATGAAACCTCATGTGTTTCAATTTGTGCCTATTGCCTCTTGTCCTGCCACTGGACACCAGTGAAAAAAAGCCCATTTCATTTTCTTTACACTGTCCCTTCAAGTATTTATATATCCCTAGATATCTTCAAATATTTCAGTATCTAAAATTCTGTGGAATAAAGTCAAGCTGTGGCCACAATGTAAATTCTCTGTGAGATTTTGCCTGGTTCAAAGAACTTCATGTTTGACTATATCTGTTCTGCCACAGCCTATAGTGTACAACTTCAGGGGATTTAAAATGCATTTTTTAAATTGTCACAAATTAATACAAGCAAATGCTTAGAAATCCTTAACAAAAGTAAATTTAGTCAAACTGGTTTTAAACTGGAGCCGCTCAGGAAAAAAAGAAAAGGTGAACCTGAAAAGGAAAAACTTCCACACCACCTATCATGTAGTGCAACACATTTTGATGTATCAGAATACATAACATACCTTCTGCTTTTGAGCTGCCCGATTTTTTTCATCCGACATCCTTTCTGTGGTATTTTTGAGAGGGTGTGAAGACAGACGAAGGGGTGTTTTGGAATGAGAAGGAGTGGTAGGGACTTGAACAAGCACAGAACCATCTCTTTTTACATCAGGGACATCCTTTCTGAAGGAGACTGTCTCTATCACCCGGAGATTGGGACGTGTGGGGTTCACTGACATGGCCATAGTAAGAAGACCATGGGCTTCTGGCAGTGTAGGATTAGGCTGCTGGGCAGGGGGGTACATAGGCCAGGCTGGGGCTGCATATGCCATATAGTGCCCATATGCATCATATCCTGGAGGAGCCATGGTGGGAGGTGGATAATTTTGGGTCATTTGAGTGGGAGTGTAGTGGGAATAGCTGGGAATCTGGTATTGGGAAACAGAAGTAGGTGTAGGTGGCAAACTAGGAGGAGTTGGTGGAACTGAGGGAATGAGAGAGACAGAAGGAAGAGGCTGTTCTGGTGCCCGTGGAGGTATATCCTGTCCCACTGGCTTGTTCTTAGTGTATTCTGATTTCTGAAGAGAGGACGTATCTTTGGACTGCTGGAAAGAGACCGGAGGTGATGCTGAACGCTGCTGGCCTGACTCAGGAGAACGAGTGTCACTCCGGCTGCGACGCAAGTCCCAAGGGTCCACTCTGTGAGTGTCTGAAGAGCGACGATCTGGGGAACGAGATGCCAACTTTTTGCCATGAAGGCGTTCCTGGGTACGAACAGCCAGTTTTCCAATTTCAGCAACACCAATGTCAAGACCAATGGTTTTGAGCAAGTCATGGATCTTTGCATACTCTGCATTTGGCTCTTCTAAAGGATCCAGCTTGACAGCTGGAGCAGGAGAAGGAGGTGGGCTCATTTTTTGGACTATTATCTCATTGCCACAACTCACTGGGGGCTTCTGAATGGGGAGAGATTCAATTTTAGTCTCTTCATCCTCATCACCATAAAGGAATTTCTCTTCATCCTCAATGTCAGGAAAGCTACGCCTTCTCTTCTCCTGAGCACTGACAGAATCAGCCATCATGCCCAGAATTCGGGAGAAACCACTGCCATCCTGACTGGCCCTTTCGTGAGGTAGCAGGAAATCAGTAGGGCGGTCAGGGGGCTCTGACTTAGCTTCTACCTTTTCTTTGTGACTTAAGAAGCTTCCAAACTTCTCTTCAAATGTGAAAGTGTCTTTGGAAGGCCCAGAAAGCTGGCTCCATTCATATAAACCTTCATGGAACTCCTTGTTTGCAGACTCCACAAGAGAGTCTTTGTTAAACCGTTTGAGAAAGTTCTCCACTTCAGAGGCAAAAGGAGCCACGTTGTTGCTCTGGGGCAAAGACGACTGACTAGAAAGAAGAGGAAGATCCTTGCTGGGAGCTGGACTGCTTGAAGAGCCTTCAGGCTGAAAGAGAGAGAAGGTACTATTTACTACCAGGCTTTCTGAGGTGATGATGCACCTCACAGAACAAACGAAGGAACATTTTAACTTCTCCTTGAGTTCAAGCTGAATAAAAGAGTTAGAAAAGACAATATACAGTTCAAAGACAACACAGAAGATTGCAAAACAAGTTGCCTGATAATTCTGTGATGACATGTCCAGCAACAAATGCCTACCTCAGAGAATACACAAAATCACATTTACATTTCATACATTCTTTGCAAGCAAAAATTTTTTGACTTAAATTGAAATCCTGTAACATAATTTTGCATACACTTTGAGTTAAGTCACAGTCAAAAAGGATTTCAACACCTTAATACAGATAAAAACAACTGCACTGGGGTTATTCCCAGTCAATTCTTCAAATACTTAAAATTAATGCCATGTTAAATAGCATTGCCAATAGTAAGTATGGAATGGGATCTTCAGTATTGGAGCACGCCTGAAATAAACATGTCACTGCCAAACCAACACTGATCAGTACAACAGGCAAATAAAAGTGATGCATTAAAACACAAAAAAAGTCAATTTATCACAGTGGTCACAGCCACTTATCTTTCCGTTGTTCTAATTTTGAGACTCAATCGGTCTCAATAGGTTGGGTACGAATTCAGTAGGGTTGATCCCAGCCCTACAGTCCAAAGTGGAAAAAAATAAGGGAATTCAGAAGATCTTTTCAGACAGAGGACTGAGGATGCATTAGGCAGTTTTCTAAGTCTATAAAGAGACATTGTGACAGGAAAAGAGCTTCGATCAAAATCCTGACTGTCTGTGGTACTAGGAGAGTCAGCTTTTCTATTAAAGGTGGCCCAGATCTCAGGATCCTGGGTTGAATTTCCACAAAAACATTTTATTCTGCCTCAGATTATACATATATGTATCTATACATTAAAAAAAAGGTTCTAACGCAATTCTAGTTTGTATAGGCCTGCAAAAAGACACCTGGCCTCTTAAAGAGAGGAAAATGTAAAGATTTGGCTTTTTTATTTTGGAAATCAAACTAGCATTCTGTATCATGAAGTAACTGCTTTGGAAAGTAGAAACATACAAACGGACTGACAGAGAGAGACCAAACCTGAATAGGAGACTCTACTTCCATCTCCACTCGTTTCTTCAAAATAGATTTTTTGGGCATGGGTGGGATTTCTTCAGGCCTGTATGTATACCGAGCCTCAGAAGTCTGTAGTGCATTAGTCAAGCCAGGGATCATATAGCCACTGCCTGAAACATCATGATTCAACTGTCTGCTACGCTCTTCTTCTTCTCTTTTCCTCCTTGCACGGTCAAGCTCTCGGAATTCCTCATTCGGGTATGACGGGCTCAGGCTTCTACTACGGCTGCGGCTTCGTCTGCGATAGTTTCGTGTTCCTGACGAGAAACCCTGATGCTCTCCACTCACACCATGCATCTTCTCATCCTTCTCGTACCGTGGACGCTTTATTTCTCGTCCCCTCTCTTCTGGCCTCAGTGGGTAGGGGGATCTCCTCAGTTTGTCACCATCTCTGTCAGATCCACGAGGCAGCTCTTCTCGACGGCCATAATGTGGGCTATAATCTGAACGATGGAGGAAAACATCTCGGTTGCGGTAGTCATCATCGTGCCTCATTGTGAAGGGACTAGAAGACTGATCTTCATGTGATGGGTATCTCTCAAGGCCTCGAGGGCATGTGAGGCCTCGAGTGAATATGGGACCATCAGCCATATCATCCCTGTGTAAGAGAAGCACAGCATAAAACTAAGTGCCTGAATCAGAGTAAATTAAGTCTTACTCCTACTCAGAGGTAAGAAATTCCCAAATCAGTTTCAGAACAACATCTCCATCACTAAACGGAATCAACATTGTATGTATATAAAAGGCAGTGTAAAGAGGGAGACTTATTTTTAATGGCACTCTACACCCCTCCTAGGAAGTTACCTGCAAACACGGTGACATGAACAATTCAACTCATACTGCAGAATAAGAGTCTTGAAAAATTGATAGGATGGACTTATTTCTGTGAATGCGAAAGACTACACATTTTAAAAAACAACTTACTATCACATTTCAGTCCACAATCCCTTTCCTCACTTCTCCCAGCAAGATGACAAGGTCAGATTTCATATGAATTATTCAAGGTGCAATTCAGTTTCACACTGGCAAATGCAGCCAGATCCTCTTTTTATCTTCAGCTGCAGACAAGCACAAATTCTAGCAACATCCTGCCTTGCAATGGATCTGTAGACAGGACTGTCACTGATCACATTAATGGCTATACCTAAAAAGAAGCAGTTTCTGACATCTGCGAGCCAGGGAGAGTAAGTGTAATAGTATCATTCCTCTGTGACAGTCCCTGCATTATTACACACAGTGGACGTGCAACTGGCACAATACCAAGGTAACCAGCTTCTCTTGGAGTATCTTCTTTTGGATCAATTCCTACATGCACCTCCAATTAGGGATACTGTTTTAACTAAGGTCTTTTTCTCCACCCCTAAAAACTTTCGTGAGACTGTTCTTTAGATCAAGCAGAAACAAACCAAAGCATGTTAAAGTTACCAGCTGCTGGCTGATTTTCTCATTGCTACTTCAAAATCTAGCAAGATCCTCCAAGAATGGCAAGAAAATATGTTTCTTAAGTGAAATCAATGGGACAGAAAACTCTTCCCTGAGTGATCAAGATAACAGCTCAAGATAAACTACACATGATGGCCTAAATCCTCAAAAATCACCTCCTACTCAAAAAAGGTCCCTCCATAGATCTGAGATGGACAAATCAAGTCATGCCAGAAGACACCTTCAAAAAAATCTGCAGATAAATTACAGCCCCGGTTTTTAAATCAGCCTAAGGAATAACAGACGCACACAGACGAGGTTTCTTTCTTCAGTACTTTCATAGTTTACACATGCATATTTAAGAACAAAATCAACACAAAATTTCACTTTATCTCCAACCTGCATCATTGCAAAGCATTTATTAGATACCTTCAGTCCAATACATCTTATAAAGCAAAACTGGCATACACCTGTACCCACCATTATAGATGGTACCTTTCCAGTTTCCAGCAAACTACCCATATTCCCCTCCTTCGAAAGCACAACAATATCTAAAAATAGTTAAAACTATATTTCATACATAGATGCCATTGTTCACAATTTAAAAGGTATGTCTATTCCCAGTGTCACCTCTTCTGAGAGCCAGCCAGACCTGTGCAAAGCTGCATGCACACACCTGGTGGAGGAGCAGATGTATTTCACCATATATCTTCAGCTGATTTTTGTGCAAATAAAATGTTTTAGATACATGCTTGGCAGCTGTCACTTGCAATTTAAATACTCTGACTGCAGTGACAAAGCAGAAGGAGTATTTGACCATACTTTGGAAAGAAAGGCACAGCAAACCTACTATATTTACAACTAGAAAGTTGTTCCAAACACACTCTGAACAGCTAAGATGCAAATTTAAAACCCAAAGATTAAATACAAGTGTGAGAAAAAGGATTACTTTTCTTACAGGAACTGTAATATGTTCCTCTTAATTGGTCTGAATGCTTTCAGACAGTAATGTCCACTAATGGCTACTGCGTCCTCAACAGAGGATACAAGGTGGTGCTCCTGTGAGCATCCCAATTCTTCAACCAACACAGAATCCATGAATTACTGGAATTTGCAGCTTAAAAAAAGGAAAACAGACCACAGGCTACATAGACATGATGCCTCAGAGAACTACAGCTAGTGTAAGGTAATTTACTTTTTGGTGTATTAATTCACGTACACAGAAACAGAAATAAATAAAGATATTCTCCTGTCAGCAACCAACAAAATTAACAGAGTCTTTGAATAAGAAATCAGATGAGCTGTTCATACTCAAGCCAACTGCTACTCTTGATATTATGTGCAAAAAATGCTATTTTAGAACACAGGTTAATGCATATCAGGTCTCTGCAGGGATATGGTCTAACTTCTGTATTAACCTCAGATGAAAAAATTGGTGGGATGCTCTGTATAGCTTATGCCAGCTTAGATAGTAGTAGAATGTCTTAACAATACCGAGAGCAGGAGAGATGGAAGATAAGATTTATTCTTCATTTCGATAAACTGAGATTCTGGAAGACAAAAATATAAGTAATCTGTTGAAGTAGAAGACTGAAGCTGCTCAGATGACCTTGAACACACAGGCCAGCAGCATTCAGTCTGGCCACTTCGATACGTGCAGGAGCCAGCTGCCCTAGCAACTTGGGGCAAGTTCTTACAGATGTTTTAGGATGGACCTGTATGTGAACACACACTCTGAGAAAGTGACCTCAGGCATCCTGAAAATCCACTGCTGCAGGAGATTCTAAAAGCATCCTTGATTTCCATCTTTTGGTATTCTATTTCCTTTCTAGGATAATGAAGCTCTCTACCATCCCAAAGCCCTACAAATTACAGAGAATAATTTGTCAAAGTGATAGCTTGAAATCTCTAAGTAGTTGGCAAAAATGGCTAAGAATAACTAAATTCAGAATTTTGCTCCAACTACTTCAAAATTTGAAGAGACATCTTCAGAAAACACCCTATTTTTTTTTTTAATTAGAATGAGAACGTACCACATGCCAAATAAGCATGTGATATGACCAGTATTAATTCCAATGATGATTCCAAATAAGAACCACTTTAAAGCCCAGTGATATATATAAAATCAGTGTCCTGGTATCATGGCAGCCTCTCAGAGCAGGGGGAAAATATGTTGAAAAATGCATGATAAACAACACCTTTAACCCAACACCAAGTGTCTTTTGAAAACAACCAAAATGGCTAGCAGTGAGGAAATTTGAAATTTGGAAGCAGTACCTAGATGACTTAGGAAAAGCTAATGTATGACCAGGTTGTCACATACTTTAAGCTTGTAGATAACACTCAGAGAAGTGCAGCCAACACAGACAGATTATACAGGGGAAAAAAAAGTAAATGTAACAACATGAAGTTCTTGCATACTTACACTACAAATACACAGGAATTCACTTAAAAATTATAAAGTCTACATGGTCTCACTTATTCTCATTCTGATTCATCTGTCACTTTTATACCTTCTCTGGAGTCTATTCTGACCATTTTTTTTACATCTATGGGTTCTGTAACGACAAAGTCAAAGGCCTTTGTGACTTTCACTCTTATTTTAAAATAAACTCAACTATACCTGATGTTATTTCTAACCATGCACTACAAAACAGGTTAAATATAAAACCTGAGTAAAGGAAGCAATGGGACAAACACCACCACCTCCTGCCCCCAAATGTTCTTCATTTGCCAGACAAGTGCCAGTTCTCCTATGTACCATTTCCTTCTCCTTCCAAGCCCTGTACTGTCCCTGGGCACATGCACTCATTTCATTCAGAAGACTGCAGACTGCACAGGGGATTTACAAATCAAACACTGATGCCAGGAGAACTGGTAAAGGCATAAAAGTGACAGTGCTGAAAACTAAACTCTCATTTGGTTTTTCAACACCTGTTGAAACTTAACTTTACACCCAAGAAAGACAGAAAATTCACTTATTCTGCTCACTTCCCTCTCTGGTATTTTTTTTTTTAACAGTTGGTGGCACTTGCACCAGAAATGGAAGCGATAGTAGGTTTCCTTGTGCTGGATGCTCATCCCGGACCTGAAACTGCAACTGTATCCTCTGGGGCACAAACAAAGCCATCTTTAATGTCACAACTCAAGATAAAATGAATTGTTTCATTTGCACAAAGTTTTCTGATTTTCTTTCTTTTGCCAGATTATACCCATTCTGCAACTGAAGGCAAAGATTTCCAAACAGTATCTCAGCCCTTAAGGGGAAGGAAGCACCTAAGGGTGGGATGCCACACTCCCTCCTGCAACATAGGTTTGCACATCTAGTTTCTATGGGTTTTAGAAGCAGTTGACAAAAATTAGACAAGAATTATCTGTTTAGTCACTATGAACACAGGCAAAGACTTTTGTTCAGGAATGCCCTGCACCACAACTTGCCAGAGGCTAGGGAAGTACTCCTGGGAAGCATCACTCCATGCCTCACTCCCTAGGCATTCCCTGGGCTAATGAGATGTTTGGGCTCATCCAGCAGAGCCATTCTCCCACTGTTTCACCCACTCGAATGCCCACCTGCGGAGGACCATACCTGTCACTCAGGTTATCAATTGGTGAGCCCAGTCTATCAGGCAGCCTCCTCCGCTCCGGTGTGCCAATGCAATACCGGTCATTACCAACAGTAATCCACAAACTGTGTTCCACTGAAGACTCAGAGCGGAGACTCGGTGAACGTCTCTGTAAATTGAAGAAAGAGTGCAGCCCATCAATCAGGGAATTTTAGTCTCAGCTACAGAAATGCAAGTGACTCTGCTCTGCTTAATAAATGAGGCCTGGGGTGGATGGATCAGCTGAAAAATCAAATTAGAAGAACAACTGTTCCAAATATTTCAATTGTCTTTAGTTACTAAAGAAAACAGAGGACATTGACTGCATTTAATTTCTCATCCCAGCTGCTAATAACATGCTCTATATATAAATTATCTAGAAATTTTCAACTTAAAAATACATTTCACAAAGCACCATTTCAGAAGGTGTAAAAACAGAGAGTTCACAAAGTCTCAGATTTGTTGCTGTCCTCCTTTCTTTGTAGACAAGAGACAGCTAAATAAATACTGCATAAAAAACAGTGCCAGGAATTTCTTCATAAAAGTATCTGGATTTCTGGACCTTTCCAACTTTTTTTTTTACACGAACCAAAGTATAAACCAGTGTAAACAAAGATTTTCCTAGCAGTGATGTTTTCAACAGTTTTCCTCACCTCATGCTGCTTTCAACAGATAAGTGCAACTAAAAACACCAGTGACACTAGAAACACCTTCTATAATAGAATTCCCATTACCATTATTTAACATTGGTAGAGATCAACCAGAGCTAAGCAGAATTGCCTTTAAAAAATCTAATGCAGAAAAGGTCTGACCTTCCACTGGACACACACAGAGTACACAAAAATGCCATTACTGCTGTTATGCTTACCTAGTTACGCCTCACATAATTCCAGAATATGGCACTAGAATACAGGAATGATCAAAGTAACGGGAGTTCCATAAAAAACAGATGACACTGCCTGAAGACAGAGATACTTGATTTGCTCTTTTAAACCAACACGATTTAGATTCTGCTTAACAGGAAGCAATGAACCGGCTTCAGTTCTGCCAAACCAGTCATGCACTGCATATTGCCTTCACTGCAGAAAACAGCAGTAGCAGGCAGCAGGTGCACTATATCACCTGCATCCACTCCAAGAACATGCAGCGATTCAGCTCAATCCCCCGAGAGACCAAAGGAACAGTACATAAATCTCAAACAAGAAAGCAAAAGAATTCCCTCACACATTTGTCTGACCAAAGGTAAAATTTGCTTCAATACAAATCTGCACCAGAATCCATTGTACACACAATCTTATTCTAAGGTAACATACTAGTGATTATTGTTTTGTTCCATTAATCTGAATCCTAGCATTTATCAGAACACATTTTAATTACTTTCTAGCACAGTATGATCCTGCAACTGCCTGGCAGACATACAACATATAGAAGGGCCATGTTTCATACAAACACACTCTGAAGGCTCCCTTGTGCCCACTATAACACTGAATTTTGAGGGCTGCATCAAGAAGTGACTATCTTCAAAGCATCTTCTTGTTATCAGGACTGTTGGCAAGTTGGGCACACAGATGACAACCATCTCCACTGAAAACAGAGAAGTAATAATGACATAGCAAAACAAACTCTGGGCAAAACAAAGAAGTAGTTTACATTAAAAGTTTGGGATGTTAGGATTGCCTAAGTGTACCAAACAGGTTGCTCAGAGAGAGCAGTTATGGTAGTATATATTTGAACTTTATGACTATTTTTTTCTAGTTTGAGAAATTCCAGTTTTAAAAGGCTTTTAGATTTGGAGCACTGAACACCACCCACCAGTAGTCATTCCTACCTGCGCACAGCACCGCATTTTTCTCTCTTCCTGTTCTGTCACCTAAACCACAGTTACCACTACCATATTACTGAACAGGTTGCCTACCTGCTCTGTGTTGACCCAACATGCTCCAGTCCTCTAATCTCAGCCAATTTTTTTAAAAGAAAGCAAAGAAGCTGTGAGAAACTATATAAAGGACAGCCACACAGGTCAGCAAGGATAAATAAAAGCAGCGTGTGTCAGTCTTGCAAGAACAAATAAAAGTCAAAAATCTCTCATGTAAAGCCCTGACCTTCCTCTCCTCTGTTACATTTTTCAATACTCACCCCAAACCTTTGCTGTCACTTCATGTTCTTCCAATCACCAGGAAGTTTTCCCCAGCTACTAAGAAACTAACACCATCCATACTCACAACGTCCAATACACAATTATGTATGAAAAAATGTGCAACAATGCTGATAACCTGAGACTGCATGCATTCTATCTCACCAATAAACAAATGCCAAAAACAACTCCAAGAATCAAGAAAATGGAGCAAGAAATCTCTAAGGCTGCTCCTACCATACTCCATGTGAAGGAGAGGGACATTGCAGAACTTGTACTCAAATCTTTTCTGCATTTCAACTCCAAGTCCCTACCCCATCAGTGTCTTCATTCACACTGCATCTTTCATCCGTATGCATACACTTCTCTTTTCCAAATCCTCCTTACTTGTTGCAGTTTAAAATTCCTCTTCCTCAGGCTTCTGTCTGAATTCACACCCCTTCAGTGACAGCTTCAAAATCCCACTTACACATTTGTGTAACTTTCCATATTTGCACACTTTGCATCCTCAAACTTCTGGGGAGAGAGGGTCTTAAGCCACAAAACCCTAAAAATTTTATTAAAACTTCACCTAGTCATGACGACTCAATGTATTTTCTGTCTGCTTTGTTTCCGTCACACGAAGTTCCACCCTTCAGAAAACATTAGCATAATCCCAGCTTTTATCTCTCTCTAATTAACGCCACTTTTGTAAACACTTCTTTTAAAAAGTAAAACAAACTCTTACATGTATTTCGTGCTTTATAACACCACTTTTAAAGAAGCAGTGTTGGTCAAACACCTGTTGGGAGACAAAAGTTTCCACAGAAAAAATGTGCACAATATATACTTACACTGCATTACTTACACTGGGCTTTAGCAAATGCAAGAGTTGGCATAACACAGGTTACACAGTTCTATTTAATTGTCTCAAGATTCCTCTTATTGTGAGAGTTACTTTCTAGAGAAAGATTTTCCTTAAAGGCAGTAATATTCTTGTAAACAAACAAAAAATCCTTTTGGCTCAGCAGTTCAGCATTACCCAACCTGCTAAAAACCAATTTCTAGGATTAATGATTTTTCGATCCTTCTCTGAAGTTGGAATAGGCAAGAAAACATCATTAATCTGCGACAAGTTGCTGAGATGACTGCTTTAACATCAGCCAGGAGGGTGGAAAACAACACTAGAAGCATACTATTTGTCAAGAATAATGTTTGTGTAAAGTGGACGGTTTTGGTGGCTTTTTTCCTCCCCGAAAGGGGGAGTGGGAAACTTCTAGTCAAAAATCTTAGATCAAATTTCTCCAGGTCTGAACTACCAACACACTCAGGATTGGAAATTTTTTTACAGCCAGCACAGGTTCACAGCCCATCAGGGACACAGTGAAATGTGAGACTGAGTGATGGTGAAGTGAGTTTCAGAAAGTTCTGTTCTGTATCGCAGTTTGTCACCCTGTCAGTTGTGACCATACAGCTGTGCATCAAGCCACACCACCAAATGACATGAATCGGATAAAAAAATATTTCCTTTGAAAAAAATCAGTTATTTTCAACCTGGATCTTACCAGCAATGCCATTTGCAGGGCTACTCCACAGGAAACTTTGAGGATGTAGGTAAGGGTGAAACACCACGTAAAACCAAATGGCCAGAGGCAAGCTTCTTAGCCTGGCTTGGCTTAACTGCTGTCAAATACAGCATTATCTGCCCGTATCTTTAGGGCAGCTCACCTTTCAATAAGAAATAACACCAATAGCCGAATTTCAACTCCACTACAATCACTTGTAACTTGTTCTATGGCTGTGACCTTTTCTATGGCTGGGACCTTTTCTATGGCTGCCGCTCTAACAAATCCAGTAAGAACCTCTACGAACACCAGAAAGGGACATTCTCTGTCGAGGTCACATCAGCACACAATGTACTTTTGTTGGACTGACTTTCAGCCACCTTATTTCTTCAAATCAGCTCACCCTGAAACTTCACAAATCCAAGTGTGAGCACAAGGGGAGAATATACTGCAAAGCAGGAGAAAAAAGCAAGTAGATTGTTCTTTCCAACTGTACCTGTGCCGGATCGAGTGAGCACGGAACTACTGCCTAAAATACCCCAACACGAGAATTTTTCTTTCAGCGCAATACAAATTCACAATGAACTTATTACGTACCACAGCTCACAACTATCACACAAAACAATCATTGAATCAAAGACCAACGAGAGAAAATCTAAGCGAGTGAATGCCACTCAAAAATAAAATCTGGCTTTACACTTTGGTTTAGTATGAAGGTGTCTGCATACAAGTTTAGATGCCAAAACAGCTTCACATGCCCAAATCTGACTTTGCCAAGAATGAGTGAGAAAACTGGAATACCCTGTGCACACCACCAACTACAAAGCAGTGCCTATCAAAGAATACCTCTCCAAGATATAAATCACGAACACTCCTCTTTGTATACCCGTGACAAGAGCAAGAATTCACACAAAGTACTCATTCAACATCCTATTTAAAAAGTTATATTCCCGTAAGTTAAACGATATTTATGCACTAAAACAAACCAGTGTTAAATAGAGGAAAGCAGATCCTCCGCCTTAGTAAAACACAACAGCAGCATCTTTGAACTTTACATAAAACGACTCTAGCTGATAAGACAGAAGTAAAAATGCAATGGAAATCAGAGGATAAACATTACTTAAAATGGATTTTTTTTTTTTTTTAATTTTCCATTTGACTTTCTACGGAAGAGGGAGGAAATCTCCCTTCTCCCTCCGCACGGGGAGAGCCCGGGGCCAGTGCAATTCTGCAAAGACCACGCCGGGCCAAGTCTGGGGCTCTGACAGCCCGCCAGGGAGAGGGGGCAGGACCCGCACCGAGACCTCCCAGCAGTATTTACCCGGCTGCTGCTGCCGCCGTCTCCGTGCTCGCTGCCACGGCGGCCCCGGGGCCCGCCGAGCCCCGCTCCTCCCGGCGGCGATGGCAGCCTCCTGCTNGGGGGCGGTGCCTGTGGACGCTCGCACAAAATGGCGGCCGCCGGGCCCCGTGACGTGTGGAGGGGCGGGCTGGTGCTGTGGTCGGGTCTCTCCTAATCTCTCCCTCCCTACTCCTCTCTCCTCCTCCTCGGCCGTCGTGACGGCTGCACGAGCGGCTTTGGTTGTTGTTTGGGGGGTTTGTTTTTAGGTTCTTCCCCCACGCACTGTCCTGTGGAGCTGCTCGGGTGTTGTCCTCCAGCAGAAGTGTATTTGAGAGCAATCCTTGGCTGCTCGATGCGGCAGTGCTGAGGCTGAGCCTCCAGCTCAGGAGATCCCTGAACAAATTCCCGAGCTCGCTCTGCCGGGAGCAGGGACGGCACAATGGGAAACGGCTTCCCGCCTCCTCCCTCTCCACACCTGGCCACCTGCTGCCGGCCGTGCTTGGAGAGGGCGAGTGTGGCAGCTTCGGTGTTCGTGTGAGGGCTGAAACATTTCTCTTGCATGAGGAGGAGTGTTTCCCATTAACTGAAGCGGGCTAGCAGTGGAAAGAAATTAAAGCAGAGAAACGGAGTGTCCCATAAAGCTCTCCATTTCCAACATTTCCTGGGTTTTGGTATCTTGTTTACAGACGGGGGGAAGTTTCAGGCGTTACGTTTGTGATTTATTTTTAACTAGATGACATAGGAGCTTGTATTTCAAGACCCAGTCAATTTTTGCAGACTTGGGTGAAATTTTGCTTGTGTGTTTACCGATATGTTTGCTAAACGTATACATAAACATAGCATTTGAAGGACACTATTTTTTAACTAGTGGCAACAAAGAGGAATGCAGGCTGATGGATGGGGGTCTGTCTGATAATATAATAAGGTATTTGTGCTGGAATTGGTTTAGTACAATGGTATTAAAACTAACTGACCCACTTCGACGTGTTCTGAATGAGTGCATCGCTACACAGGCTCAGGAAACGCGCTCAGTTACACCAGGCGCCAAAATAAGCACAAGCTATATAAAGACTTTCAGTTACCATTGTCCACTCCTTCCCCTTCTGTCCTAAGGCTGACAGTGTTTATCAGTGACCTTAATTTAATTATGAGTATCCTGGGATAAGAATTTCACCTTTGAGGATGCCCAGCAGACTGGATCTGCTTCTGCTGGGAGCAAACCACAATGGTGGTGGAGGCAATGGATGTTCAACCAGTTCCAATTAGCTACCCTAAGCAGCAGGCTAGGTGACAACTGGAGAGGCACAGAGCTGTGCTTTAATATAACTACTGAACTGATGTGTATGTAGGATTTCCCCTCTAATTTTTTGCTGTAGATAGCATACAAGTATTTTATTGCTATAAGGAGTATACTGTTATACCAAACGTGTTGTCTTTCTTCATTAAAAGTAAAACCACACTTTTATGCCTCAAGCACTTCATCAACTGAAGTAAGTAAAAAGAGCCTAGTAAGAGTGAGAAAATGGAGTTGTTTGGTTTTGGACATCCCTTCCATGTTGTTGCTTTCTTTATATAGGTTTTAAACCACAGTTTGGTTTCAAAGCAGTCAAGAGTAAAAAGCCACAAACCCAAGAAATGCAGCAAGTTCTCTTTTTTTCCCCTATCAGCTTTATCTAAAAGCTATGCATTTAATATCTAAACACTTTGCAAAATGCCAATTTTTTTTTTCCTGACTTCATTTTGCCTTGTGTCCAAAGGAGGTCTACAGGAGGTGGTCTGATGTTTTCTGGTCATATATTTCAGTGGCATTTGGAAGGTGAAGGAATCCAGATACAAAAACTAGTCAGGAAGTTCATTAAAATGCCTTATCTGTGCACCAGTTAGTAAACTGTTCAAGGGAGAAATGGTAAAAGAAAGAAAACATTCTATATGTTGTGGTCTTAAAAGAATTCAGAAAAGAAACATTCCATTTGTTGGAGGCTGACTATTGCTCATTAGCATTTTGTGGCATCCTGTCATCTTACTGAACATCACTTTACAATTTATAACTGCAATTTGTAAACACATTTTGAACTAACTCTAGTGTCTTCTTTCAATCACATGGCTTACTGGAGTTAAGTTTTTAAAGAGATTAAGCATCCACAGTGGTATTCCATTAAGTTATTCCTAAAATAAGCACTGAAACCTGGGCCTGATGGCACAGAGCAAATCGAGAATCTTCACAACTTTGGAAGAGGAAGCAGTACAGTTTGCCTGAGGGATTGAAAAAGTCAGGTGAGGTCCTTACCCACTTTGGAGAGGTTTTTCTGACACTCCTGTGACTGGTGCTGCAGATTCTCATTGGACAAATAGGTACCAGCCAGTCTGCTCTGCTATAAGATCAGCTCCCAAACTCCTCTTTGGAATTCCAGAGCTCATAGTTGGACTTGCCATTAGCTGCTATTTGGAGAGATTTTAGCTAATTGGATGCTGAGGGCAGTATTGGAGTAATAAGGTGTCTCTGAATTCTCATTAGGCACCAAATAAGAAAGTCAGGGGAGCAAACAACATTGAGAAAGAACAGAAAGAGAAAAGTTAGCAGTAGCTCAGTATTGAATGAGTAAACAGAAGTCAGAATTGAAGTTAATTCAGGCTGGACCATTGGGTTAAGAAGCAGAGCAGTAACAGAGAAAAACACAAGACCTTAATTATAATTTTTTACCTGAGTCTGAGTCAAGGCTAGATCCAGGGGCATGAGACAACCATGCAGCACTCCCTGTAATGTTAAGTGGACAGGCTATGAGTAAGAACAGAGACAATTTCTGTGGCAAAATCGTTGTTCTCATGAGAGGATATGGTGGAAGATATACCAGTCTTCTAAACTTGTTATTAATTTTTTCCTGGAAAACATGGCACAGTATCTTGTGTCTTCAGGCCCAGGCAAAGCAGCCTGTTCATGAAAAATTTTGGGCTTAGCCAAGTAATCAAGCCTTCCTTGGTAAGGACATCAGGGAATCTGAGGATGGTTCAGCTGGTAGCAGAGCCCTGGCTGGGAGCATAGAAAATGCAACCAAACAGACAATTGCTTTCAGAGATTTTACATCTATAATTACAAAGTTGATATTTCTGAATTTAAGGCTGGCTTCTGTTTCAGCTCAATATTTACTTTTATCTGGGAAGCGGAATGGGCATGCAGCCTACACTGATTCCCTGAGTCCTGGGAGGGTAGTAAGTAATCTATGACAAAGTAAACTTGTCAGAGGAGTAGGGGGCAAGTCTCCCTTTGCCAGATAGCACTTCCTCACTGTGGGTATATCAGTCTAGAGTATTAACAAACTCTGGATAATAGACAATGTATAAAATCTGACCTGCATGGCCTGTGAAGGTGGATTAAATTAAACCTGATGTTGGTGGGTTTGTTTTTTTCCATTTTGAATGCTCTGATTTCTTTAAAAATATCAGGTGTATGATTATTTATAGTGTGCAAGGTGCTTTGTAAGCAATATAGCCACAAGCCTGTATTCCACGTGGCACACATCTTATATCAGTCAAATATGTAGCAGTAAATATCATAGGCAGCAATATTTAAGAGGAGGGAGAATAGCTAAAAGGAAGCACGAAAAGGAGGAATGTCTATTTAAATTCTTGCTGTGCTCCTATTTAAATGTACCTATGCAGAACAGGCAGATTCCAGAGCAGTTAAGGTGGATGGATATTCTAGGGTTCCTTTTTTAATACTCTTTGTGTTTGTTTTCCCATATGAGTGTAAGTAATGCTGTCTGGACCAAAAGGAGTCTGTGGCATCAGAAAGCTGTCCATCTTTTGATTGAAATGGAAAAGTTCATGTTTTTGAACCTGAAGAGGTTAGGAGAGATGAGCAAGCAGAATGCAGTACGTGAAAAAAGAGAATGCTAGAACGCAATGTGGCTGAATGGAAAAGCTCTGAGTGTGATTAGTTCAGGGGAGAGAGGATGGTCTTTGTTGATATCTGTGGACTTCTCTGGTATCTTATGAAGACAGGGAAAGTGCTTGTTTGGTTGGTTTTTTAATTTTATTTTTGTTGTTGTTTTGTTTTCCTTTGAAAATAAATAAGACATCAGAACCTAGAAATCTGAAATCAGTTTCATTTGTGTGCAGCTCAGTGCTCCAGCCTCACACATCCCTTACGTGCTGTTTTGAGAGTTTGCTGCTTTCACAGCCTCTTCAGGAAAATTAAGTCTAGAAACCTTTGGACGACCTGTGGGAAAAAAGAGCAGACTGGCCAAATACACACAGTGTACAGTATCAGCATCTACCTTGTTCATGAAAAGGCAGCCTTGCAACTCTGACACACAGGCAGATTGTCTTCAGAGATGTGAGAAAAGACAACAATTAAACACAAATATATATATATATAGAGAGAGAGAGACTTGGGAAAAATGTAGTCTCCTCCTCCTCCTTTCAAGTTAACGATGATTAGAGAGTAATGTGGCTTCCAAGCTCTTGCTCTGCTATTCACTCTCCCTCAGCCAGAATGCTGTGTTTTCTCAGACAGAAATGTCACTTATATTTCCCTTCCTCAGCACCCCACTGATAACACTTCTAGGCTCAGAGAATGCTTTATTGTATCCCCAGTGAGCTGCATGATGAAAGTATTCAACCTGTGATGAGTTATTTACAGGGATATGCTTATTTTCCTTGGCAAGAGAGGGAAGGTTTGGGACTGTGGAGCATTAAGAACTGCTATAAAAAGCACTAGTAGCAGCTAAAATTGCCAGGTGGTGTGGTGACATTTACAGCACACTCCTGTTACTGTATAATAGTCCAGAGGGGATGAGGGTGGA
>WEIV01025259.1:121619-148207 GCA_013390005.1 Calyptomena viridis | reverse complement strand
GGTTACTGTTTAAGCAGCTCAAACTAAGTTTCAGAGTATTTAATAGTTTCAGACTAATGAATCATATACTAGTTTCAGAGGATAAACTTGCCATGGAAAAAAAAATCAGCCTGGAAATAAGCAGAAAGCTTCACATTCACAGAGCATTGAGGTGCCAGGGTGACTCATGGGAATTAACATAATCTGTTTTAAGGTGGAGCTTGATCGTTTCGTGAAGTATGTGATATGATAGCAAGTGCACAATAGCAGAGCTTGGACTGTGACCCAGGAAGTTGCCTGTGTTAATTTCTTTTCACAGCCCTTCTTGGACTGGGGCTGCAGTTTGTACGTTTTGTACCTCATGCTGTTTTTCCTTTACCGTAGGACCTCCTGTCTCCCACACAGAATTACCAGCAAAGGATGGAGAAGGTCCTGGCTGGTTTGTGTGGGACCAGTCCAGAAGATCCACTCCCTGTGTGGGTTCATGGCAGCGTTGGCCATTGCTTTAACCAGCTGGCATTAAATGTGTTTCCTCATGTGATCCTTGCAGTGGTTAGTGCCTGCTTCCTTGGCACTCCAAGGTATGACAACCGATTTGTCTAGGTCTTGATTATTATGCAGGACTGGAGGTGGGGTGAAAAGGCTGGAAATTATATCTTCCTATATGTGCTGAATATGTAATTACAGAAGAGCACAATATTATAATGCTATTATATTTGTCAGTATCTGTCCTGATTCAGAGAATGGTGTGCAGAAAGAAATGCAGAAAGAATAGAGGGGATAGTGAGCATAAAATCACACAAAGTAATTCAAAATAATTTCAGTGAACAGAGATAGGGAAAACTGCGAGTATTCAGGGAGAGGGTGTAAGTGCAACGTGGCATAGAAGATGTATATAAGGTAATAAGGGGTTCAGAAAAACAAAAAATACTTTTGCTGTTCACCCTCTTCTGAAATTGTTCCAAAAAACTCAGCAATACTCACTGATATTGAAAGGCCACAAACGTTTGTGTTTGCAAAGAAATTTCCATGGAGTAATGCTATTCTTTGGTACATCTGAATCTCTGATATTGATCAGAGACTGGGCTATATTGACCTGATGTAGTTTAGCAATGCCTACAGTCAGAAAAAGTTGCAAATCTAGGGAGGTGAATCCAGGAAGTTAAGTAAGAGTGAACACACAAACGAGGAAGAGGAAAGGAATAGTACTGACTGAGAGGTGGTGGAATTTCAACTGTAATTTTTTTCACTGCTCTTTCCTCCTCAAGGTCTGGCTCTGGTCTGCCTTGCAGGTCAGGCTGGGGATGCAGAATCACCACCTCCTTTATTCTTGCTGGCCTGTTCCTTGCTGATACCATCCCAGCTACGACTTCCCAGCAGGAGCTGGGCCCTGTGTACCTGGAAGTGCTGGCCAATGGCACTGCTGCCCTGACATGGCTTGTGCATGGCCTTGCTCTTCTCGTGCTCTGCAGGTCCCTTCATGGCTTTACCAGGGGGCCTGTGGCCCTGGCTCTCCTCACTCTCTTACCCCTACCTTCCTTCATCATCACACTGGTGTGGTACTGCCAAAGTGGGACAGCTTGGTCCCCTGCTCACCCTGCTGCGTCCTTCAGGTTTGCTGTTCTCTGTCTGCAGCTGGCGTCTCTGCTTGCCTATGTGGTCAGCTACCTCTTTCCCACTGCTGGCGGGCAAGACTTCCTCTCCATCAATAGCTCCTGGCAACAAGACCAGCTCATCCCAGAGCCAGGGATCCCAGTGCCTGATCAGCAGACAGTGGCAGAAGATGGTGAGAGCTGGCTCTCGCGCTTCTTTTACATTTGGATGAACCCTTTTATGAAGCGTGGCTATCAGTGGAAGCTGAACCAGCCACAGGATGTCTATGAGCTTCCTCGCCAGCTCCAGGCTGCCAGGGTCTGTGATTGGTTTTACTCTCGCTGCCAGAAGAAGGCAGCTCTGCCCCAAGTAGAAGAGGAGACAGCATCTCTTACCAGCCCAATCGTTGCTGGTGGTGGTGGGAGTAGTGATGCTCCGGACAGCTCACACCATGCCCAGGAGGCCATGCAACTCTTCTCAGCCCTTCATGCTGCCTTTGGCCTTCGTTTCTACTCCCTTGGTCTTCTCAAGCTGGCTGGCAACCTGCTGAGTTTTTCGGGTCCTCTGCTTCTGAACTTGCTGGTGAACTTCATGGAGTCACAGCAGGAGCCCCTGAGCCATGGGGTGCTCTATGCCCTGGGGCTCTTTGCTGGCTCCTTCCTGGGTGCTCTCTTGCGGAACCAGTTCAGCTATGAGATGAACAAGGTGATGCTGATGGTACGGGCTGCCGTCATCTCTGCCATCTACTGCAAGGCTCTGCGTGTCAGCAGCACCAGCCTTGCCCGCTTCACTGTGGGGGAAATTGTCAACTTCATGAGCACGGACACCAGTAGGTTGGTCAACTTCTGCCTCAGCTTCCATGAGATGTGGAGCCTGCCTTTCCAGTTTGCCGTCACCCTCTACCTCCTCTACCAGCAAGTGGGGGTAGCCTTTCTGGGAGGGTTGGCCCTGGCACTGCTGCTTGTGCCCATCAACAAGATCATAGTTAACCGCATCATGATGAACAGTAAGGAGATGCTGAAACACAAGGACACACGGGTCAAGGTGAGGGGCAGCTGGTGGCTCTCTAAGTTTGTTGTTGTATTTTTTACCTCTTTGTCTCAGAACATTGGCTTTTTGGCCACTTGTCATGATCTAAGGCAAATTAGTTGAATCACAGCTGTTGGGAATCCCCAGCCAGAGGGGGAGACACGTGCACACAGAGACACAGTTCAAAAGTGTTTTGGGGTGATGCAGTTTCACCACTCTTAAGATAGTGAACCTCTAATGCTTGTCTTGCCCCCTGGGCTAATTCAATTGCCCTTGAAAGTTTCTTTCCTATGTGTAGTAGTTAAGTTAGGACTCTCAAATTCTTCCTCTACAGATGCTTCCATCCCGTTGTTCCAGTAATGCCATCAACAGTAAAATAGCTTGCAATGATCATGGATGTAATTTTATATTATTCCAATCTTGGCACTCCGTCATGTTTTCCACTGTTTTTCCCATACTTGCAGTGCCACCTCTCTCCTCACCACATGGCAAGCATTTGATGCCCACCTTTTAGCATTGTATGTGTAATTTGAGGGGACACCGGTTTCACTTGCAATTTCTGTCCTGCTTTGGAAGCGTGAAACATAAGTCAACTCCATGTCAGAACTGTTGGGAGCTTTAAAAAGACTTATTTTCCCAACAGAAGGTGATCTAGTTTTATATGATTGTGCTGGACTTTCTCCAGCTATTACTCCAGCTGAGTGAACTCTTTCTCGTTAGTCTTCTTTCATGTTGGGCACAAGACACATGTCAGCTTGCTCTGTACATGCTGACCTGAGACCAGAAACGAGAGGACTGCATCCTGCAGGGACACCAGAGTTTCTGGAAGTGAGCCAGCCACGCTCTGGATACAGACAGCTGTGTCAGGGCAGCACCAGGCCTGAGAGTCACGTGTTACTATCTCAAGGCACTGTCAGGTCAATGCAGGTAAATAGTATCCAGGCTGGAGGTAGTAATGCCTCACATCCCTTCGCCTGTGTTACACATCTTTCAGTTGGGAAGTAGTGTAATATTTTGGCTTTTCTTGAGTCATACACAGCACAGGTGACTGAAGAAGCTGGTGGCATGAGTGAGCACAAAGTTCCCAGTAGCTGCCACTTGAGTTTGTCTTAGTAATAAATGGTTCCTGGTATCTCTAGCCTGACCCTTAGCAGGAGACAACTGCACAACTGGCCACAGCCTGGGTGCGTAGCTGGCGTTTGGTTGCATAGCCAAGCACTGTTTGCTTGATGTGATTTTCCTTGTTTTGCCTGCAGCTAATGACAGAGTTCCTGTGTGGCATTCGTGTGATCAAGTTTTACACATGGGAGAAGCACTTTGGCACCAGGATAAATGCCTGCCGGGCTAAAGAGCTGCAGAAGTTACGAGCCATCAATTACCTGGATGCTGTGTGTGTGTACCTGTGGGCAGCACTGCCTGTTGTTATGTCCATTGCCATCTTTGTCACCTATGTTCTGTTGGGTCACCAGCTCACTGCCACAAAGGTGAGTAGGTGGTAGGGAGAGCTCCAAACTGGTCTTGTGCAGAACACAGTCTACATTGGGGCTGCAGTCGTCTCTGATGTCTGACGTCTGACGTCAGAGGCGTCGTCTCTGGGAAATAAACCCAGCTTGTGTCTCCTCACAGCTCTTCAGACTGGTGAAGCTGTAGGGAGGATACAAGAAACAAGGGTGATACTGCTTCCAACTCATGGCTGTTGGCTTATCCATACAGGTGTTCACAGCATTGGCCCTTGTTGGAATGCTTATTCTACCCCTCAACAGTTTACCATGGGTATTGAATGGGATCTTGGAAGCCAAAGTTTCCCTGGATCGAATCCAGCGTTTCCTTGAACTCATGGACCAGGACCTGGAAGCTTATTATGCCCTAGGTAATGGTTAAGGAAACTGCCAGGCTTAGGACCCTGAGCAGCAGATATTCAGAGCAGAGAGCTGAGGTGTGAGGCCCAGGGGCGGTACTGGAGGACAGCTGGTGATTCAAGATGTTGTCAGACACAGAGTGAATGCACTTAATTTCTGTGGAAAACAGGAAACAAGGCTATAACACTCCACTGTACCAACTATAAGCTACTGCTTGTCCCCACAGAGCCTTGTCACTAGCATCCCAGTAGAAGAAGATACTCTGCCCTCTGACCAAAGCTCTTCTGACACTGAAGCTATCAACAAATTGGCTTTGCCTAGCAGAAAGGCTTGAGTGACTGCCCCTCTTCTGAGCCGTCTGAGCTTCCTTTCCTTCCTTCATTGTCTTTTGCTAGCTCCCTGCCTGTGCAATAATAAAACCAGGTTATATCCTTACAGTGTCTCCCTTACAGCCATGTATGTGCTGGGAGCTGGAGACAGGAGAGTTGGAGGAATGCAGTTTAAGGGCAAATCAGTAGGCAAGAGTCTCATTCTGTGGTTGGGTCAGGGGCATCATGGCAGTGCCGTGTCTGTGGTCTGGTGCATTTGGAAACAAAGCTGATAGTATTTGTGATGCCAGGTGCCTTTAATTTTTTTGCTTTCTCATAGTTGTGCGATGCTGTGCTGCTTTTCACTTGCAGATAGCCCTTCAGATACTGCTCCTGCCATAGAGATGCAATGTGCAGCCTTCTCGTGGGTGCCAGTTGAGGAGGAAAGCACCAGACAGCCCTTATCAAAAGGCATTCTGCAACTCAACATCGAGAACCTGTCGGTGAGAAAGGTGAGCAAGGGCACAGGAGGTAACACAGAAAAGCGTCACTAAAGATGCCAAATAATGGAGCAGGGGTGGTGTATTTGCATGTTTTCCTCATTCTAGGAGCTCTGCATCAAAATCTCTGTCAAGAGTCACAGGACACATATCACATCTCAGAGCTGAAGGGTGCTAGAGGATATCCAGGCATGGCTTATGGACAAGAGATGAGATAGTTCCCTTTTCTTTCCACTATTGTTGCAGAAGAAGACTGGGTAGGGAACAGAGCAGGGCTCTAGAGTTAATACTCCTTGCAAATTCAGGTTCTGTCGTATCAGGAGTCTGGTTTACCCAACAATTGTACTAAGCTCCACTGCTGAACCTGTGAGATAGTCCTAGCAGTCAGGTTCCTTACAGGCTACATGTAGCTCAGGAAATCTGAACAAGCTACCTTGTATTAGCACATCATCTTGCTTCTTTTCATTTTCCTTTGCAGGGGATGCTCCTGGGGGTTGTTGGGAAGGTCGGCTCTGGCAAAAGCTCTCTGCTTGCAGCCATTACTGGAGAGCTCATTAAGTAAGTAGCTTAAAGACTTCTCCCTGCCTGGTCCTTCCATGCCATGGCAGATGGGGGCTATCCAGTGCTATCTCTATTTGTAGGCCATTTTGATCTGCCAACAGTTTTCTTTTCTTGCTCTTTCCACCCATTTCTGGTGTGCTTGCAGACAATGTGGGCGAGTGCATGTGTGTGATCTGGAGCAAGGATTTGGTCTGGCCACACAGGAGCCTTGGATACAGTTTACCACTGTCCGTGAAAATATCCTTTTTGGGCGGGAATATGATGCCAGGCTGTATGAAGAGGTTTTGGAGGCCTGTGCCCTCTCTGAGGACCTGAATGTGAGTGCCTAAATTGTAGACCCACCTGGGTCTTCTTGGCCATCTTTTGCATCCAGCCTAAGCTTCATTGGGAGCAGTTCTCTTTCTTTCAGGGTATAAACTGCTTTTCCAATGTCCCAATCACACAGTGTTACTCTGACTACCAATCCCAGAGCATTCCTGGCATCCCCATAATTCTTTAAGGTGTGCAGTCACTCTGCTACCATTTTGAATAGTTTCTTCTGCTGCTGAGCTAAAAGCTCTTGATCCCACAGAGGTGTTCTTGTAGAGCTGACTGTTGGGTTTCTTCAGCATAACCTATCAGCAGGTTTTTGTGATAGATGCTTTTTTTTGGATCAGAAGCAACTTCCTTGAGATCTGGAAGGGCTAAGTCTGTGGTACTAATGTCAGTAATAACACATATTCTAAATTCGAGGCTTATGGCTGTATTAGGCAGTAAACTTGGCTGTATATATGGTAGGAAGTTACCCTTTCCTCACAGTTTATAAGCCAATGCCTGGTTTTCTGAGGTGCCAAGCACTAGCAGCTCCTGTTTGCTTTGGCAGGAGCTATGAATATTCTGTAAAGGCAAGAATTTTATTTGAGATGTAGTAGAATTTGCCTGTGCTACCAAATCAAGAGGAAACTGTTTACAGCCACTGAAACTTTGTTGTTTTTACTGCTAAACTGTTTGAACGGACACTGGCATGATTTTGATGCAGGCCCAGCTCTTGCTGTCCCAGAAAATTACTATGTGTGATTAACTCAGATCAGAATTTGCTCTCAGTGGGTAGTTCAGATGTGACCAGACTATTCTGGAGCGTAAGAGATTTTAGCTGCATAAATGCTAAGCTTGCCAGTTGTCTGTTGAACCAGTATATAGGCTGTTGCATTGTTTAATTGTTGATAAGATGTCACCCTTCAGAATTACTGCCAGAGACTGGAGAGGGATCCCTGTGTCCTGGTTTTGGGTTCCTTGTAGTTTCCTGTCCCTTCTAAATGGATTTTTTTGAATATTTCAGATTTTACCAGCAGGTGACCAGACAGAGGTGGGTGAAAATGGTGTGACACTCAGTGGGGGACAGAAGGCTCGAATAGCCCTTGCCAGAGCCATTTACCAGGTAAAATGTGTGGCAGGTCGTGCCCCGTGCCAAGTCAGATGTAAAGAGTCTGGAAGCACCCAGCTGTACAGTGAGCTCTGGCAGCAGGTCTTAAAGCACATCATGCTAGCCTAAAGGTGCTGGCTGTGTGCCACACAGAGGCACTTGCACTTTTCTTTACAGCACTGCCTGCTGCAGCACGGGCAGGAGCTGTATCCTTGTTCTTTGTCTCCCCCTCAGGAGAAAGGGCTTTACCTCCTTGATGATCCCCTGGCTGCTGTTGATGCAGACGTAGCCAACCATCTTATGCAGAAATGCGTTCTCGGAGTTCTCAAACACAAGACCAGGATCCTTTGCACCCACAGGACAGAGTTTTTGAAGAAGGCTGATGCCTTGTTGTTGATAGATGATGGCAGGATAGTTAAGATAGGTATGCTGTCTGTCTTCTCAGGCAGTCATTTGTGCTGGTGTCTTGGAATGTCTGGAGCAAAGGTGGACATAAGGGATTAGGATTAACTAGTGGGGAACGCAGGGATAAAAGAACTTGAGGACACTGCATGTGGGTGAAGATGGGGTGGAAGAGAATGTGCATGTGCACAGATAAAACAGGACAACTCTAGACGGGGGAGACTGATAAGGCAGAAGGCCATAGCAGGTTGAATGGAGCAGGGTCTTCAAGGATGCTGTTGCTGAATAAGGTTGGGAGTGTTATGAGAAAACAAAACTGGGTCATTTCAGAGCAAGAGGCAGAGAGTAGTTGTCACCTCTTCCTCACAGACGCTGAGTCATTTGCATGTCTGTCTTTGCAGGCACACCAGCTGATATCCTGCCACTTGTTGAAGCCTTCCCCAAGTTCAGGGATATGGACAAGAGGCGGAAGGATAAAGGTCTGTTCTTGGTGAGCTTGGGGGTGGCTGAGACAACACAGCTCAGCTAACCATCCAGACAGAACCTGTACCTGATGGCTGCTGACCTTAGAGCAGAGCTCCCACCACCTTGCTCTGCTGTGGCAGTGCTGATCTGCAGTGGTAGTGTGTACATAGAGAGGGACGGGAGGCCCACATATTATTGGGTATTGATCTGGAGCAGTATCTGAACCTGTTGTTCCACTTATAGTCCAGCTTTGAATGAAGAACTGCCAAGATTGGTGCACCTGTCTTAAAAAAGGAAAGAGGAGGGAAGAAGAGTCTCCCTTATAGCCTAGACTTGCTCTATTCACATCAAGGAGTAGCTGCAGGAAGAACTTAACATTGCACTGACTTTTGCTTTTGCCTCCATTCCCACAGCCTCTGATGAACAGGGACAAGAAGAGGCTATAGAGACAGAGGCAGAAGAATCAACCCAAACCAATAATTTCATCTACAAGGAGGAAGAGAAGAAACAAGGGGCAGTGGCTTTTCAGGTGTACAAGGCATATTGGCTGGCAGTAGGCACCTGGTTGGCATTATCAATCCTCTTCTCACTGCTTCTGATGCAAGGTAAGGCAGTGGCCCAGCAGCACATCTCTTTTGACATTCCTTTCATCTCATTTTCTTTTTGCATGGAGTCCAGGGAAGGAAAGAGGCTGGGAGTTTAATCGCTCTCCCTTATAGCCTAGACTTCATTTTCCCCAAATAAAAGTAGCTCAAGGATCTACTTTAGTAAGGAGAGGACACATGTGGGAACAGGATCTGGCATCTCACTGCTGCAGTTGTATTACTGCACCTCTAGCAGTGCTCTGTCACTGCTGCAGCTCAAGGCTGTTCCCCTGCTCCTACTCAATACTAACAGTAAGAAGACTAGACTGGGCAATGCAAAAGTTGCCTAGCAGCTTCTCCTCCAGCTTTTCTGCTTATATTTGCTGATTCAAAAGTTGAATTCCTCTTTATGTGGTCTGTCTTTCTCTGTAGCATCCAGAAATATCTCAGATTGGTGGCTGTCATACTGGATCTCCAGCATATCCCAGACAGCAAATACCTCTGTGATGGTCTGCTCAGCTTCCCTGCCTTCCCCAGAGCTGCTTCTCTTCTCCATTGCTGGGCTTGTGTAAGTGAATCTGATCTGGAGGTACCAAAGGAAGCTGGAAACACCACATCTGTTTTGCCCCTAAGTGCATTTCCTGTGAAGATCCTTGTCGAGAGCACGGATTGCTAAGCCAACCACCTCGCCTGTGTGTGGCTGTTTTGACAAAGAATCAAAGTCTCTGACCTGATGAGGTGCCCAAAGGGCTTCTGCCTGGGGCTGATGGAAGACCCTTAGTTGCATAGTAGTCAGAGTGTTTGTCCCAACATGCAAAGGGGTATCACTGGAGTATCAGGTTAAAGTATCCTGATTCCCCTTTGAGTACGCTCCTGGGTTCTCATGCCTTGTCTGAGGGTTTACTGTCAGAGGAACCTTGGCAGATTTATAATCTTCGTCTTTCTTTGTTCCAGCTCACCCATTCAAGCTCTGGACACCACCCCAGTCCCTTCCAACAGCTCAGTGGATGTGCAATTCTACCTGATAGTTTATGGAAGCATTGCAGGGGCCAACTCCCTCTTCACCATTCTTCGGGCTTTCCTCTTTGCTTATGGCACTCTCCATGCTGCCACTGTCATTCACAACCGACTGCTCCAGAGGGCTCTAAAGGTAACGGGCAGAAAGTCCAGGGCAGGCTGAGGCTCCTGCAAGCTGACCTTCTTCTCGTAGCTGGGAGTAAGGGTCTGGGAGGTAGATGAGGGTTTCTGCTGGTGTTGGCTGGTAGGACTATATCCAAAAAGGGCTGTACCACAGCCAGCATAAGGGGCCAGTGAGCTGGGGTTCAAAATGTGTCCTGTTCATTCCGTGGAATGGTGTTTTATGGCTGCCACCTACATCTGTTAATTTATTAGACTTAGATATGCAGCAAAGATAAGGACCAGTCAAGTCAAAGTAGCTTTTGCAGGATCACAAGCTCAGGTTCAGATGAGATTGGAAGGGGCCATTCAACAATGTTAAGGGCTAATGCTGGAATGTGTCAGTTAACTTTATGTTTTTGGCTTTCTTGGGTCCTCAGGCTAGAGTTAGCATTAGAGGATTGGAATTTTGGATTAGAGGCTAGAATTGCCTCACTTGCTACTGGTGGGCCAGTATGGTGTCTGAGTGACTCCTATTTCAGTAGTTTCTGCTTTTGCTACACAAGGGCTGCTTCCTTTTACCATGCGAACAGCAGGAGTTGTTTGGCTGCTAATGGACGATGGCTTTGGAGGCTGAGATTTCTTTTCCACCTGAGGAAAGGAAGTGGGCTGTGGTGGCCACCCCTTTGTGGCCTTTTCTGCTTTACATGGTGCTGCTCTCCTGTGCGCTGTTCTGTGGCTGGATCTCACTGTAGCTGACTGGCTTTTACTTTCTGGTTCCCTTATGGCCAGGCCACAGTCACCTTCTTTGACACCACACCAATGGGCCGGATCCTGAACCGCTTCTCCTCAGACCTGTACTGCGTGGATGACAGCCTGCCATTTATGCTCAACATCTTCCTGGCCAACATGTATGGGCTCTTGGGCACACTAGTGATAATGACCTATGGCCTCCCTTGGATTGGTCTGGTCTTACTTCCTCTGGCTGTACTCTACTTCTCCATTCAGCGCTATTACCGACGCACATCCCGGGAGCTCAAGCGCCTTTACAGTGTCACCCTGTCTCCCATTTACACTCATTTCTCAGAGACCCTCTCAGGACTGAGCACTATTAGAGCCATGCGGGCAACACAGAGGTGAGTGGAAAGCACAAGCACCTAGAGAGACAGAGCTTTGGCTTTATAGGCCAGGACCTTCCTGATGTGGAGCTGGTTACAGGGTGGCTGGAATGCCCTTAGTCTGAGGCTGCAGGAATGGAGGTTGAGCAGTGCAAACCTCTCTTTTGTGCCTAACAGGTTTGAGTTGGAGAATCAGCTGCGTCTGGAGCAGAATCAGCGCTGCCTCTTTGCCAGCAACACAGCTATGGAGTGGCTGGACATCCGCTTACAGATGATTGGAGTTGCTGTGGTTACTGCTATTGCAGGAATTGCCATCATCCAGCACCAGAAGCAACTGGGAGATCCAGGTAGACTGCTAGGGATTGATCTGTGTCCACTCCTAGGCTGTGGCTGAGGAGTACTTTGTCTCCTAGCCCACAGCTGTGCATTTTCCTACATTGAGGTGAGATCCAGAGCTCCTGCTCCCTGTCCCTCTGCAAGTCATCCACAATGTAGTGCTTCGGCTCCTGTCCTTGCTCCTCTGTGTCCCCATTCTCAAGTGGTATCTCAGACTCGAGAGTCCTGACTTTTTTTTTGCATTTTTTGTCCAGCCACCAAGATCCCAACTCCTTTCCTGCCAGTAATATTCTTGCTTATGCTTTTGTCCTCACAGGACTTGTGGGCCTGGCACTCTCATATGCCCTGTCTGTCACAAACCTGCTCTCAGTCCTCATTTCCACCTTCACTCAGACAGAGATCATGATGGTGAGTGTGGAGCGGACAGAGGAGTACAGCACAGAGATCCCCACAGAGCCTCAGGATAAATTGGTCCAGGTAAAAGTTTAAATGTGTTCTTAGGGGCTGGCCCATCCTCTGGCTCTGTGCCCTGCACTTGCCCACTGGGGAGATCACAGGATTCCAGTGAATGAGTGGAGGGCCCTCACCCACAGAAATGGCCTTGATCATTCATCTACCAGTACATCTCCTGGGGATGATGAATCTCTGGCAGGAGTTGGTGGCAGTTGGAATGATGGGAAGGAGTGGGGGAGCAGAACAGGTGTAGCTACAGGCTCTGAGAGAAAAATAAGCCTAGGAGCAGGCTGGAGTTGGAACTGGGCTGTGTGTTGGTTCTGCTCAGAAGCCAACCAGCCATCTGAAGGAAGGGAGGGGGCTTGGCCTGTGGAGAGGTGAGGCAGAAGATGACAGTCAATCATTATCATACGCTTTCTCCCCTGGATATCCCTCTTAGGTTTCTGCTGACTGGCCAAGCCAGGGACTTGTGGAGTTCCAGCAAGTGGTCCTGGCCTACAGAGCAGGCCTGCCTAATGCACTTGATGGTGTGAGCTTCACTGTTTACCCAGGAGAGAAGCTGGGGATTGTGGGTCGCACGGGATCTGGAAAATCCACCCTTTTCTTGGCCCTTTTCCGTATGATGGAGCTGAAATCAGGCCGGATTCTCCTGGATGGTGTAGACAGCCAGCTGGTGGGGTTGGAGGAACTGAGGTACGGATGGCTGAGCAGAGTGAAGGGGACTCTGCTGACAGGGACTGGAGGCTGAGAGCTGTCAGTGGGTGGATGCCAAACTGAAGAGTGAGGAGTAGAGGACTCACTGTTGTGGCATCCTCTTGTCTGATTGTGGCAGCTTCTTAAGAGTTTCTCTGTTGTTTTTGAATAACTAAGGAACAGCTAAGGAAACCAGGCTGAATATGTGACCCATGTCTCTGTGCCTCTATGATTTGTAGCAAGCTAAGACCCTGCATGAAAAATATAGCAGGCCTTTGCTTTTCTGCAGAACCCATCCCATGAGTCCTCAGCTCTCATTTGCTTGCAGATCTAGGCTGGCCATCATCCCCCAGGATCCATTTTTGTTCAGCGGCTCAATCCGAGAGAACCTGGACCCCCAGGGAAAACGGACGGATGCTGAACTCCGTGAGGTGCTAGAGCAGTGCCACCTGTGGGATGCCATTACTCAGATGGGTGAGTTGGAACCCAGTGAGAAGCCGCTGGTGAGCGCTGGCACCGGTAGAGAAGGCCTCAGTTCAGTCAGGGAGCTGAGGAAAAGGGGCCAGGTAGATGCAGTAGGGAATGGGTCAGGTGAGGTCGTGCCGGGACCAACATGGGAACAGGTCAATGGGACCCAATGGCGTTCGCTGAGATTTTGTGGCAAGGGACCGGCAGGTGGTGGATTGGGTGGCAAAATCTTGCTGATGAGACCAGGCCTCAGGGGATGTTAGAGCAGTGCCTGAGAGGTAAGCCAGGTCTTAGTTCTAGAGTAGCATGGCATCTCTGTGCCAGATGTTGCTTGTCTAAGTGTAAAGGGTCCTGTTCCCAAGGCCTAGGCCTGACCAGGATTGGGATTTTGTGTGCTACTGGGAAAACCTTGAGCGGGGGGAGCTGTTTGGGGCCCTGTGCACCCCAATGAGTGCAGGTGTGGTGACTGCTGATCTTGACCCCTGCAGGTGGACTGGACAGTGAGCTGGGAGAGCGAGGAAAGAGTCTGTCTGTGGGACAGAGGCAGCTGGTATGTTTGGCAAGAGCCCTCCTGACACAGGCCAAGGTGAGTGTCTTGCTTCCATCGGAGTGAGGGGGAGGGTGAGCTGCTGTTGGCTGTCTGAGGACAGCAGAGGAGAGCATTGCGGAGTTGGAGGTGTGATGGGAACAGACATCCTGCACTAACTTCTTGGCCTGTCTGTAGGCACAGACTGGGGTCTCTACTGTGGTGCTTGGGAGCTCCCTTCGCTCTCTGTCCCTGGCAGGTGCTGTGCATCGATGAGGCCACAGCCAGTGTGGATCAGAAGACAGACCAGCTGCTGCAGCAGACCATCCGCCAGCGCTTTGCTGACAGAACAGTTTTGACGATTGCTCACAGGTATGGAGGAGGCAGCTCTCTGTTGCCTAAATTCATCCTACCACTCACGGGTGGAGGTGGCTGCACATGCCATGTCTGGGCCTCAAGATGAGCAGGGAGGTTGCTGTGATAAGATTTTTCAAGTGCAAAAGCTAGACCTTGCCTAGTGCCTTTTCTGCTGGGCGCTGGGAACAACTGAATATGAAAACATGAAAATGTTGTACCCAGAAGTTGGTGTTAGCAAAGGGGCAAAATGCTGCATCGTATCACAGATCACTCTTCCTGGGCACTGGGATCAGTGAGGTGGGTGAATCGGGCCTTGTGGTTCTGCCAAATGAGGGCAAGGAGTAATGGAGTACTATCCTACAAAGAGGAGCAGTATGGAGACTCAGTAGAGGGCACTGCAGGACAGCTGGCAGCGAAGGGCTGCAGCCAGCTCCTGGATAGTTCCGTTTTCCAAAATCCTGAGTTTTGGTCTCAGCCTGCACCCGATGCCAGCAAGATAGACACTGCCTGGGCAGGACAGGGCAACAGCGATCACCCCAAGTCTGAGAGATTTAGTGTAAGAGTAGGGTAGCTGAATGGTTGAGTCAGAGGAAGGAGGGCAGAACATGAATACTGCAGAGAAGAGATGGTGTTTTCTGCTCTTACTCTTGCCAAGTGGTGGAGAATTTGGAGGAGGGTGTTTTCAAAGCACAGAGGTTACCACAAAAATAAAAATCAAATGAGCAGGTGGCAGGGGCTGGTGTCCAGCTACACAGAAGTGGGAGTGATGGATGACAGGCATGATGGGCTGGGCCTGGCAAGTGAATTGAGTGGGTGTTTTTAAATACATCATGTAGGAGGTAAGAAGAAGGAGTGTGAAGAGAATGTGTTTCCTACAGTAGGGATATTATACCTAAATAGAAGCACAAGGGCACTGTGGGCTGAGGTGTGTGTTTGGGTTGTGTGTGGGGGAGGCCACCTCTAATGAAGGAGTAATTAGAGAGGAGAACCAGCAGAGGAAGGAGTGGCAGAAGGCAAGGCAGGAAGACTGAGTTGAAGATGGCTCCAACTCCTCTTCCACTGGGATGAAGGGCAATGGTGGAGAGCAGTAAGGAGAGAGAGAGGTGATGATGGGGTTTTGTACCCATGATCCTTCCACGCCATTCAGCTTTGGAGGAGCCATTAATTGGATGGGGGAAATCTAGGATGGGTGTACTTGTCACTTGCCCCTCCAAGTCACTCTCAGTGCTGCAGCCTGCACTCTCTTAGGGATGAATGTGTAACCAGAGTCCTGAACTCCATAATGGTTTTTACCTGCTCAAATCCAGTGCAGTGTCTTCCTTATGACTTGCAGCTTTGTAGGGCTGTAGTTTCACACAGAACAGTGCATGACTGTACAAAGGCATTCCTACTGCCCTGTTTTCCCTACCCAGGGCCAGATGTTGCTGCCTTGCTAGCAGTCTGGGCAGAACTTGGCACATAACGTGTGCAGTGGGTCCTGTGGTTGGCAGTCTGGCAACTACAAATCCACTGGTGGTGGTGGCTTAAGCAAAGATGCCAGACTGCTGGGGAATGACAGCTGATGCACAAGATAATTTCTGCTGTGCTCAGGAGGTGGCAGGTGAGGAAATGTAGGGGCAAACGGAAGCAATTGACTAATCTCTGTGGGATTGGAGACATTTTGTGCAACCTTGAATCAGGCATGCCCTGATCTCTCCCTCCACAGAATTTCCCTCTATGTCACCGGTGCCCTGCCATGCCCAACAACTGGAAGGCATCACCATGGTCTCCCAAGAGGTGATGCATTTCAGCAGTGTGCAGAGGCTATCTGGGGAGCTGAACTGCACTGTGACCTTGAGTTTAGAGGGAGATGCACCACAGATCCTAATGTTAGCCATGTCTTGGACCACAGGGGAACAGCAGGGGAAGCAGTATCCTCAGATCCACCACCATGTGTCCTGGCATTTGTTGTCCACAGGCTGAACACCATCTTGGACTCAGACCGTGTGCTAGTGATGCAAGCTGGGAGAGTGGCAGAGCTGGATTCACCCACCCGCCTAAGCCAGAAAGATGGCTCCTTGTTCCAGCGCCTCCTGCACAGCAGGCAGCAATGACCTCCCTCCTGGGCTGAGCCCAGGCAACCCGCCGGGCTCAGTGTCTGGCTTTCCTCTCACCTCAGCTACCAGCCCTGTCCCTGCAGGGCCAGGAGCTCCTGAGGTAAGGGAAAGGCTTATTCCAGCCTGCAGTGATTGTGCATCCTCAGGGGCAGAAGCATGGCACTATGGCCTTTAATAGGGAAGATGCAGTCTGGTGTTTTAGAGTCATTCAAGCTTGGCTGGTGGGATACTGCTCCCCTCTAAGGCTCCCCTTTGAGATTACAGAGGGATTTTCTACTCACTGAAGAATCAGCAGCTCCTAGTTCGAGACTTATTCTCACATGTGCAATGTAAAATAAAGTGGAAACATCCTTGTGAAGCTCTGTTATTCAGATCCTTGTTCCCTGTCCTCCTCAGACATACTTTCTCATGAGATACAGGATTAGTGCCCTCTCTGCACAAAGAGGACCCTACATGCTCCCTTCTATTTTCAGAAGGCACTGACCTTTCCAAGCCCAAAAGGTTGTACTCAAGAACCTTGCTGCTTTTCCTCCAGTTTACAGTGAAGGGCTAGAATGCAATTATGTTAAAGGCCTCTAAGGCTAGTTTATTTCAAGACTGCTTCTTCAAGGGAAACTCTCTATCCCTCCTGCCCTGCTCCCAGGTGTACAAACCCACAGCTGCATTCAGTTTTAGGATCTTGCTCTTCCCATCAGCACCTTTGGACTCAGTCTTGGGTTTTCCCTTTTTCCCAACACTCTTGTGACAGCACCTAGTCCATACACACCTTTGCTATGCTGTCCTGAAGTAGGTGCCATTCCTTTCCCTCAAGCTGCAGGAGCTATCTCCACCGCTGCTGCCAGAGAATAGGGCAGGACAACTCCTGTGCCACAGTCTGGGTTTGCATTCTTGAAGGAAGTGATGGAGATACTCATCAAGAACAAGTAGCTAAAAAACCTGATCTACGTGGATCTGCTGAGAGCAGGAGATTGGTGTCCAGAGCTCCTTTGCAACCTGAATTGTTTTATGATTCTCTGATACACTGTTTCTGGCCTTGTACTTGTTTTATTTGATAAAGGTACATCATCCATCCATGTATTAAAAAAATAATCTTTCTCATGAAGCTCCAGTCCCCTCTCCCACATCTCCCTCCTGTCTGAGTGCTTGCTTCTCGGCTGTCTTCACACCATGTTGAACCCAGCTCTGCAACCCTACAAGCCAGTAGTAGGATTTGGGTTGTGGGCTTTTTTTCCCCCACTGCTTAGCCCTCTGTGCCCATAAGGAGGCACAGAAACCCCTGGCCCTGACAGAGAGAGACTGATTGCTGCACACCAGACCAGCACAGGCAGGACCAGACCTAGTACAAAGGCTAAGTGACCTGACCGTCTACTGCCTCTTAGTCATGCTTTAGCAATGGTGGAGAAGGCAGTATCATGTCTGCTTCCAGTGGTCATCCCAGGCTCAGTAGCCTGTCCTCACATCCACCGTGGGGAGCTTAGCCTTTGTTGTATCAAGAAACGCCACAATAGCTGATTTGAGGTTGGTGCCAGCTGCCTGCCTCAGAGTGAATGGGAGAGGAAAGGAGGACCTGGATCTTGTATTGCTCCTGAACCAGCCACAGCACAGTCCCAGCCTCGTCCATCTCCAGTTTCACCTATGAGGACATATGAGAAAGACCAGCTCAGGCCCAGAGGACCCCAAAGGGGAGCAAATTGAGGCAGAAGTGCACACTGCAGAGGCGAAGGATCTTGGTCATTTGTGGCCAGACCAGAAAGGACGGCTTGGTAAGTGGGTCAAAAAGACCCCTGGATCGTCAGGAGGAAAGTACAGAACATGCTTGTAACCCCAAGTCTGACAAAGAGGAGGGGCAATCACTCAGGGCAGAAAAAGGGCGTGAGGAGACCTGGGATGATCTTCAGAGTCTCTTTGAACTGGATCAGAACCACAAGGCCAGGAAGCAAAGCTCCCTAGGGACATGGTATCTGAAATGACAGCCTCCAGAAACAGCCAGGAGCTATCCCATCCAGCACTGAGGCAGGGAGCCAACCGTTCCAAAGGCCCCAGAAGAAACATCCCAACACCAGCAGAAATGAGGAAAAACCCCTTCCAGTAGTCATGGAGAGAAGTTACAAAGGGCCTGGCAGTATTTTGGTTTGCAAGAGGGCTGTACCTGCCCCAGCGCTACCTGTCCTGTTTCTGAGCGCTCACGTCGGGTGATACCGGCACTGCATAGCAGCACACCACTGCTCCTCTGCAGGGCTGGCCCAACACAGCCCTGCTTTCAGATGCCCATGGGTGCCAGCTGAGCCAGCCAGGCAGGAAACAGCTCAGACCCAGGCAGGGCCATCACACCAGCGCTCAACACCCAGGGTTTTGTTGGTGTGTTTGCTGCCCTGGGAGCCCTTCCCTACTGCCTGGTTGGTGCTGCTGTGGCTCCCCAGGATGCAGTTTAAGGGGTTTGCCAGCATGATGACCTGCCAGAGCCTGATTCAGAGTCCTCACAGCTCACAGCTCTGTTGTCTTCCTTGGCTCGATCAAGATGGTGTTGAGCATGCCCACCTGACACTCCTGGTCTTGGAGCTTCCTTGCAGCCTGAGAAGGGCTTTGGCACCAGTTCGACCCCTGACGGCCCCTCTGCCAGTTCCTCAGTATTAGCAGGACAGTGATGAGGACCAGCACTGCTGTCAGCACCCCAAACACCAGCACTGTCACCAGCTGGACTTCACTCAGCCCCGAGTCCCTCTGGGTCACCACCTCCTTCACAGAGATTTTCAACAACCCTCCCCCTGGCTCTTTCTCACTGTGGTTGGCCACACGCCGCCCTGTGACCGCGGTCCTGACAGGCTCCGGCTGCGTCACTGCCGGCATCTCACTGGTGGTGATTTTCACACCTCCACTGTTCTCTTGGTTTGCAGGGTGGTAGGGAGGAGACCAGGTGGGCTCAGGGACGGAGATGTCACAGGTTTTGCCAGTGAAACGGTCAGGACACAAGCAGTCATAGTCATTAATGCGGTCATAGCACTTTGCTCCATTTTTGCATGGCTGGCTGGCGCAGTCATTGATGTTGATTGTGCAGAAACGCCCTTCAAAGCCCACCTGGCACTGGCAGGAGAAACGGTTGATGCCGTCGTGGCAGGTGGCACCGTTGGCACAGGGGCGCATCAGGCAGTCATCCACGTCATGCTCACAGAGAGCCCCCACAAAGCCAGCAAGACACCGGCAGGTGAAGTTGCTGGCAAAGCCATTTTCATCTTGACATTGCCCACCATTCTTGCATGGAGACCTGTGTGGAGAGAGCAAGGATGGGTCATGGCCCTGAAGAGCAAGCAACTTCCTTTCCCTTACCCCAGGGAAGTAAACACACAAAGGTGCTTGCAATGGCCAGTGTGTCCAGCACCAGCTCTCCACAGGGGTAGCTATCTCAAGGAGAAGACTGGGTGGGAATTTCTGTCTCCCCAGAGGCTGTGGCCTTGCGCAGGTCCACCACCCACCACACCAGGGAAGGTCTTCAGCCAAATGATCTGATGAGGAAACACGCCCTCCTGATTCTTCCCAAAGGCATGATAGGTGTCAACTCATCACACCTACAGCAATGAGGGACAGGAATCTGTTCATATCGCAACAGAGACCTTGTCCCAGTGGGACCATGCAGTGTACACTGCTAAACCAAAGCCAAAGATGATTTTGGCTTAATTCCATTAGTGCATAGAAATTCACAGATAATGAGCCAAGCTGGGCCTCCACTTGGCAGTGCGTAACCCAAAGTTAACACTATCTATAATCTCACTGCAGTGTCTCACCCTGCCTTCTCACATGGCCCTGTCTTCATCTCACAGTCCTTTCCATGGAAACCTTCTGGACACAAGCATGAATATTCCCCATCTCGATCATAGATGCACTGAGCCCCATTCTGGCATGGGGACTGGTGTTCACAGATGTGTATGTCTGAGGAGAAAGAAAAAGGTATGAATTAGGCAGAAAAGAGGGTTGATGTGGCTAATTCAGGGTGAACGCAATCCAGCAAACCCAGTGGAGATGGAGAAAAGGTAGAAGCTTCTCCTTACTCTCCTGCAACAGGCACCTGCAGCAACACAAATGCGGTGCCTAGGTAGTTGTGGAAGATGCTGTGCATGCCATCTGTCTGGCCAGTGGAGACCCCATGGTACAAAGGAGTCTCTGAGGCCAGAGAAGGGGAGTTTACCAGCTACCTGCTGAAGGCAGGAAGCCCTGGGGGAAGCAAGGGATGCTGCTTGGAGTCCTGAAACAGCATGAGAAATGCAATGAGTTCATCTCCTCCATTTCCTGAGGCTGGCCAGTGTCATGCTTGCTCTTGCCATGCAGCCAGGGAGCAGGTTCTGGTAGCCTGACCTCTTTTGCAGGAAGGGAATGGTTCCAGCTATGGCAACCAAGCAACATCCTATCTCCCAGGCAGCCCAAGCGGCATCACCCAGGTGGCTTCTGGCTATATTGGCTATGCTGGCTCACACATCCATGCAGGGTGTGCTGGGCTTCTGCTCTCAGCACTGGAGGCTGGGATGTCCAGCCTGTAACTCACCTTTGTCACAGAACTTGCCGGCCCACCCAGCGTGACAGATGCACTGCCAAGGCTGGTGGCATGTCCCGTGAAGACACCCTGGCATACGCACGCACTCCTCGCAGTACTCGCCCTCCCAGCCTGGATCGCACCTGCGGGAGGACAGGGCATAACAGCATAATAAAACTCAAGCTGGAAAAGCTGGCTGTATGCCATGAAGGGTTACTGCAGGTACGGCAGTGCTTGGAAACCCTCCCAAAGCCCTCCATGAGCCTGCTGGCTCCCTCCTCCAGGGGAGGTCAGCGCTGTTACCTCATCTGCCCAAGGAAGCAAACAGAGCAGGGGCAGACTCACCCTCAGCAGTCAGAAACAGAGCTCAGCAACTTCACTTTTACTGCCCACGTCCCTCTGCTTTCCTCCAGCTAGCCACTCTGTATACACCACTGCACAAGCTCAGCAGGTCCTGCACCTCCCTCATTGTGCAGCCAGTCTGACAGGCAGGAAAAAAGCCCATACTGAACCCTGAACTCCCTGGGGGAAAGGGACAAGCTGAATGGAGGTAGCACCAAGCCACAACAAAAACTATACTCAAACCAGCACAAAATTAAACCTAATAAAACCAACACAGTTTCTAGAGTAAGGAAGTGGGTTCATTTTCATGGCCGGGGCTCATTTCAGTGCAATGTTTGATGACTGCAGCTTCATTGGGCTGGCCCAAGGCTGCACTTTCACACCTGTGCTGGCTATTGTCACTGCAAGTGTGTTCCAAAGAAATGAGAAAAGAGGAAAATGGTTAAAAATAAATAAATATGCTAATTAGAGGCTTTTTGATGGGAATGGAGGTGATACCATGTGCCTGATAAGAATCTGGGAAAATACATTCATACCTGGACAGCCAGGAGCTTATAGAGGGCTGTGGATACCCCTACCCCATAGTACCTGCAGGGAGCAGGTGTTACCAACTTCTCCCCTTCTCTAAAAGGGAGATGGCCAACTTAAAAATTGCCAGGGAGGATGCCAGGTAAACAGCCAAATCTCCCTGAGTTTGAGGTGATTTCAATGAGGTACTTCCAAGCTGCTGAAAGATTCAGTAAACACGCTGGAGGCCTGAAATCTGCAGCAACGACTCATGTGCAGGAAGGTCTGCAGCTGGAACACCTGCTGCATGTGATGTGTGGCCTCTCTCACCAGGGCTTTGCAGCATCACACTCCCCCAACCAGCCACAGCCACTGAAATGGCTCAGGAAGCAGCAAGCTCTTTGCAGCTGCAACCGGGGGCCCAGCAAAACCAGAGCTGGACGCTCCCTGTGTAGTGGTCAGTGTGACTATGGTCACCGCCAGGCCACATCTGCTCCATTAGGTGAGAACAGGTGGGCCCAGATGTGCTGTGACACTGGGAGCTGTCCTGCCAAAGGAGGCTGAGCATACCCTGCCCAAGAGAATGGGGTGGCATTTGGCAGTCTGTCCCCTTGGAGCCACAGGTGTCTGGGCCAGCCCAAAGCAGCTTTCACCTCCTGGTGCTGCCTTGCAGGATGGGGCTTCCAGGTAGTCCTACAGTGGGACAATGGGCAGTTTCCGGGACTGTGGCAGCCCAGGGCAGTCATATGGTTGCTTCCCAGGGAAGTGCAGGTCGGGCTCTGAGCTTTGACCCTGCAGGGTCTGGGCACCAGCTGGAGCTGACATGCCAGGGATCACACATGCACTTCTGCTGCAGTAGCTCCCAGCTTGCTGGTAAGCCCTTTATGAAAACATCCAGAGATGCTCACCACAGCCCAGGCTGCTGAAAGGGGACCTCTGATGCCCTCAGTTATGTGCATACTGGCAGCTCTTCTCTTCCATGTCCCCAGGGAGAGTACCTACACCTCAGCCAGTGAGGAGGCCAAGCAAGCTGGGCCCTGCTGCGTGATGACTTTCCCCATCATATCTGAGCCTGAAGGCTGCCTCCAATCACCCAGGCACAGATGGGCTGTCCTAGGCTCTCGTCTAAACAAAAAGGGCTCAGCAGAACAAAACTTGTCAGCATGTGGAGGTGGAGACCCTGGAAGCACTGGAGCAAAGGCTGGAGGGGACCAGCAAGAGGCTGAGGGATCAAAATCTCCCACTCCAGAGGGTGTCAGGTAAGAAGTGAGCAGAGTAGTTGATTCCAGGTGTGGGTGAGTGAAGGATGAGGCACTTCAGCTTGAGGCAGATGGGTGTAGGCACCAGAGACACAGCAACAAGGGAGGGAGAGCAGATACAGTCAGGAGCAGCAGAGAGCCAAAGACAAGCCATACCTGCACTTCCCATCCTGGTCACAGCAGCCGTGGGCGAGATTACAGCGCTCACTGCAGTCATCACCTACAAAGCAGGAAACATGGAGCTGGGTTAAGCAGAGACTATAGATAACTCCAGATCTGCCTGTGGCCCTGCTGGCTCACAGCTTCTTCTTCCTTCCTAAGCGCTCAGCCTGCCCTTCCCCAGTACTGTAAGGTGGGGGACCTTACTTTCAGTGGCTGATGCCACACAAGAGATGAGGACTTCACAGTAATCCAAGCAGTGATAACGGTCTTTATTGATAAATGGGACCCTGCTTCAAAACTACCTAATTTCTGGTCATCTTCCCCACCCTCCCTCTGCTACCTCCCTTAGATTTTGAGCCCTTCTAGGCAAGAGCTGGGGTTGCCCATGCATTAACGTAACCTGCATAATAGAGAATGACCCACCTGGGACTTTGGTCTCACAGTCTTGAAGCAAGTATGGTGGGAAAGCTCAGGTACTGTGAGGGGCACAAAGGGACTGAGGATGGAAAACAAAAGAATGGTTCCTCTTTATGTCACAGGATGTTGCCAACCCCAGGGGCAGCTATTGAAATGGAACAGTCTGGCTGGGGCTCCTGCCCTCCCCCAGGACCCAGCTGCCAGCACTCCCCTTCCAGCACAGGGAGGCAGGACTGGGCATCACCTGGGGCCAGGTATCCAGTTCTGTTTATTTATTCAAAGGCCACAGAAGCTGTAACTGAGCCATGGCCTCGCTATGCCACTTCTCATCCAGTGCTTGGTGCTGGCCTGCTTTCTCCAGCCAGGTGTCTTCTTTCATCTCCACCTTCCTGTCTTCTCCATCACTTGCTTGCATCTTAGCTCCACAGGGGAGCTGGTTCAGTCCAGCTCTATGAGTAGTAGAACTAGAGCAAACATCAGGAAGCAGGGAGTTTCTCCAGAAGCCCAGGGCAATTCCAAGCCAGGCCTAGGAGATGAATGCCCTTATCTGACTGAGCTTCTCCATCCTGGACTGGGAACAGGTTACAGACCTCATGCTAAGAGGAGTGCTCAGGCTTTCCCCAATCAGCATTTTGTGCCTCCTAGGAAGGTGAGCAGGGGAGGAAATCTCCCATGCATGTGATTTTGCTGCTGTGAGGTAGCAGGTCCCACTGCTGAGAATAAGAGCCTCACAAAATAAGCCACCGTGAAGGTGGAGAAGCATCCTGGGATTGCTCAGCCCCAAGCCTGGGTATTGTCACCTTTGCTATTTGTAATCACCTTTGCTCTCCTGGCAGATAGCTTTGTGAATTCATTGCTTATCTGGAGCAGGAGGAGAGTAAACTAAGCTTTGGGAATGAATTTTGTCTCACTGGATCCAGAATTAGCTGCTCAGTTTTTGGGACCTTCTTTCCCCTCACCCTGCCTCTCCAAACAGGCTCATTGGTTCAGGAATCTATTCACACCAACTGAGAGACACAGAGCAGCAGCACCTCTCACTGCCAGTCTGCTCAGATACTGCCCCATGGGCCCCAGAGCAAGGGTCTCTACAGTTGCCACCAGTCATCTCCCAGGTGACTGATGACTGAGCAGTATTTTCTGCTCTTCCAGGTCAGGCCAGCTCTATTTCTCATGGAAAACTGAGAAGACTTTAGCAATGCTAAGGACAGTTTTGGAAAGATGGATATAAAAGAGGAGGACCCATATCTACAGAGACTCACCTTGTGCAAGCTGGTGATGGGCCAAGAGGATCCAAATCAAGGACATGAGCTGGAGACAGAAGCTCCTGAGCATGGTCAGTGTGGCCCCACCGAGATGAACACCTACACAGAGAAAAAGAGCAAGCTCAGCAAAACCCCTTGGCTCACACAGCAGCTTCACTTCACACATCCCTTCCTCTCTGCTGCCTGGGAGTTTTGATTTGAAACATCCAGTTTTGTACAGACTTGTCACCACACTCCTCTCTATCCTTCCAGACCCCCTCCTATAAGGCAACATTGGAGCACTAGGAATCAAAAAGCCTTTAAAAATGTGTGTACAGGAGAACTGAGTGTGCACACTCAACCTTGAGTGTGTAGTATCTCAGGCCTGTTACATTACATCTTGGAGCATCTGCCTCTGCTAGGTGCTGTCAAGAGAGCAGAAACCTCCAGAAATACTAGCCCAGCTGTGGAGACCTTCATCTTCCCTCCCTAGATCTGGGAGGCTTCTGCTTCATGTTAAACAAGGTCCCTCCTGTGCATGTTTGAATGAATAGATGGGCTGAGTCTTTTTTACAGCGCCCAGGCTGGTTTTCAAACCCTGCAAGAGAGCAGGGAGTCAAATAAGATCTAGCAGATGAGCAGATGGTAAACAGTAGCCTTCTTTCATCCAAGCAAGAGAGTGAAGCGACAGGCACTAGAGCTGGGCTGCAGCCCTAGGCAGGAAGGGCAAACACACACCTCTCACTAGGTGCAGTCCTTTTCCTCAGCTGTCCTGCAGAGAGCCCCATCAGTCCAAGGTTCCTGCACCCATCTTTTTTCCAACTGCCTCCTGCCCTCTTGAAGTAACATTAAATACTTTCCAAAAAAGCTTCATTCCTTCCCAGCGTTTTGGGGTTGTTAAGGGCAGGAAATTCGAGAGTGATATCATAAATATACTACTGTAGTGAAATGGGAGGGGTTAAACAGTTCTGCTAGGAGAATGGTGAAGGTATGGAGCAGACTTCATCCAGCTATGTGGGTGTGATCAACAGGGGCCATTCCACCTTCACCTTGACCCTTTAGCTTGGGAATGTTGGGCTGGGTCCATAGTTGCGTGAAAGACTTCTCAGATGGAGACAGAAGTCCTCCCATCCACACACACATACACACACACACACATACACACACATACACATGCATTGCAGGAAAAAGTTCTGGGGTCCCTGCTAAGAGCTTCACCTGTCTGAACCAGACAAAATAGCTCTTAAAAGCAACAATGTTGCTCTAAGCATCTCTCCAGCAAACAAACCATCACCCATGAAAGATGCAGCATTTTCAGAGGGGCTACAGTAAGTTATTTTCACTGCCCAGCAAAATCCCAGCACAGATTGCTGCATTCTCCCTCCCCACAGTTCCCTTGTCACCATACTTGCTGGACCATCCTTTGCCTCCTGACCCTAAACACTGGGCAGTGGCAAACAGCTGCTGCATTTCAGGGGAGGGTGAAGCAATTCCTATGAAACTTATAAAATAATTTAGGGTTGTAACCAGTATCATGTTCCTTCAGGACTATGAGGAGCGTAACCTCTGACCACATGTCAATGCAAAGGCAGTTTCCCCCTATGGCTGTACACTCGAGGCACAGCCTCTCAGACGTCCTGATGCAGCCACCCCACGGGCGCTGCTCCCAGCTTTCCCCCTGGGGCCGCCCCGAACCTCGGCATCCCGAGGGCAGCTGATGCCCAAGAGAGATGTGAGCAGCTCCCACCCGGGCAGGCCTGGCTTTGGGTCACAGTAACAAGGGCAAGGGAGCTCCCCCCTGTCCCACTCCACCGCCTCCGCCTGCCTGAGTTGCGGGCTACCAGCCCTTCAGGGGCTGCGAGAACACCTCCGGGGTCTATTAATCTCCCCATCGGGGGTATTAGGGACCTCTGTACGGTTGGGAGCTACCAGGGACAGCCCCAGGACGAGAGGTATCATTGTCTCTACTCTGAGGGCTATCGGAACCACCCTGGACCGGGTGTCCGGGGGCAGGGGTGGGAACCCGGAGGATGCCGCAGCTCGCCGCTCCTGCCCCCCCGCCCCACTTTTCCCCATCCCGCGGCTTTGGGACGCCCCCAAGCCCCAGTGCCCCCCGGAGGGTCACGGACGAGGGGGTGCTCGCCTTTCCTCCACCCCCCCCCACGGCCGTCCCCGGAGGGGACGCTCCACGGAGCCCCGCCGGCTCTCCTGCGGCCGGGGCGGCGGCGAAGAAAGGGGGGCCGGGTCAGGGGGCTGCCGGTGCCTGCAGTGCTGACCCCCGCTCCCCTGCTCA
>WEIV01025259.1:64951-121530 GCA_013390005.1 Calyptomena viridis | reverse complement strand
CGCCACGGCCCCACGAGGGCCCGCCTGCCCCCCACCACCCCGCGGGACTGCGGCTGCGAGGGCTCACCGGTACCGCCCCCAGGACCGACCCGCAAAAGATGGAAGGGTGTCACGGGCTGGCGGGGCCCCCCCCAGGACGCGGCATCACTGGGGAGACCTCCGCCCGGTGCTCGGGGGGGATACAGCGCTCGCCCCCCTCGCTTGGGCAGGGCTCTGTCCCGCTGCGGCCGGCCTCCCGCGGGGCACCCCGCCTCCCAGCCTGGTGCCTCTCTCAGAAATAGACGCGCGTTGATCTGAGCCTTGATTTCCCTCAGATTATGTGAAATAATAATGATAAAATGCTTCCTGCAGCCCTTCTCTGATGTCTTCGGGGGCCACTAACACACCTCCACTGGCAAACTGTAGGGTTAAGAAGCCCTGTCATTAAAGGAGCGGTCACCCAACAAGAAAGCCATTCACACCCGCATCTCAGTGAACAATAAGACAACCCTGGGAGAGGATCTGGGCTGTCACATCTTCAGAAGGAAGAACTCCTCCTCACCTTGCACGGCCTTTCTGGCACTTGACAAGATTGTATCTGTCACCTTCAAAGGTCCTAGCGAGCCTTAGAGTACAAGTTCACCTCAGCCAGCCTTTTTCTACCCCTGCACCCCATGAGGTTTGCTGTTTTCCACCAGGAAGGAAGAAGAACCATGTCCTACAGGCACTTAGTGGATGTTTTCACATTCCATCTTGTCTCACTAAATAAAGTTCAACCCATCCCTGTTCTCACCTTCTTGAGCCCTTCCAGCCCTCTGCAGTTCCTGATAGCCCCGTCAGCATCATGCACCCTGTGGAAGCTATTGGTAGTTCTTCAGGCCTCAGGACCCTGGGACAGCCCAACAGACAGCAGCCCCATCCAAGTCCAGCTCTCTGCTGGCTTTGACTGTGGACCCTTGCTTGCTCCATCCTTGGCAGGTCTGGACAACATGACATGACTGAGGAATAAAATGAGGGCCTACCACCCTGCCCACTGCTGTAGGAGCTGCCTTCTTTCTGCCTCTTTCCTGCTCTCCTGTTGGCCAGGAGCACTGTTCCTTTTCTTGCCGCCTCCTCCTGTCTCCATCACCCCACCTAATTGTTCCCTGAAGGACAGGCAGAGGTCCAGATCTTCTGCTGCTCAGGCTGTTCCATCAGCTCTTGGGTATTTATGAGACAGGTGTGCATCAGCTCTGAGATACTTCCTGTGGTTCTCCATCCATTCTCAGCCCCAGATCCTTCACAGCCAGTTCAGCCTGGTTTTGAGCCCTGATTCCTACCACATCTGGGGTTTAAAGCAAAAAGGAGAGGGGGAGGCTGAGGGTGAAGCACAGCTCCTGGTACTTGTTTTAAAACCAGGCAGCGTCTCCTTCAGTCACTGCAGCGCTAGGACCTGGGAGGATCCACCTTTATCCTCTCACCTTCACAGCACCCTGCCTTGCACTCCTTGCCCATCATGACTGGAGGTCAAGGTTTTACTAGGAACGCCTCCAACACTGAGAGTAGGCTGCTCAACCTCATCCTCACCTCCTCCTTGAACCCCTACTACCTACATTGACTGTCTCAGATATGACACCACCTCCTGCAACATCCTCACCTGCTCCTGCATTCCTCTGCTGGGATCTGCCCCAGTCCTGACTGCGCTGCATTGCAACATCGTTGTGCCGTTGAGTGCTCTTACGCCTCACTTGCTTAAACACACCTAAGAAAGCCTTCTGGATGCTGTGTGTGCATTTGAACGGGCAGATCAGAGAGCACCTGCAGAGGGGTCCCTGCATATGTTGATATCCATAAGTATCTGTGTCCACAGCATAAGTGCTGCGGCAGAAGGAGATGGGGTTAGGTTACAGTCAGTGGAATGGGACACGTGGCTTTCCCTGTGCTGTTTCTCTTGGCACGGAGTGAGGGCTGTCCAGGTTGGGAAGGTAAAGTTGATTTCTGAAGATCTAAGCACCGAGTAAGGGGAATGAAGAATGGAAACCAGGGTGGGATTTCAAAAGAGAAGATATGGGCAAATCTGAAGAAATGTGTTTTGGGGTTTGAAGTTTGGCTTTTCCTGTGAGTATCACAGAGAGAAGCAGGCAGGGATTGATGGGAGTAAAAAAAAGTGAGTACAGAGGAGGGAGAAGGAACCAAAAGGAAACCCCAAGCAATGTAGACCTTAGTGCACTCCTTCCTCTGCACTGAAGGGCTCTTGTCCCATTCCAAGGCACAATCCCAAGTCTCAGGCTTGCTCTATCAGTCCCTGGACTGCCCAGTATGATTCAAGCAGAGCAGCTCTATTTGCAGACCCAAGAAAAGGGTGTCGAGGAGGAGATTCCTGTGCTTGGCTTAGACCCTGCTCTACTGGGCTCTGATCCCTGCCATGCCATCCCTAGAGGCGTCTCACATGGAACAGCTGCTGGGTCAGAATTAGGAAGGATTTTTTCCTAGCCATAAGAGTCTCTCCACAGCTTTTCCCTCCGGTGAAGGAAATCTCAGAAAGCAGGGACCTGGAGTGGGAACTGGAGCGACCCCTGCAATGGATGCCAGATGCAGACTCCCTCCCCTGCCATCCTTCCAACACACCATCACCACTCACAGACAGAGGGAGGAATTACCTGTCAAAACCAGATGGAGCCGCTTCTCTTTCTTCCGGCGTCTGGAACCTGCACCTTGGAGGCAGCCAGACATCAGGGGCAAGAAGCTGATGCTGGGCTGAGGGAACTGATGATATTGCCTCTTCTCCACCGAGGAGGCTTCCCCTCAGCAAGGAGATAAAGAACTTCTTCAGTGTGCAGAATCCTGGAGAAATTCACCCCCTCCTGCCCACTCTAAGGTCTTGAGGGAGGCAGAAAAGCAGCACAAACCAGCTGGAGAAAGACTGCAAACACCTCTGAGCTGCCAACTCAAATGATCGTCCTCTTCAGCTCTTGCTCCAGGTCACCCTCTCCGCCTTATGCACAGCACCAGCCCAGGGTCTCTAGGTTAAAACAAATGTTCTCCCCCATCCCACCCCCCTTGCTTTTCCCATTCCACCCCAGCCCACAACAAACAGTAGCTCGCTGGCCCTACAGCCATGTAACCCAACCCCGGCCATTGTTCCCCTTCCACAAGGTCTATATTTGACTTTGCAGCAGCACCGTGGCTGTGCGTGTGTGTGTGTGCATGTGTGTGCACTCTCTGCACACGCACGCTCCGATATTTGTTCAGAGCCTCATTCCCCAGATGCCCGGGATTGCTTAGAAATAGCTTCCATGGGCAGTAGGTGTTTGTGCCTTCAGTGGGGAAGCGGAGGGAGCAGGCGAAAGAGAAGCAGGGAGAGGATGAAGGTCAAAGGTAGAAAACCTTCTGGCTCTTCTCTCATGATCTGAACCACCTTGATGATCTGCCACCCATGGCCAGGCTGGCAGGCAACAATGAATGCACCCGAAAGCAGAACTGGTGGCATATCTGGGGAATGATGGAGAAAAGGACAAGCTCTGCTGAATCTATCCCGTGTCAACCTGCCTTAATTTTGGCTCTCTGATAGCAAAAGTGCTGTTAAGACTCCAAAATCTTTCTTGGTATGATGGCTGAGGCCACTGGAAATGGCACTGGGGAGGGAAGTACCCAATTGCCTTAACCTGGTGGCTCTGCAAGGAGTGCCTCAGTGAATTGAAGTTGCCCTTGGATTCACCTCCTTACATTTCAGTACTGCATTAAGGGTAGCTACCCTGGGCTACCCCAGGATGTATTCCGTGTTTTGCCAGTCTTCAGGAATGCTGCCCAAGCCCTGTGTCACGTTCCCTGTGACCCTGGAGTCCCTGGGAACACTGCCTAGGCTTGGCATGAGCCTCTTTTATTTGCTTCTTTTGCAACCTGCCAAGACATAAGGCAAAATGAGAAATAAGGGCAGTCAGAATGAATGACAGGGAGGATCACTTTTATCCTAAACATTGATAATCCAGGGAACTCATTGCCATTGGGTAACAAGAAAAGATATGCTTTAAAAAAACCTGACTAGACATTTATATAGACAATGAGAATAAATAGGAATGAACTCCAAAGAGCTGTAAGCCCTTTTGCTTCAGGGCACTGAATGTGAGTTCTAGGCCATAGAATAAGTAGCACCTTTCCACAGGGGTAGGTTCTTCAGTAATTTTGTGCAAGGCAATGCTCATACCTTTCCCTGAGCTCTGCAGATCCAGCCCTGGGAGAGGTTGGGCATGAGGAGGCACTATCCATACACATCCACTGGACAGAGGGATGGCCCAGCATACATTTTCCATCACCAAGGCCAAAGACAGGATGGACTGTATAGATACTCAGGTGGTGCCTGAAATGTCCTGGAGAGGTAATACTCAGGTGTTCAGTGCCAGGCTTCTGATCACCAGCTTGCCTCTCCTCCTCCCTAAGCCAGCTGCAAGGAGTCCCTCATCATCAAGGCTGCTGCTTCCTGAAGGGTGGTCTGCGGCCTTCACTGGCCTTCAGGCAGGTGCTCTATTGGGACTAGCTAAAATCAGACTGCCTGCTGGGCTGCTCCACTAATACAGATCCTCTGAGTATGGGAGAATGCATGTGTCATTGTAATGGTCTTGAGTTCAGTACATGACAGCCTCCAAACCTGCTGTGAGTAGCTGGAAAAGTAATCTTAAGTCACATGTTATTTTGAGATACAGATTCCCTGAGTCCACTCTCAGTACTTCAATCCAAGAGAAGACAAAGGCATCAGGGGAAAAAAAATTAAACACTTGAAGCAAAAGGACGTAGACTTGAAAATGGAGGGAAAGAGATGGAGGTATGTATGGAAGACAGTTAGAGAAAAGATGTTTTACCTGTGCCCCCATAGCTCAAAAGGCTGAGTCAATCCCCTTCAAAGAACCCCCGTGAGTTCATTGAGAAGGTGGAGGATCTTGTTTTGCCCTGTAATTTCTGGCTTCCCTCTGCAAGCATGTACAACAGTTAATATCAGGGCTCTCCCTAGGGCACTGACTTCAGGGGATGTACTTATTCCCCCCACCTGCCTCCTGCTGCTGAGAAGAGGTCTGGAAGGACTGAAGTGGAAAGATGTCTGCCAGGTTTTCCTTTGCTGGCACACACCCATGGGTGCCTTGAAGCCTGTCTTCAGCTATGCTTTCTCCCTTTGCCTTTCCAGCTGGCAGCTCTAGCAGTGAAACATCCTAATCTCACTGGGAGCACGCAAGCATTTAACAGGAGACTCTCGAAACAAATCCTTTGAGCTTTCTTGGTGTTTTTCTCTGAGCTTGCTCCTGGGTATTTACAGAGGTTGGCATATCTTGGTGTTTGCAGTGAAATCTGCAAGCCTGTCGTAGTGAATTTCAAGGTCATTTTATGAAACTATGGCCTATGCTTAGAAAGACTTGAACCCAGGCTGCAGAGGAGTCCATAATTAGCAGCCCCAGGGGATGTGGACAGTGTTGGGGGGAAGGCTAATTGCAGACTGACTGTCTCCTTGGCCTTCAGCAGCTCCCGTGAAGCAGAGAAGCAGTGTGCTCAGCCAAGCACCAAGCGTGTCCTAGGGAAAGGTAATTCCTCCCCGGCCTGCCTGGACCCGTCCGTATAAACAACGGGAGCTGCATGGGGAGAGCAGTGCTGCAGATTTCACAAAAAAAACCAGGTCTCTGTGAGCTGGAGGCACGCACTAGGCATGCAGAAGGGCTCCTCAGGAGACAGCACACAGCCATGTGAGAGTAAGTCCCTGAGTCCCTGCTCTGCCCTCAGAGGGCTTGGGGGATCAGCGATTCATCACTTGTATACCGTGGTGAAGCGTCATCCCCAACACCCCTGTGTGTGGTGTCATCCCCTTGCATGCAAGCAAATGCTCTCCCCAAAACTGGATGAAGACCCATCTGCATGCACATGCTGAGGAGAGCTGGTGTCACACCTAAGGCCTCTGTCACCTCCCCATGTGCTCCAGTGAGACATCCTTCCCCTTCCTCTCCACATATTTTGAACTCAGTTAATTTCAAACACTTCATTAGCATGACAAGCTAAACAAGTTTTGACAAAGGGGAAGGGAGGCAGAGCCCCTTGAGTCTTGGTCTGACGCCGTGCCTCCAGCCTCTGCTTGCCATAGAGTTTTGCCTTGCATTGGAGCAGCCATCCTGCCTGTCAGGCATATTCTCTCCACTCCTTCACCATGGTAAATCACTGGCATGGGAGGGCCCTTCGGTCTCTGTTGCACAGCAGCACTCATGCTGGATTTAGCACCAGTTGGGGCGACTGCTTTACAGTGAGTGTTGGCGAAGCTCAGGTGAGGCTGCTGGGAGGAGAAACTGCAGTGCTGGGGCAGCTCCTGTAGGGAGCTCATCTCAAAGAGCAGTGGCATCAGCTCGGACCTGAATCTTTCTGGAAGAATACCCTGTATAAGGTCACAGCCCAATACCTGATCCGTTGCAAAGCCCTGGAGCCGCGCAAAGTAAAAGCTGGAGGCACTTGTGCAGAGCTCATGCAAGAGCTGGGATCGTGGTGTGAAGCTGGCGGTGAGCAGAGAAATGAGTGGGATGCCACAGCCAGATACTTGAGGTCAGAAAATCCCAATTTCAGCTGCCTGCCCCCAGAACTGAGGTAGCCGACACAAAGTGAGTGCAAAGAATACAAATCCACCAATGCCAGACTCTGTTCTCCCTGCCTACATCGAAATACTGCACCTGGGCACAAGGCAAGAGCTCGCTGTTGCTGCACAATTTTGTGGCTAGTTAGAAATGGCCAGTAGGGGTCACTAATATATATTTATTTTATTGTGTATAAAATACATATGCATTTATAAATATACAAGACATGCATAGGCAGCAATTATAATAGGCAAGTGTTGATGTGGAGTGTATTTTTCAAGTATTTAGGCTGGGGAAAAGTGCCATTATGTATGTCTGAAATACCAGTGTGAGCTGTGTGTTGTGCTCTGCGAGCTGTGTTTTGTGCTCTGCTCAAACCCTGTGATGGCATGAAACCACCCAGATGTGCCAAGCACCAGGATACTGCAATGGTGGGTTTCTGTCATTGTTCTCCAGTTCTGCTTTCATCCTCTATTCTGTATTGTCAAAAATGCTTTGAGAGAGATTCAAGAGATTTAGAGATTCAAGCCTCGGGGGCAGGATACTGTGTTTTGCTTGTCTTTCTCTGCAGTGCCCAGCACAGTCACGTCCCAACCACTATGGGTGCCTTTAGGCAGTCCCATAACACAAACAGCACTTTGGATTGGGATGGGTCAGTACAGTTCTGTTCTTCAACCACTGATGCTGATGATCCTGACAGCAAAGTGTTTGCTTGTGAAGACTCCAGGGGTTTTTATGAGTGTGACACCTCAATTCAGCCCAAAATTGAGCCCCAACCCTCACTCGTAGGTAATGGGATAGACTGAGTTTTACACGTGGGTATGTTGTTAGCAACTGTTTTATTGGTGCAGTGTATTTTTCTGGTAGATGTATGCTCCAGGCATACTGGCAGGATGTATTTGGCTGTTCAATTCAGCATCCACAGACTTGTTTGACTGTTCCATGCTGGCTGTGTTTCACTGATCTTATTGTTCCTGAAGTGCTGTTAGTTTTGGGTGCTGAGCTCCTCTTGTACTGGCATACCGCAGAGTGAAAATTCTGCTCAAAATAAGTCTCAAATTTTTTGGTTTTGGTGGGCTCAGCCCATCCATGGAACCTCTTCTGCCTCTGAGGGTTTCCCAGTCTGAGGTCTGCTGGGGAATCCTCTGTGCAGCTGGAATTAGAGAAGTATCAGAGGAGGCAAGTCTTTCCTAAGTGTATCCCTTTAGCACTGCAGCATCCAAGCTGAAGAAAATGGGACTTGATGCAACTCTCGGGCAGGTGACAGACTCCAAGTCAGCCACCAAGGGGTGGTCCAGCACCCACCATCTTCCCTGCTTGACCTGGTTTGGTGGGAACTTGAGAGGACCAAGCCTGCACTGCCTTCTTCTGGTAGGGAGACATTATTCCTGGCATCTGCTTTTTCACTAGCCAAGACCATAGGCACTTAAGAGGGATTTGTCCCTCCACAGGGTGGCACCTGCCCCTCCAGGGGTTCCTTTTATTCAGTTACAAGAGTCTATATAAAGTGCTGCCAGCTGGAAAATATTTTGAAGAGATTCCTCACTGCTCTCCCCTAAGGGTCATAAATTCAGCTGGTATTTGAGAGAATCTCAAATGTACTTCCAGGACTGTTTGCTGAGGGCTTTACATCCGCCAGAGGTCCCTTAAAATAAAAGGATTATTGGGAGTCAAGTGTTAGATTACCTGGTGCTTGTTAATTGAACTTCAGAGGCTTTAGCGAGCAACTGGCTCTAACAGGGAACTGCACTTTGCTATTAATGGTGTTATATAAATGAATATAATGTAACCTAACGTCATCCTTCTGCATCATGTCACATCTCTGGGCTCAGGACAGTGGTGAGTCCAGTTCGTAAGCATACCAGATATGGGGGATGGCAGGTTGGATGTATATGGAGAGGGAGAAGGATTGGGAATCAAGGCCTTTGGGATCTGTGGAAAGAGTGTTTTTTGGTGTTTGGAACAGGTGACTGGTGCTCAGCCAATCTGAGTCCGGTTCCTGTCTCCCTTTGGCAGTTTGACCTTGGGATCTGATTTTGAGAAGAGTTGAGTTTAATGGAAGCAGTGAATGACAAGAGCATCTGAAAATCAAACTGTTTCCTTCCTGCAGGGCTTATTTCACCTAGACTTGCAAAAAGCTTGAAGATCCTACTCTGACGAGTCACCGAAAGAAAGCGGAGCACTCTCATCATTGCTGCCACCAGTGTGCACCCACGGAAACCTGAACAGGCCACAACTGTGAAGGCTTCAAGGCTGCAAGGCCTGGTGGAAATGAGAAACCTCATCAGCTATGAAAATTTCATCAGCTGGCGCTGTAGAAGCAAGAATCTGGAAGTGCAGAGCAGATGGGCAGCCTGGATTCTTGGAGCCATTGTCCTTCTGCTTGTTATCTGACTCCGGCACAGGGAGGATTTGGAGAATTTATGGGGGCACAAGTACCGAAGGCTTTCTTGAAATATGCCTGGCTGGTGCGTGGTGTGGTGCAGACGGCACTTGCTGGATGCACAGAAGACGTTTTTTGCACAGTATTCCCAAGGTCTGGAAGTGGAGTCCTGCTGAGCACCTGTCTTTTATTGTGTAAGAGGGGACCATTTGGGCAGAGTTTGCAGCGCTGTGAGACTGGTCCTACCTGGATGCAAATCTGAAGGCTTTGCAAATGTAGTAGTACGTTGAAGAATGTCATACAAATACTACCAGGGCTTTTTTCAACTGGGCAAATTTCCTCTGGACAAGGCTCTATTATTTACTGTGTGTATACTATTCATAAAAGGTCTGTGAAAGAAAGGATGACAGGAAAGAGAAGCAGAGGGTAAGTCTATGCACCAGACATGAGAAGCAATGGGAAAAGTATCTGTCTGAGCTCAGAGTGGAATAAATGGGTTGATTTTGTTAAAAATTAAAACGTATTGACTTTTCAAGACTAGAACAACAGAGCGGAAGATTTTGCAGATAAATACCGAAGCACATTCCCAAACTGCGTCAGGGTTTGACTAGCTTTTGACTAGTACTCGCTATACTCCGCTCCTCTCCTTTAAGAAGCAGACAATTGTCCTTGTGAGGTTTTGGGTGGACTTTTCCATTGACTACTCTCCTCCTCTCCCTCCCTGGCCCTACGGTTGGGGTTGTACTCCCCCAGTGCCAGGCCGGGCCGTCCGGGAATGCGCAGGATCCCANCGAGCCCGACCGGGTCAGAGCCGGGCTGGGGCTCCAGGGGCGGGGAGCGGGGGGCGCGACGGGTTGGGGACCGGGCCCCGGGCGGGGCCCCTTACGCCCCCAGGCCTCTCCATCCTTCCCGGGTGGGCTTCGGGCGGCGCCCTGCGAGAAAGGGGGGTCCTTTCTGCCCACGTGTGTAGCGAGGAATTGTGGAGTTCCCCGAGGACAGCGGGTCCGGGCGGGTCGTACCGTGGGCGGGGGGCGGTCAGCCAGGTGGAGCGGGGGCGAGGGGGGAGAGCGTTGAGGCCGCAGCCTCGGCCCCGGAGAGGGGGTGGTCCCCATGGCGAAGGGTGGTAGTGCCACTGTCTCAGCCATCAGGGCGTTAGGGAGTTCTCCCTCCCCGGGAGAGACCTGTGTCGGGGAGCAGTGCAGGCAAGGAAGTGGCAGGCGGAATCTGGACCACGCAGGGTGTAGCCGCGTCTGGGTGATGGAGAGTTAGGGTGTGCAGGGAGCGTTGCTGGAGTAGGAACTACAAAGTGGAACAAGCCTGGGCCAGCACGTGTGTTAAAAGAACCAGACTATAACAGGCAGAGGCAGAGTTGGAAGGGAAGAATCAGCACTCCTCTGGTGTCAGACTCAGCAGAGGTTAATGTGAAATTCTCTGCCAGCCTGGACATTCTCTCTAGTGCAGGAGATGTTTTCTGCTGTAGGACTAGTGAGCAGCCTTGGGAACGTGGGAAGACTTTAAAGGAAAACAGGAGAATGGTAAATACCGGGCTGCATCTGGCTTTGAGCTTGAGCATGCTGCATGGAGGAGAGCAAAAGACTGAGTACAGGTTTTTAATGGGCAGGAGGTTGCATTGGTAGGCACGAACAGTGCACGAGTCTGGCAAAGCTGGGAATTACCTCGGTCAGAAAGATGCCAAGTGGATATTGTCACTGAAAAGAATCGTCCATCACATGTAGATAGTGCAAGTAAAAGCTTTTCAGAGGTATGTGTCTCTGTTTTACAGATTCAGAGAAGGAACTTGGATAAAGGGCCTATGTAAGATGAAGCAATGAATCTTTACTGAAGCATCAGACAGCAGGTAAGAAAGCCAGGAATGAGCTGATGCTGGGTGAGAGTCTGTTCTTTCCATCCCACTACTTGAATTTTTTGAGAATCTGTGGACCACATACCTGAAAAACTGTCCTTCTTTGTGTCTTAGTAGGCCTGTGTTGACAGAATTGAGAGATTGGGATGTCAGTGACCCTGAGAAATTCAGTAAGAGTTCCTGGGAAGAAAAGTTCAACTAAAGTCATAAGCCAGTGCTCTTTACATGCCATCTGGAGAAACAGTCTAAATTCTGCTCTGTCAGTGCTGAAGTAGCCATGCTGTCTGTATCATCCACAAGAGGTCTGCCCAGCCATAATCCAAATGAAATCCTTCCTGCTGATCCTGCTCTTGCAATAATTGCCATGTCAAAGTTAGGTGGTTCTAGAGACCCTCCTGTTCTGTCAGGTTATTTTTTCCACCACGCTGTTTTTAACTGTGTTTTAACTATTAAAATACATCCATAATTTCACTGTTCCCCTGATGGGTGATGCAGGTGTACCTCTGGCCTTTCTGTCCTCTCCCAAACTCACTATTGAGATCTAGTTTAGAGGAGCAGTTGTTTGTTACCCAACAGCTGGTCCTGTGATCATGCATTTCAGTTACTTGTCAAGTCACATTTCATACAACTCCTTTCTCTTTTCTTCGCGTTTTAGTGAATTACAACAGAAAGCACATATATCTCAGCAGTGCTTGGCATAGACTGTGATTTAACTTCTGGTGTTTAATCAGCATTTAAGCTACCAGGTCTTAGCTGTGGTATCAGGAGCTTTTGGCTTTTCAATCCTTCCCAGGCACCCGTTTTTCTTGAAATCATGGGAATGCATTTTAGCAGGGCCAGTGGAGTTCCAAAGTGCAGCCCATGGCTATCTTTATCTTTAATATTAACAAGACGTTGGGTCAGGAGGGGATGAGTTGCATGCTAAGACCCGTTGCCTCTTCAAACCAGCTTTCTGAACTAAAGATGACCTTGTGTACTTTTCCAGTCTGTTTCAGGTTGTTTGTTGGCTGCTGCTAAGTCACTTGCTTTGCAGCCAACAAACCTGGAGTTCTTATCTCTGCCATCCACTCTAAATACAATCATGTGGTGTAGCATGTAGGGGAAGTAGACTATAGCCTTGAAAGAGGTGTAGTCCTTTGCAAGTTTGTCTGCTTTTTGTCCCCGAGCAGAACAAATGAAGTCAGATGGAATGAATGATTTTTGATCAGTGTGCTGGCCTGAATGGTACCAGAGCTGGCTTGGAGAAAGGGTTTGTGGCAGCTGCTGTGGCATATGAAGTGCTTTTAGAAAAGTGAAGAAAGCCAAGCTGTTTGAGCAGTAGCAAAATAAACAAATGTAAAATGCATAGTAAAAAATAGTAAAATGCAGCTGTATTTTTGGTAGTTGTTTGAAGTGGATTTGATGCTTGTGAGTCCTGCAGGCTCATTATTTTTCTGAAGGCGAACTCCCATACCAGTTAAAATGTCTGCTACGTTTTGTGGAGGATCCACTGAAAACTAGACTCTGGGATTTCCATGTGTCACTATATCATAGTGTCATCCCAAGAAATAGTTCTGGAGGTTAGATCCTGGTGAAATAACCGTTTGTGTACTTTTTATCAAGGGCTTTGCTTCTAAAGCACAGAGTGACAACAATAATGTAGTGGTGGCTAATAACCACTACATTAATAACCTTTTCACGTTGCTGGGAGAAATACAACATGTAAGGGTCCCAAATGAGCCTGCATGTGATACAGGTTGAGGGTAGGATTCCTCTGCCAAAAAATGAGGATCTGGCTTGACACCTTTTTAACTCATTTCTGCTCTTTTGATTGAAGTTCTCAGGAACCAGAATTGTCATAATAGAGCAGATTTTTTTGGCTGTTGGACTCAATTAATGCTTTGAGAGTAAATTGAATGTTCTGAAGCTGGGTATATTTATCTCCTTGCTTGAAGGCTTTGTTTGAGAAAATACCTCGTTTGCATCTGACACCCGGAGCTTTGGAGAGAGTGAGTGCTTATTGGTATATGCTGGCTGTGTGTATCTCAAATCACTAGTTACTGGGTAAATGCGATCCTCTCTGAAATTCATTTTATGCAGGACTGCAAGGGAACTGTGTGTAATCTATGCAAACAGGGCTAATGCCTTAGGGTATGAAATCATCCATCCTGTTTCCTTGCCAGTTCCCCTACCTGAGGGCTTTTCCTTAGATCTAGATTGGCTGGGTCTGTAACTGTAGTAAGAAGAGTGTTGCTTTTTAAAATTGAAGTACCTTTACAGCTGGTTGGAGGGGAAGGATGACACTGTGATCAGAAGGATATCTAATTGCTGCCACATATTTGTTGTGTGACTACATTCAGATTGTTACTGTTTCCCACTCTTCATTCTTTGGTTGGAAAATATGATTAATGCTCATCTTACTGGGGATTTGAGGATGAATCTGTAAGTGACTAGAGGCTTGGATACTGTGGTGTTGAATTCTTTGGTAAAGCTCAGTGGAGAAGAGATGAAAAGGGTATTTCAAGCCATGATTTCAAAATGAAGCAGAGCCCTGTGTGATCCACTGTCACACACTCTGTAGCATGGTGAAATTGCTTTAGAGTGCAAGTCAGGCCCTGCTTCATTTAAGGCAAGTGGGCATTCTAAGATCTCACCACTTTTCCTTTCCTAGGAACTGTTTCCTTGTTTTGCTCCCATGTAACACCTTGTCTAACTGAATCTTTTTGACTTAAATTAATATTTTCTCTTTTTTGCTCCTTCGTTTGTTCCAGACTTGGAAACTGTTCTCTTCATTTTCAGGAAGTTCATATATGGTTTTATTGCTAATATGCACAGACAGAGAGCGCCAAAAGCAGCAGCGTTCAAGCTGTTTCATATTTGGAATGACATGAGCCATCCTCTCTGGAGTGTCCTCCTGGGAGCTGTGCTTAGGAAGGAAATGGCGTGGAAGTCCATGTAGGAGTGTGAGAATAGCATTGCAATGGCTGGAATGCAGAATACGCATCACTTGGGTGGGCTCAGTTTTCCTTTGCTTTTCAACAATGCAGAGTGCCAGAGGAAGACTGCTGTGTGGAGGTGAAGGAGGTGGAATGTATTCTTCAGCTGAGGTGAATGCAGTTCAGTGAAACTGATAGGCATCAAACTGAATAATGATTTTAAAGTATTTTCACATGATGTCTAATCTGTGGAAATTCACTACCACATAATAGCACTCAGGCTAAGAGCTGAGCGGGATTCAGAAAAGATCAAGCACTTATGAGTGGAAATGTTCAGACTTGCTTTAGCTAAAGAACTTGTTTTAGAAGGTGTATTTTTTCAGACATAGCCCAATCCCTTAATGGGTAAAAGTTTGAAGAAAAGGCAGTATGTTCCATAATTTTCCACTTGAGACTTCTTGCTCCATCTGCTAAACCACTCTGATGTATTGGCCTGTGTCAGGGGCAAGGTGTTGAATCACACTTGTTTGCTATGCTAGGTTGCCCACTGACCTTGCTTTTGTGATAACTGCATTAGGGGAAAAAACCCTGAACCCACCAACCAAACAACAAAACACACAAACCACTCCAGCTGCTGTGATTAGGCCTGGTAGCTGAGGATTTTAAGATGGTGAAAGGTGGGGTCCTTGGAAGAATAGTGCCCTCTATAAATGAAGACTGTCTTACTGATGAATATGAAGACGTGTAGCTGTTGTCTCGTCATGCTGAGCACTCAGGCAAAGTGCTTTGTGCTTCTTACCTTTGCTCATAAGAGGAAAAAGAATGTGTGGAGTTTGGCCTTTCCACATTGCAGTCTTGTAGTGGACTTTAGTCTGGAAGGTGTCTGAAAGGCAGGGCTTTAAGGCTGTTCAGGCGAGTTCTGGTATGTTGTCGCGTAAGGCTCAATGTAGTAATGTCTGTGAACACACAACCTGTGTCCTCTGCTCGTGTCCAATCTGTTGAGGATCAAGAGAATCATCAGTGCTGCTTGGTCAGGTAGGTATACATTCAATTTGATAAATAGGCTAATAAAGGTAAGTGGCAGTGACATGGAGATATGTATAAAAAGGTATGTTTTTGTAATGTTTGCCTAAATACAAGGGGAACTCCTTGAAGGAAAAGACTGCATGTGTGGATTTTCAGAGCTAGGAGCAGATCATGCAAACCTTGAGATCCCTGTATGGATACTCTCCCTACGGGGTTTTCTGAGAACAACATGTGCTTTAGGGCACAACTTAACCCTTTTGTGACATGTCTAACAGCTGTGAGTAAAGGGTTACTTTCACAAGTTTTGTGTTGCTGAGAAAGTGAAATAGTTTAGGATTGGAAGGTAAGGTTTCTTGCAAGGGTTAGACTGGTTATTAGGCATAGAGGATCTGACCAGCTGGTGGCAAGATAGAACTGGTTTAAATTTTTGATTTCTAAGAAAAAGCAAATTCAGAACTGGAAGTCCCACGGTGACTGCTGTGTGTTCAGTTGAGTTCTGTGTTTGTATTTTGGCTCTGCTATAAAGCTGGCTTTGGCAATGTGGTAGGAGTCATAACTGGATATTCTTACTCTTGTGTTTAAAGTCTCCGTTGTCCACCTGCATAAATGTAACACTCATGCACAAGTGGATCTGAAATCAAAAGGGACAGATGAGGTGGTTTCTCTAACTGTTGAGGAATTACACGTAGGCTCGTAAAAAGCCTTAGGCAAGTTTTACTTTCTAGCATTCGTTTCAAAAGAATATAAGTTATTTACCTGAAATAATAATTAGGTAATCATTGTGGCTGTAAGGTTTTTGACCATTATTTTAGCATATGCTACTCGGGGTAACTGGTTTTGGACCTGCATATGTCCTACTGCACAAACTCTCTTCCGTTTCCAAAGGTGCCTTGCTGCTCTGTCTCCTAAATCAGATTTCTTCCTGGAGGTTTGCTGTTCATTAGTGAGGACTCTGCAGCTGCCCAACAGGAAGGTTAAAAATATTCTAGGGAGGAGACTTGAAACCTGGTGTATCTCACATAACTAAAAAGTGATGGCAAATAATTCTACTGTTTCTCTTGTGTATTTTTATTTATAATTTTTTCCTTATTGAGAACTCTACCCCTTCCCTTTTATCTGTAGGAGATCTATACCCAGTGTATTGTGTGCAAATCCCTTTCAAATGGGGGAAAATAAAATAATGGAAAACAACTGGATATTTATTTCAAATTGGAGTTGTTTTAAGTGACCTTTCTTGAGAATGGACTTCAAATTTACATCTTGCCTTTAAGTGCTTTTATTTTTCTTAGCAGAAAGTGTCTCATGCACTAAAGTTTGCAAAATATATTGATTTGCCCCTTAGAATTTAATTTGTAAACATTGCTTGCTGTATGGTTATGTGAATACTGGGAAATGAAAACTTTGCCTAGAAGGGTTTTCTCAGGTAACTGCGTTTTGCTAGTGATATACTCTGTTAGTAGATGACTGTGTAGGCACTCAATCTAATTTCTCCTAGGACTAGTACGGAGCGTCATTTTTGGCAAACATCTCATACCAGTTTGGATTGATTCCTGAAAGCAAATCACCCTTGCTGGGCTGCAGAATTTTGGTAGAGTCTACTTAGAAGTGTATCCATTTTTCCTTGATTAGATGTTGTCTTTGCAAATAGGTCCTGAGGTGTATCTGAAATGGCTGTAACAGAATTCAGTGTTATCAAGGCCCCAGCTGGATGGGGAGAGCTGCATTACTATGCAGCTCCAGAGATGATTTACTACCTGACTGACAACTTGCAATATAAACATTAGTCCAAGCATGATCTTGTCCCAAAACCCCGCCTACGCAGGGAGCCAGGAGTCTTCCTGCCACGTGCCATAAATCGTTTACGGTTTGCTCATGCCCGTGTGTTTGAAAACCAGCTGTGTGTTGGGGATTAGCAGTTTGCAGAAGGCCTGTGCGGGGCTAAATTAGGGTCTCTTGCTCTGGTGGCGAATACCGGCATCAGAATAGCAGGAGTTCTTCTCTGTGGTGGAAGGCCATTTACTCTGGGAGTGGGAAGTGGGGTCTCAGTATCTGTGAGGGTACAGATACCAGATACCAGGAGAGAGCTTTGTTTTGCAGTGCTCCAGTTTGAGCTCAGATACCTGATTGATAGCTGCCCAGCATGATGGGGGGATTGAAAAGTCATTGTTAGCTGTGTGGGTTTTGAATTTATTTATATATTTATTATTTCTATGTATTTTACACACACACACACACATATATATATAGACACGAAATGCAAGCCTACCTCTTCTGTCTCCTAGGAGCTGAAGGATGATAGAGTCTGGGTCTTTTTTTTTTTACAGTGTAAGGAGTGGTTTCCCTTTTGCTAGCCCACGGTAGCAGAATCCAATTATATGCAAGGCCATCTGGGGCTTCACGACTAATTTTAAGCTTTTATAAGAAGTTTTACTGTGTTACTTGAAGTTGCAAAGCTATAATAAATCCAACTCCCAAGGTAAAATTATTTTTGCGCTGGCTGTGATAATTTAAATTACCTCCTGGAGCTTCTAATGACTAACTTATGTTTATGAAAGCTTCCATTTACCCAAACCCTGAAAGCACAATCTGTTTGGTAACTCTAAATGTGTTGATGCTTTACATCAATAGTGGGGACATCAGAGCCTGAAGTCGGTTGGTGTCTTCAAGTCTTTCTGTAAAAAAGAGAATATGCAGATTTTGCTGTACAGATGAGACTAAACAGTACAGTTCAGAGATCTCCTATGTGCTGGCTGAAGGACCAGCTGCTGAGTAAAGCAGATATAAGTAGATCATTTTCAGCTGGGCTGTTTTCTCATTAACAAATCCTGTCTTGGATGGGTGGGTAAGAATCCGGGTGGAATGTGTCAGCAGGGTGCCCCCTTCTAGAGGCATCAGCTGAACGGGAGTACTTCCAGACTGGATCATGAGCATCCATGGAGCTGTGGGCAAAGTCAGTGCACTCTGGGTAAAGCAGGTGATTTGTTTGTGAAAGGACACATTTTGTTACTGTTTTGTTAAAGCTCTTGCACAGGCATTTCAAATAAGACCATTTTCCTGGAGTTTTCAGCTCTACTCCCCTCTGTTGTAGGTTTGGGGAGAGGAGCTGGAAGGGCTTGTCCTAGGCTTGTTTTAGTCTCGGAGTTGCCTCCATTTGAATAACTGCTTTTGGTGAAAGGCTGTACAGTCTAATTCTGTGTGCTTTCTGGCTTCCATCTCAGCATAGCACCAATATATTGGTGGCTCTGTGTGTGGGCATTTTGAGATTTGGAAGGGTTAGGGTCACCTTGCTAATGAGCTGTAGGTCATTCCCTGTGAGATTGGGTGTGTTTCCATCAGGCCGGTTCTTTGTTGTGGCAAGGCGTATGGACTGTGCGTGTTTGAGGATCCCTATTACCTATCTCAGATGGAGAGGGCTTCCCTCCTGTTTGCTGCCTCCTCTCTCCTCACAAGAAAAAAATAATCACCTGGAGAACTGTTAACCTCCAGACTGAATTAGATGTTTTTTGCTGTTGCTTATATAGACTTTCCAGAGGTATGCAGAGGTTAGAGAGGGATGTGGGTATGTGATTGTATTTTGACCTGTCCCTCCTTCTCCTTGTTTTTGAAGCTGCAGCTGGAATTCACCCTTCCCTTTTCCTGGGAACTGCTGTGAAGGAGTTGCTGTCACCCATCCAGAGCAAAGCTCAATCCACTTGCCTCAAGGCCTTACCTCTCCAGGTTAGGACTTTGCCCTGACTTCCACAGGCAACAGTTTGTTCATGAGCTTATGTTAGTTGAATCTCGTGGGGTAGGTCTGAAGGGTACTAATATTCAGGGCAGTGGAAGTTGCAATTTAGACAAGTAGTAGGATAGAGGAGGGAAGGAAGGAATAGAGTTAGCAGTACAGTTAACTTTTCCCCCCCACACACCCTCCTTTCTTCCTTGTTTCCTCACCTGCCCAGCTGTGTAGTAGGTTAGCAGTACGTGTCTGTTCTTATTCTTATGAAAGTAGACTTTGTTCTCTGAAGACTGCTAATCATGCCCCATGGGGGTGTAATCAGTTATAAGGTATTTAATACAGTGCAGGCGGGAACAGGCTGCCTGGCCGGGCTGGCAGATTGCAACACTACAATTATAAAGGGCCCCTTTCCCCCACTCACCCGCCCACCAGTGGCAGGATGAGGGTACCTTGAAACAGTATTAAGTCTATGAAAAGTAAAGTTGTAGTGGGGGAAGGGAGAGAAGAGGCTGAAGAGGCAGCTCCTATTCTGGGAAACAGGCAGACCTACATTCTGCGAGAGCTGCAGCCATTGCACATTGCACTGTTGAGACTTGTGGGAGGTTGGGTGCCGTCACCATCCAAGTGGATTGCACAGGGATGGCCTTTGGCAATGTGTGGAGCAGCAGGGGCTTCCGTCCTCTCTGAAATGGCTTTTCTTGTGGTGGCTGGGGTTGGAGAGGTATGGAGTGGTTAGAAGGGGAGAAGCCCTTTCTTCTGCATGCAGTGATTTAGACACCTAATCTGTTTGGGTGCTTTTTTAAATCCTGCCAGGCTTCTATTTATATCTTTGGATATAAATCTATTGGTAAATTTGGTCTTTCATGTCTCTTTCTTCCAAGTACTGGAGCTACTGCAGCATCTTACCTTACTGGCTTAGCAGCTAATAGGTAGCCTGAGGCCTTGAATTTTAACGGGCATGGGAAAGTCTACTGGACCTTGGTCTGTTCTTGTTACTTAATACCGGATCATTCCCCTCTGTGAGGACCTTGAAATGCACATGTGGGGTGTGGAGCAGCTGGGCCACAGACTTACAAACCATCCCTGCTCCAGCAGCTTGCTAAATGCATTGGCATGTTTCTGGAGCTTATGGCTACAGTGGCCTTTCCCCTTTCAGGTTCCCCAGAGATTACAGTATTACCTTAGTTGGTGCTCTCTGAATTTCTTGACACTGTTTTGTGCCTGTTAGAGTCAAGTTGGAAACATTCTTATTAGATAAAATTAAATAAAAAATAAGCAGTGTTCCTGAGAGTACTCGCTTTCATGCTTGTGCTGAGAGCACTGGCTATTACATCTCAGAGTTTGCTCTTACCGCTGGGCAATGAATTTTTAGGGTTTTTAGGAGTGGGATGACGTTTAGTTATACTGCACAAAGTAAGTGCAGATTCAGAATGTGGTGGGTTCACAATACAGACTTAGGAATTCTGCCGACAATTTCACCTCCTGAGGCATCATCTTACTTCTCCAGTCAGAGTAACTTCGTATTTGTGAACCATGAATTCTTTGGAAAGCGTTGGGATTTGTAGGAGTGCTGTGTGAAGCAGTAAAGAGGAAGTGCCTGCATCTCAGAGGAGCTACTTAAGGTAGAATGATTTCCTGGGGATGGAAAAAGACCCAGAATCTCCTTCCAAGCACCTCTGATGCCCTAAGTCAGTTTCTAATTGAGCTCTGCCCCCTCAGCAAAACAAGTCTGTGTTACATTTTCCCTTCGTTTTATAGGAAAAGTCAGGGAAATTCCCTTCCCAGGCTATTGCACAGAGCTGTTCCTGTCCTGGACAGTGGCTACTTCCCAGCCTTGGTGGCAGCTCTCCTCCCTGTGGCTTGCATACTCGATTGAGAACTCTCCTGCCTTGCTGTGCCGCTCTTGCCCCGTGGCTCAATAAGTCGCCTGGAGAACTTGGACTCTCTCACAAATGAGTTTGGGGCTGGAGCTGTTGTTGGGGTCCCGGCAGTGGCCGTGCAGGCATGTGTGGGGAAGGAGCGCGGCGTGTGTCAGCGGGGTGGGTGTGTGGGCTTGCTACTTGTTTTCCTTTGCTGCCTGGTGAGGAATGCAGTGTGTTTGCCTTCCTTGGCCTGTGGTTGCAGCCGCATTCCTGCAGTGGGAGTCAGCACGGCGGCGGGCGGCGTGCTGTTCATGTCCCGGGGCTACATGCTTTCAGCTCCACATCAAAGGTGTGTTTAGTGTGTAGCTTGTGCCATTCCTGGCCACACCTGGTGGCCTGCAGGCATGCAGGAGGTGGAGTCTGGCTGTGTTTGCAGATGGCATTCAGGGTTCAGACTTCTTGCTTGTGGAAAGGCTGGAGCTGAGTCCATGCTAAACAACCCCAGGAATGCAGAGGGAGAGCTGAGTAGCACAGTCACTCCAGGGGCATGTCCTAGCAGCTATGTTTCCTTTATAGCTGCAGCAAAATAACTCATGCCTGCTCCTCCAAAGGAACTGACTGTTTGCTTGGGTGTGTTGTATGGTTTAATTTACACCGATAAGGCCAGTTAAGGTTGGCTCATCACCCCTACAGCCTTTGTGCTCTTGGCAATGAGTAGATGATTGAGTGGCTCCTGCCATCAAGCTCTGCTCGGTACAAATTGTGCATGAGATGTCTTCCTGGAGATGAAATGGCTCTGGGATTTAACCTGGGCAGGAGTACTTTCCCCTGTTGATGCGTAAATGTTCTTATACCTCTGTGCTGCAGCCAAACTGCTCCAGCTTCTTCTGGAAAATCCCCTATCATACAGGCCATCCTCGTCCTCTTTATACAAGTCTTTCCTCTGCCTGGTGCAGGGAAACGTAGTCCCTTTTGGCAGTGTTGGTATGGGCAGCCCATAGGCAAGGCTTGTGGAAACAACAGCACGTGTGTTACCCTATTTGCTTGGATCTTTTGGACTTTCAGGTTCCCTTTTGGCAATTTCTGGTAGCCTGAAATTCTGTGACTTGTCAGTCGTTTCCATATTAAAGTTAGTCTTCTTCAGAAGAGCTCGTTATTGCCATCCTTAGACAGTAAGGGGAATGAAGGAATTGGCTCTCAGAAGTGTTCTGGCTTTATAGCATCGTTTTTGCTTTTTAGCTGTTGCTACTGCTGTCTCTGTGTGAGTAGCTGCAGAGCTCCCATTACCAGACTGGTCCATGCCACCCTCTCTCCAGAAAGATGCTTTTCAAAGCAGAATCGCAAAGACAGGTGATTAGAGGAATGTTACTTGTTGCAAGACTCTTAGTGAAACAGTTGGAAATTCATATGGGCTCTCTTCTCTTTGAGTTCAAGTAAACTATACGTTTCACTTTGATCTGCTTGCCAGTGACTCAATATGTGACTATTAGGCCTTGGATATTGATGAGAAAGTGGGTTGCCTGAGTCTTTGTTTTCCTTCTTCTGTTCTGCAGTGCCAAACTGGACAATATGCCTTGCTGCAACAGGAGGTGTAGCAAAATATAAGTAAGTCTAAAAATGGATTGTGTGGAATGTAACTGATAGAACATTTAAGTGTATAGTATCATTGTAAACACTGGGCATTTCAGCTTTGTCATGGACTATGTGCTATGGCTGCAAAAATGGAGATCTTGTTTAGGATTAGATACTGTTTCTGCTGTCACTTTCTTGTTGTCAGGAAAGGAGTGAGAAAGTCATAATGAGATGCATGTGATGTTGGCCAAGGAGGAAGAAGGGGTGATTCTTGGCCTTTTTCCATCCCTTCAGTGGGTTTTAACGTGTTGTGGAGAGAGAGTCGCTAGTTCCTTGTTGTGACTTCCCTGCTGACCTTCGAGACAGTGTAGGTATCAACATCCCTTTGCTCCTGTGTCCAGTCCCAAACACCTCTCTCCAGGCGATGTGTTCTCTGGCTAGAACTGTAACCCTCCCAAGAAGCTAGATCTCCCCCTGGTGGAACAGGGAGCAGAAGGCACAGCTACGGTTGAACGGTAAAATTGGGAATTGGTCTGATCCTAGGATCGGCAGCTGATGTGTTTGCCCAGTTGAGACATTCCTTAGGCCAGAGTCACAGATTCTATAGAGCTGAGCTCCTGTGGTTGCATGAAGCTGAAGGCATGAGTGAACAGCCCTTATCTTTGCAACATCTGCCTGGCCACAGGCAGGCATTCCTCTATGGTCTTTGCCCTTAGTGAGCAGTGAGCTGCCAGCTTTTTGGGTTGTTTAGTCTAACACTTGACCAGAAAAAAAAAAAGGTGCCTGGAATGTGGTGTCTTGCTTTCTTTAGGATATCTGGGGTTGATTATCAAGCCCCTTTGAGGATAGCAGCTTGACTATCTCATTCCCAGGTTGCTCTCCAAAGAGCTGCATAGAGTTGTGGGGTGGTGAGGTGTCAGCAGGAAGGAGGCTGGTCAAGAGGAAGAGCTTGTCTTTTTAGCATACTTAAAAGGACTAGTTTTTTCTTAACTTTAGATTAATAAACAGGCTTATACTATCCCAAAGGATGACAGCAGTGAAGGCATTTCAGTGCTCAGGCAGGGGATGTAGAGCTAGTCTGGACAGGCTGACCTTGTGGTAAAACTGAAGTGCTGGGCCTTCACTGCAATTGCCCCCTGAGACAATTGATGCTCATTATTAGCTCCACCTGAAGAACACTGGTTCTTGCAATCATGGCAGGTGTGGAGGGATATAGTAGATAAGAGCTCTGACTGCCACGAGAGGTTATGTGTGAGGGAAGAGCTGAAGCAACCCAGCTCGATGTCAAGTGGGGCATCTGGTTATCTTGGATGGGGTGGAGATGTGGGTCCCCTCCGCTGTGGTTTGGGTCCTGCTGTTAAAAGGACTGAGTGGAGCCCAGGTGAATGGGGAGAGGAGCCATAGGCAGTTGCGTGCTTTACACAGATCACCAGTGAAAGGTGGATGGGTGGATGGATGGGTGGATCTGTTTGTTTTTCCTAAGCTGGATTAAGCCATGTTATATTTCTGTGTATGAACTCTCAGAATAAAATCTCCCAGTAGTTCAGTGATGCTGAAGACTAAGAATAATTAAAAAAAAAGCGCTTTAAAAAACAAAACAAAAACCTAAAAGAAGGCAAACTGAGGCAGGTTAATGACAGGGCCACACCACAAAAAACAGAAGATGCTCCAGGGTTACATGCTGCTTCAGAAGCCATGCTGCTCTATTGTTTACAGACTTGAGACAAGTTTTATGCCTGCCCTTGGCTTAGGTTCTGAATCTGCTAGGCCTAAAGCATGTTTTTGAAAGCCATCTCCTTGTTCTGCCTTTGTGTCCTGCTGAGATGACTTCTGCCAGTGTGTAGGAGTGGGTGATGTAAGACTCTCCGTGGTGCCTGGGTGCAGAGGCTGAGGGGAATACTCGGTGAGGAGTACTCAATGTGGTCTCCAGAGTAGGAACTTGGGTTCAGTGGGTAATGTCTATACCTGGAAGAAATCCTGCTTTGCAAAGGAGTCAGTAGCAACATCACTTGTAGCCTCTGGGAAGGGAAAGGGGCAGGATATAATCAGCTTTGGGAAAAGGCAGTGATGACTCCCTTTCTTCTTTATCCCTTTGGCTGGATAGGTTTATTCCTCTTAACACCACTTCTACTTCTCTCAGTGCTACACTGCTTTTCCCTGCCAGCTGATAACAAGCTATTGCTCATTGTGGGTGATGCAAGGTTCAGGTAGCTTGGTTGAAGAAAAACCCACTGCTATCCTCACACTATGCTGCAGTCTCTCATCTTACTTCTTTATACTGACTACTGTCTGTATTCGGTGCTATAGAGATCATAAAATATTTCTGTGCTAGATCTTCTTTGATGAATAGCACAGAGGTTGGCTCAAGTTTCCATGGCAATGCTTCTGAATGTGCTTCTGTCACCAAAGAAAGAGGGACTTCCAGTTGATTAAGATTTGAAGGTTTTGTCTGAGAAAGGGAATGGTGATGAAACTGCATGTTAGTTGTTTGCCTGCCTTTGGATAGTGCCTCTGATATATAATCTGGAGAAAGAGGAAGCTGACATTTGGCTAATGGCAGAGACGGACTGTCGTGCAAGCTACAGCTGGACCCCTGGACATGCTTAACTGTTCAGCTACAGATGCAGCTGCACAATCACCCAACAGTTAAGCCTGTACCATTCTCTGCCTCTCACATCTGACCATCTGCTGGGGAAAAGCTAATTAAACCAAAACAATTCTTTCTGGGATTAAACCCCAGGAGCAGAAAAAATTGAGTATAGTACAAATATTGTTCTACTACTGGATCAGGGTTGCTGCTTTATTTGCACTTAAAAAGAATTGCAGACTATTCAACTCGATTGCTGTCAGGTAGGTGTTTAGCTCATGTACACTTTCCTTCTATTTTCTATCCCAGATCAATCTTGCTTTAGGTGCAAAAAATCTCTTGTTGAATTTTTGTGCAGTTCCTTTCTTATGGTAGCTGCGTCTGATTTTCTTTAACTTGCAATGTAACACAAAACCAATGCACAAGTTATTTTTCTCCTAATGTCACAATTTCTTTACTTATGGAGTGGAAATTGTTCCTACCTTCTTCATTATATGTAATTATGGTAAACATGAATCCTCAAGTTGGTGTGATGCCACATAAACTTAGAGTTGCACAAGCTACCAGTGTGAATCCAAGACTCGAGACAAAACAGTTTATTGCAAAAATGTGCCTACAGCCCTTTGAGAGTTGAAGTTTAAATCTTGTAAAATAGGAAATGTGGAAGTGTGATTCCCTTAGCAACTGAACTGTTCTGTGTACCTATAATCCATGCTGCCATGCAATCAGGGCTTCAAAGATCAGTTCTTTCAGAGAAAAAAAAAAAACAAACTTACAACTTTGGTTGATTTCAGGGCTTTTGATGGTACTCTACAGCTCACCGTGTTGTTAAGAGTTGCATCCCAATTTTGTTTCTAAAGACCAGTGAGGAATTTAGTTCCCTGCAAGGGGCTCTGAGAGGATTCTTGCTATTGTCTTTCTTTGCTGAATATGGAAAACTTATATTGAAGAGAAATTTAGTTGTGTATGTGTTAGCTCAGAGGCAGCAGCAGAAAGTGGGCCTGAGGAGAGGATGATGATTGCATTGCTGGCATGCATGTAAGAAAAACTGGTAAGCTCAAAGAGATCAGGCTGAAGAAGCAGGTAGAGATGAAAGAGTACCAAAATAATGAAGATAAATTTAGTCTTGATATTCAGGAGGAAGAGCTCAAATAGTTTTGAATGAGGAATGGAAAAAATACCAGTAATTTTAGAATCGTTGAAATTTCATTTTGACAAGTATGTTTCCTGGGGAAATGCTGTAGGAACTGAGGAGATGAGAGGTGATTTTAGAGTGTGGATTTGTAGCATGTTAGACCTGTTAACCTGACTTGGTTTGTGTATGTGCTTACCCCACAGTTAGCAGGAGAACTTCATATTTTGGTGGAAGAGGGTCAGTAGTAAGATCGTGCCTGGGGGCAGTTAGATAACGTGCTCTAACTCCACACTCCAGTTTGCTCAGATAAACTGTTGGTGAGCCATACTCTTAGGAATGAGCAAGTGGGGAACACTGTCTTCCCGGAACTGCTCCAGGTATGTGGGACATCAGCAAGCAAAAGCTGTGTGGGTGTATGGAAAGCAGGGTACAGCACAAGTATTTGTGATCACCCTTCACAAAAGTAGGGAAAGTGGAGAAAATGTTATGCTGTGCTGGTCTGAGCATTGTTATGATGTTTATTTGGCATAGGATTCATAAAACTTTCAAGACACATAAATGTTAATCAATACCTTTAGTACCTTTAATATACCTTGTGTAGTGTAGTTAGCTCATTTTGATTCTGAGAGAGAGGTATCACACTGTTGTGGTTTTGGGGTTTTTTTAAAGGAAAAACCAAAGCCAAACACAAAACCCAGAAAAACCTCGGGAAGTAGAAAGGGTCAAAACGCAGTTAATTTCAACTTTGGTAAGGATTTTGCCATTGCAGGGGAATTGTATTGATTTAACCTAATCAGATTAGAAAAAAACTCTGATTATATTAGTGCAGCATTCTTGTACAGGCATCCTTAATTTAGCTTTTGTCTTGTGTCTATCTATTTAGCTTAAGTTGTTTCAATGTAAAGTGCTCTTAAACTGAATTAAGAACATTTGCCCAGGAGCATTTTACTGCCTTATGTAGTTTTCTAAGTCAATTTAATTTAGTACAGTGTATATGTAGACAAGACCTTGGGGAAAAAAGCTGATCCTTTTTATTACTTGCTGAACAGTCTGTCATGTTTAGCTGCAGCCATGTGATCATGGAATGAAAGAGCCTGTTGTGGTCCATATTGGTGGAGGATGGGCAAACTGATCATTGTGAGCATTTGTACAACTTGGTCATTCTTATCCATATTGTTCAACTAAGGTAGATTGCTCCTCCTTGTAAATTAGGCTTTTTCCTGTCTAGAACAGATGTGAGACCCCTGAAATGTTATTTTAAGTTCCCTCCTCAGCCTGCCAATAAGAGTACCTGCAGACTTGGTTAGTGTGCTGTTTAGGCAGCAAAAGCAACATTTTAACTTTCACAGATGTTTAATGTTTCAAAAGTTTCAGATTGCTGAGCAGGTTTGAGCTGGGCTTTTCTACAGCTAGGCAGAGCTTGAAATAAATTTCACCCAATTTTGATGCTTTTTCCTGGTCTCTGTCTCCCCCCAGTACATGCTGCCTGTTATATGTGCTCACTTACACATACAAAAATTACAGCCAAGGAAGAAGTACTGCAGATGTCAGTTCTTGCTCTTGTTGAAAAGTATAAATCTAGTCAATGCATCTTGTGTTTTCTGCTTGCGAGTAAAGGCTCTATGGGAACAAAACTGGCACATGAATTACTCTGCAAGAGTGATTGTAGTGATAACATTTCAGAATAAAGCTGGCTGCTGTAAACAGTGATTTTATTTTTTTTTAATTTGCTTTTGTCAGCACCTGCAAGCATCAGGGCTGGACTTAACACCTCCTCAACATTGCAGATGCTCTGTAGTTTAGGTCACTGAAGCAACTTGTCCATCTGTCCTCTGTAAATAATGCAAATAATGTGCTCTGCTCCATTGTCCTGCTGTGTAGAGACTGCATAGTGTGTTTGCCATCTGTGCATCTCTGAGACTCATAGACAGAGGGGATGTTTTGGAGGGTGGACTGAGGCAAGTATATAGTAGAATGCTCTAGTAATGGAGCATTCTCTGGCATTACTGTGTCTCTGTTAGGGGGACAACTTGGTGACATTCAGTCCCTGGCACTGAAGAGCTGGAGACTGTAGTTTTCTCAGAACTTGTGACCCAAAGGCTGAAACAAGAGGAGTGGTGATACTAATTGCTGGGGGTTGTATGAGATTTAGGGAATTCTTACAGGGCTGAGAGTCTGCCTCTCAGTGGCTGAAAAATTTAAGCTGTTTCTATCTTGTCCTAATTAAATGCCTTTTGATTTTATGCTCTAGGAAAGTAATGTATGATTTTTCCCCTTTTCCTCTCCTCCTACACAGCACAGGAAATGACAGGTCTGGGAAGGGAATTTCTGCATGTTGGTTTTCTACAGCAATCTCCCTCTTTCACTTCTCTTCAAATGTTTACTTGTTGTAGCCATTCCCTTGTTTGAGAATGTTTAAGGCCATGACTCCTAAATTTTGCTCATGTGATCTACCAGCTTTTTGCCAGGTACATGTTAGAATATCAAGATTTGGTTTTTCTAACTGGGCCCAGACACTTTCAGAAACTTTTGAGAGTTCTCCTAATCTCCAAGTTTTTATCTAATGTTCTGATATTTCTTTAAATATCTGACCAATATACTCCAGAAGTCTTCTCGTGGAAGATCTTAGAAGAACACGGGTAAAAAGACAGAGTGGGGAAGGACATGAAACACAGTGTGCAAAGATTAACAGACTCTGAAAGTTTGTAGTGTAAACTACCTTGTGAGAGTTGAAAGGATCACTGAACAAACTAAAGAGATCAAGCTAACAGAATCACTGAACAAACTAAACAGGCTTCTGGTGTGTCAGCGTTTCTGAACGAGAAGCTGTCATTAGCCCTTATTGTAGCTGTCCCTGCTAAAGGTAACTTGGTAAATGAACTATTGCTGAGCTGGTTCTTGTACAATTTCAGGTGTAGCCAGCCATTAAACATGTTTCTATGCTTTTATATGTATTAGAAAGCTAGTGTTCATTTCCTGGTCAAAATCTCTCTGGGGTATTTTTATTCACCATTAACATTCCTTCTGGGGATTGAATTCAGGTCCTTTGTTTCCTGTCCTGTTCCTGTTCAGATGTTAATCAGCTGTTGCATTCTATTCCAGTTACATGTTAGCAACGTTAGTGTTCCTTGGGCAATCTTGACCTGTCCTGGCTTTTATAAAAGGGTTAGGGAAGCTAAACTACTCTTAATTCAGCAGGGAGTAGATAATAAAATGCGTAGTTAAGGGTATGGAGTACAACTGAATTAGGGGAATCGAGAACTTTGTATTGTGGAAGGAGAGAAGAAAACTAAAAGTATGATTCTGAGAATTTTGCATGGTGCAGTGGGTATGATAGATACACGATATGTCCTGTGGTATTTCCATTCAACGAGAACTATGTACGACTGAAGTCCCCGAGTTTCGTTTCCTTTGGAAGTGTTAGATGTTAAGTAGGGCTTGTTACATGGACTGTTCAACAGCTAGCCTGATCCATTTTTCTTCATAGGTCTTGGAATTGTTCCTATGCAGGGGACAGAAGTTTCTGCCTAACAGTCAAGGTTAATTGGTATGGAAAAGCAGAAATGAACAATAATCCTTCTGAAACTCGATTTTAATCTAAGAGTCACTATAATGCTGTTACTCAGATCTGAATTGTGAGCGTTAACATACAGGCAGAACTGAGATACGAGTCTCTGCAGTAGGAGCTGTCATTCTTTTCTTTTAAAATGATCTTCAAAGTAGCCAGCAGCAAAATGGATCTGAACGTTCTTTTAATTGAGATGCCTTCTCTGAATGAAAAGATCTTTCTTGTTAAATGTTAAAGTCCCCTATAATAACCTTGCAGTCCTTTCCCATTGTACTTGGCACCAGCAATCTACAGATGCTGCTTTTAACTCCCTGCAGCTTGCTTTTCTGTCCTGTACAGACTTCCCTTGATGCAGTTATTGCATCATCCATCTCCTGGAGTAGTTGTCTTGGTCAGGCTTATTGCAGCAGCTTCTCACAGTCTGGTTTGAGACTTGTGAAAGCTAAGGTTCCCTCTGTCCACAGGCACAGGAAGACAGCTGGACAAGTCTCTGTTGCTTTTGCTTCTCCTGATGCTAGTAAGGAGATATTGTTTCCTAAAGTAGGATGTGCCAGTATCCTATATTGGATATGCATGCAGGGTATAGGTTGGCCCATGGAGAGTGAAAATTCTGGATTAACTGTGGTGATCAGAAGTGTGGCACAGGACATTTGTTTTTTCTTACTTGTGGGTATTGCACTTGCAAGTTTTTGGAGTATGCTGACTGTGATTAGTCACTACAGAATCTGTAGTGTTGCATTAGAAACAAATGTAATTGTGTTATGGAATGGATTTTCTCAGTCATGCAAGTTTACCTTTCTGAATAAAAAGCAAGGTTAAAGAAATGCTGCTTGTAAGAGGAAAAGACTGGAAAGATGATACAATGCCTGAAATAAGAAATGTTCTCTGGACCATAATCACCATATTTCTGTTGGGGAAGGGGGACTGCTGACCCTCAGCACTGGTAAGCAGGCTGTTTCATAAGGTCAGAAAAGGCAACACAAGAAGGTGATGATGAGGAGAACGTGCAAGCCCTGTCTCTTTGCAGGGAATGTTCACAGCTGCTGCAACAGCAAGCAGGTGGAAGTTGTATGTATCCTACAACCAAAGTATTGGCTACATCGGGCCTCGAGGGATTTGCCAAATATCAGGAAGACAGTATGTTATAATTCTTGTAATTGTATGNATCAATGTTGGAAGCTTTTCCCTGGGACACAGATCAAAGACTGTGTCCTCCTGGGTTCTCTGCGAGGGAGAGAACAGGGCAATTTGAGGTGTAGTCTTGATATCCTGGACTCCAACAACAGTAGATTGCCTCTTTTTTTTTTCTTTTCTTCCCTTGTTGCTTTCCTTTTTGTCCAAAGCATTCCTTTTTGGACCTTTTTTTCCCCTGCTGTGAAGCTCTTTCTTGTTACTGGAGACAAAGTGATGCTCATGGGTAATGTGGTTTTGTGTATGCATACCAAGTGGCTCCTTGTTCTGTACAGGGTCCACAGAACCATCTCAAGCAATTCTGTGGTAGATGACATCTGTTTCTGGTGTGTGGTAAAGGTCTTGCCGTTCCCGGATCACACAGAGAACATAGCTACTCTGCAAGTGGATTTTACACTGAGGGATGCTCTCTGGTAAGAACAGCTGGAGTCGAGCTTGTATGCTGCCTCTGCAGCTGCACACTCACTGTGTTGTGGCTTAATCCCAGCTGGCAACTAAGTACCACGCAGCTGCTTGGTCACTCTCCCTCCTGCTCCCACTGGGATGAGGAAGGGAATTGAAAAAGAAGTAATTGAAATAATAATTGAAATAAAGTAAAATGTAATAATAATTGTAATGAAGAGAGGAATAAAACGGAGGGAAAACAAGTGATGCACAGTGCAATTGCTCACCACCCACTGACCAATGCCTGGGCTGTCCCTGAGCAGTAATCAGCCTCTTCCAGCCAACTCCCCCCGTTTATGTACTGAGCATGACGCCATACGGTATGGAATATTCCTTTGGCTTGTTTGGGTCAGCTGTCCTGACTATGCTCCCTCCCAGCTTCTTGTGCACCTCCTCACTGTCAGAGCATGAGAAACTGAAAAGTCCTTGAGTTAGAGTAAGCATTGCTTAGTAACAACTGAAACATCAGTGTGTTATCAACATTATTCTCATCCCAAATATGAAACACAGCACTCTACCAGCTACCANCTCACCACCCACTGACCAATGCCTGGGCTGTCCCTGAGCAGTAATCAGCCTCTTCCAGCCAACTCCCCCCGTTTATGTACTGAGCATGACGCCATACGGTATGGAATATTCCTTTGGCTTGTTTGGGTCAGCTGTCCTGACTATGCTCCCTCCCAGCTTCTTGTGCACCTCCTCACTGTCAGAGCATGAGAAACTGAAAAGTCCTTGAGTTAGAGTAAGCATTGCTTAGTAACAACTGAAACATCAGTGTGTTATCAACATTATTCTCATCCCAAATATGAAACACAGCACTCTACCAGCTACCAGGAAGAAAATTGACTTTATCCCAGCTGAAACTAGGACACACTGTCACTGACCTCCATCACTGTGAAGAGGAAAGAGGCTGTGTGTGTTTTGTATTTGTGGGGGGGTGGAGGAATCCTCAGCTTTTTGCATTAACAAAGCAAAATGTTAAGTTTACACTGCAGTCTTCTGACCCTTAGTGTGTTCATGTGTGCCTGAAGATGTGACTATTGCCCATGCTGATCAGTGTGAGCCTTGTAGCCCTCAAAGAGCTGTTTCAGTGAAGCTGTGTCAGTGAACTTAGAAATCAGACTGGAACTATAGAAAGTGGTAAGCTAGAGTAGAATTGGAGCTACTGCAGGACGGTAGACTGCCAGGAAGAGGACTGTAAATGGTAAGGAGCATTACTGATGAGAAGTGGAAAGGACAGATAAAAGGAAACAGAAGGTTAAGTTTCCTCTTGTATTACAGTGCTAATTAGAACAGCTGAAGAGCTGCCTCCTGCTGTAGCTCCAGGCTAAAATTGAGCTTCTGCAGGGTAGTCATAATGTGGACTTGACAGCAAGCTCCTTCAGAGAGGAGCTTGTGAATAGTGTGATGAACAGAATTAGTGCCTTCTTCTATTTATGGATATTACCTATATCCATTTATGCTTTGGAGCTCAAGGTCCATCTGTTCTGCAGAGTATCTGCTCCTCTCTAAACAGAGGTGTGGTGAATTGAACCACCTCAGGATTCTCTCTTTGTGGTAGCAGGGGATGCTCAGGTGTTGTAGACAAGGAGGCCTTTACTGTGATACTCAGTGCAGGGATGTCTGCAGAACAAAATTAGATTGGTGTGGCAGAGTGATTGGAGCAGAATGACAGAGGCTGGATACTTGGTGTTGAACAGGAATGCAGGTGGGGAAGCAGGGATACCTGAAGCCATCTAATAAAAACATCTGCCTTTCCAAGGTCAGTTACTGGTCTGCACAGGTATCCTGCTCAGTGGAGAGATGGCTAGAAGAGCTTTCCTTTCTGGGATACAGTGAAGGTATGGAGCTTTTACAGTGGAGGAATAGCCATTGGATAGTAGCCTGATGGTGCAGCAGTGTGCTCTTGGCTCATACCCTGGCACCTGGCCGTGGGTTGCTCTGCGCATGGCTGGTTGTTTCCATGTTTTGTGCTGATAGGTGACTGACACCAAGTTTCCTTTCTCATGTTTCAGGAGCTGTTGGCCAGATGCTGCTGGATGCTGACAGGGAAAGCTGATTCGGAGGCAAGCGACCAGAAATGTTTGGACACGTCGTCACTTTGGATCCGTAAGTCCTTGTTTGAGGGAAAGTTGCCTGGAGGGACTGTGAGTTTTTAAGTCTTTGGAAATTCTCAGATCATGAGGGTAAGGTTTCAAATCCAGGTATCTTTTCCAAGTAAGTGGGGGTGAGATGGCAGATAGCATAGTTGCTGCCTCTGGGATAGGAAGCAGGACAGTCCTGTTTGAGCCTGAGGAACTGTGTGCTGAGAAACAGGGAAGCCTTTGGCATGTTCATTCTGAGCACAGCTGCAATGGAAACATGCATGGACCCATGGCTGCAGCTGTTCCTGGAAGCCTCTGTTTGTCTGCCAGCCCATGTGGCTGGTGGTTATGCCTTGATGCTGAACCAGCTCCTGCTGGGAGTTGGTGGAAAAGCAGATGCAAACTGTGCTGGCCTGGTCCTTCCTGAAGGTTCATGTTCTCTCTCTTTCTCCCCCCCATACTTCACAGTTTTCCCCACAGAACAGTTATGCTGTTGTGAAGCAGGGAAATTGTGTTTTTCTCTGTGCTAGTTGAGACCCGACTATAGCATTGTAATAAAGAAAGGGGCCAGACAGCTTGTTGGGACAGGGCCAACACTAGGGCACCTCTTCAGTTTGTTTTGGCAGAGCTTGAGTTTGCGTGGTCCTGGTTGCCTGCCTGTTCCATTCACCTTCAGTCTGACTCTTCCTCTGTGTGTACAACTGCTCCACACCCTGAGCTCCTGTCCCGCCTCTCAGGGCTTGGTGCCATTGACAAGGGAAAAGTAGCACAGCAGAAGTGCACCAGGAAAAAGATGCCTTTTACTGCAGTCTCTTTCATGCCAGTGGCAGAGTAGTGGCCACTGAGCTACACTCTTACAGATGGCTCCCAGATTAACCCAATTCTCTTCTTGTAGTGGTGGGTACCTGTTGTGGTTTGATTCCAGCTGGCAACTAAGCACCACACAGCTGTTTGCTCACTTCCCACCCCTCAGTGGAATGTGGAGAGAATTGGGGAAAAAAGTGAAATTTGTGAGTTGAGATATAGACAGTTTAATAGGACAGAAAAGGAAGGGATAATGGTGGAAGAATTAGAATGTACAAAGCAAAGAATGCACTATGCAATGGCTCACCACCTGCTGACCAGTGCCCAGTCAGTTCCCGAGCAGTGGACCCTGGCCAGCTTTTCCCCTGGTTTATATATTGAGCATATGCTCAGTATACTGATGCCATATGCTGTGAAATATTCCTTTGGACAGTGAGGGTCAGCTGTCCTGGCTGTGTCCCCTCCCAGCTTCTTGTGCTCCGCAGCCTACTCGCTGGTGGGATGGTGTGAGAAGCTGAAAAATCCTTGCCTTACTATAAACACTGCTTAGCAACATCTGAAACATCAGCGTGTTACCAACATTCTCATCCCAAATCCAAAGCACAGTACTATTCCAGCTACTAGGGAGAAACATAACTCTATCCTAAAACCCACAAAACGACAACAAAACACAACAACGAAAGTACCCTACGCTTTGAACAGAGAGGAAAGTTGTTTCCTGAACTTATGTTGTGTCCCTGGTTGGCTGGATGTGTTTTTACAGAAGCCTGTTAGCAGCAAGGTAGAGTATGACACGCTTGATGGAAGTTGGACAGTAGCTTGCCTTGCTCTCTTGTGGAGGTGTGGGTTATCACAGCTGTGGGCATGAGGAGGTAATGTTTTGGCTCAAACAAGAACATAATTGCCAGCTCATTTGTGAGTGAGTAGCACTGACTTAAAAGGATGAGTGAGGTAATTGTTAGCATTACCAAACTTCTGCACTGGAGGCCTCACAATTACCATCCCTCTTCNGATATGTCCGTGTGCATCTGCTGTCCTTAGCCTGTCAGGAAGACAAAGGTTTCCTAGAGTTCACTATATCACCTTTTTGATGGTGGGGTGTTTACAAACCTGCTTTTGGTCAGGTTTTCAGCATTTCTCTTTGAAAAAAGAGAAATGTCTTCCTAGCAAATCAGACCTATCTGTTTTGCTTAGAGGTGCAGCGAAATGTGTATTCAGTATGCTGAATATGATTTTTCTGAAGTATTAGAGATATCTTTGCCTATTTGAGCCTTTTCAGGAGAAGGGACCTTGAGGGAATGACTACAGTAAGGGGAAGTTTCCAGCACTTTTATGGGAGAGATTTACAGGTTAGTCCTAGGAAATTGTTTGTATTTGTGGAAAGATGTGAGAAACTTTCCTGAGCTTATGTTTATAGCAGAGTGAAGGATAGTTTGCAAATGTCCCTGTGAAGTGTAAAGCCTGTTACAGCTTAGAGCCAATCTGTGACTGATGCAGCCACCTCACACTTGCCAGTCCTCTCAGGGCACTCAGACTAAGTGTCAACAAGATGCAGCTGACTGAGGGTGATTGACAATTGGAGAGAATTCTTGGAGCCCCATTTAGAATCTTAGCATTTAAAACTCTGCTGTCCAAAATACAAAGCAAGTGAAGTCTGCTGGCCCAGTGATATCCATTGACTCCAGGTGTGTGAATGGGAGTTATATGGCCTGCTTGTAGAAGAGGAGAAGAGAGTATGATCTGAGTTGATGTAGGTCCTGCACTTTGAAATGCTGCAGGTCAAGTGCTGAGGATTGCAGAGATGCCAGGCTTGATTGGTTTTAGGGTCCTGCAGGGGAAAGGGGAATGAGAATTGGGTGCTTATTCCAGATATCAGGTAGCTATGAGTGATAGCATATGTTGTCATCAAGAAAGTCTGGTATTAGGCTCTGCAGCATCTGCTTGACATCTCCAAGACTTCTTGTCCTGTGTACAATAGCGTAGTTGAAATTCTAGCTGCTTGCAAGAAAGGCTTCCTGCCCTCCACTGCAGACCCAAATAGGTGGAAAGGAATGTGTTTCTTCCAATCCTACAAGATAGCTGCTTTTGTCTACTTTATTTTTTTGCTTTTGTACTGCTCCTGCAGCAGGAAAAAATCCCACACAGCATGGCTAGAGTAAAGGCACTAAGCTTTCCACTAGTGTTAGTGTTGCATGTCATATACTATGCACTTAATGCACTCCAAGAGAGGTGAGGCAATGGAACAGGTTGCTCGGAGAGGTTGTGGACTCCCCATGCCTGGAGGCATTCAAGGCCGGGCTGGACGGAGCTCCGAGTAACCTGGTCTAGTGGAAGGTTCCCTGTCCGTGGGAGGCGGTTGGGATGAGATATCTTTGAGGTCCCTTCCAATCCAGGCCATTCTATGGTTCTGCGTTGCAAAATCTGGCCTTAGGAACCAACATCAGTAACACTGCTCCCTAATTTCATGCCACCTTTGACTTAGGGGTTCTGTTTGTCTTTTCTGACAGTGAGCAGTTCTATTGTACCTCTTTCTGACAAGTCTCCTGTCATCCGCTGCATTGAGGTTCCAGTCCAAACCAAAAAGTTCTGGGTTGGTTTGGGCTCTTTAATGGAGAAGTCTCCTCCCACATAATCGCTGCTGACAGTGACCCAAAAAGTTCTGGGTTTCCTGCTCCAGCTGTCACTGCTGCCTGTAAGGCTTGCAGTTTCCATATTGAAAAAGGCCTTTCCTAAAGAGCCTAATCAATATGCTGCTGTGAGGTCTGTTCTCATTTGCTATATATAATCTGGACACACACAAACTACGTGAGTGAGCGTGTGTCGGGGGGGGGAGAGGATGTGCCAGCCCTCTGCTTACACTGGCTGGGAGAAGGACACAGCTACCTCTTACTTTGCTCCTGCTCCTGCAGCTGCTGCTCAAGGCTTGTGGCTACATCCTTTCCCTGCTCTATTAGCACTCTGCATGGGGACCAGATGTGGGACTCCAGGGGAGCCGAATTCCTGCTGGGTCACTCCTAGGGTTCAATGGAGTGCCTGTGACTGTCTCTCCTGTGCACTCTCTGCTGTTGGTAGGTAACCTGCTTTCGGAGCCACGCAGGTGGGAGGATGTCAAGCACAGCTCCTGCAAAGAAGCCTTACCGCAAGGCGCCCCCGCAGCACCGCGAAATCCGCCATGAGGTACCCATCATTCGTGATGACCAGGATGGAGTGATCTTGGCTGAGCAGAGTCAGGTAACAACTTGCCGGGTGACAAAGGGCTTAACACCATTGCACCAGCAAACAGGGTTTAGTTACACCGAGGCAGGCCAGCTCAAGCAGGCAGAGGGGTTTGAGGTTTGCAACTTGAACTTCTCCTCATCGTGGTCCCTGGAGTCCAGCAGTGAGAAGGAGGTGGCAGGGTGCAGAGCAGAGTTGAACATCAAGAGGCAGACTGTCTCGCCAGCACTTCCACGTAGTGGGAAGATGGGGCAGCGAAGTGGGAAGCGGTGCCCGAACCGCAGTCATGGGCACCACAGCAAATTTGTGAGCCGTAGCATGGAGACAGTTCTGGTGTCTGGAGATGAGAGACGCCATCCCACTTGCTCTTTCAAGAGCAGAAGTCTGGAACGCTCACTTATATTTAAAGAGCCTCCTGAAGTCCTGACACCAAGGAAGTTTCATGTCTCATCTACACACTTGCCTCTCAAAGGGATCCTGAAGCAGACCAGCATGACAGGCTCATGTCCTGAGAGCTTATGCAAGTCCCGCTCGGTAGAGACACTTTGCCGTGGCTCACGCAAATACAGTGATCCTCAGCTCTGCCTCAGCCCTAGGGAGAAGTGCTCCCTGGAGCACAGCAGCAGCAGTGCCGCTGACTCTGTCAAGCGCAGGGAGAAGATCACAGAGGAAAAGCTGCAGTTCTCCAAATTTCTGGATGAGATTACCCAGCGGGTGCTGAGTCCCAACCGCTTGTGCTCGCTGGGGGAGACCAGGGGAGCAGAACAAGACCAGAACTCTCCTCTTTTCCCCAGAAGCTCCGTGCCAGAAGGCCAAGGGGAAGGTCACCTGCAAGGGGTCAAAACTAAGCATGCAACTGAAAGATCTCCCTGCCCAAGCAGAAGAAAAGCAGAAAAGAAATGTGAGGGATTGGGAATGGCTTCGTGCCAGAGAAAGTGTGCTGAGGAAGCTGAGAGAGTTTCCAGACTAAGAAAGAAACCTGTCCTTGGGAGGAAGGACAGTAAGGGAAAACTTTCCTTGGAGAGAAAGGTAGTAGATCTGTGTCAGTATGAGCTGCAGCAGCTGGCAGACCTGGGGCTGGCAGGGACATCCTCTGGGCAGCAGCATTCATTGTCTTCATGGAAAATCAGTGCAGAGGGCAAAAGGGATGAAAGCAGTTCACGGCTATTACAGCCACACCATCAGTGTGCTAAGCTTGGGCAGAAGCGTGCAGTGGAGCCGAACTACCCAGAGAAAGGATCCTGCTCCACTCCAACACGCTGGAATCGGGAGGAGGGGCCTACCCCATCTAGATCCTCCCCTTCCTTCAGCCTGGCACTAAACAAGGTAGGTGCCAGGGTCACCGGCTTGCAGACAGGGGTCTCACAAAGGCAAGAGCCCCTACCTGGATCTCATCTAGTCTGTAATGTGAGTGGGTAGAGTGAGAGCAGGCGCCCAGACCTCATGTTATGGGTGCTTAATCACCAGGAGCTGCTCTCCAGTGGGGGTGCCGCTCATGGCTGTGCTACAGGTTGGGTATATCTTCCTGGAAGTAACCTGGAAGCTCCTTTAGCCCCAGGAGTTAAGGAAGGTGGAGACTGGTGCTGTCCTCCCTACTGCAGACTTCCAAAGTGTTTGCTGGTTGGGGGCCCTTCAGGCTGCAGGGCAATAGACATGTGCAGGAGGCAGGCAGCTCTGTTATCAGGAGGTGCTGGGATGCCCCTGGTGCTTTGTGTGTGCCCAGTGCCTGGCTGTCTTGGGCTACTTGATAATTTCAGGTCATGGGTTAACACAGAGAGTGCAAAAGAAGTGAAAATATATGAGCCATGTGCTCTTGTCACTGCTCTGTGTCTCCTTGTTCTGCAGGGTCTTGCTCCAGCCGTCTCTGGGGATCTTGCCATAATGTTAATTTCTTTTACAGGCTTTTCTGACCTTTGTTGTTACAGTGACTGGTTTCAGGTCTGCAGAAAGAAACCTTTTTCACAGCATAATCTGGTTGGTCTAAATGGTAGCTGCATTTTTCAGCTCTCAAATGTTTCTCATGTGTTTTGTGGGCCTTCAAGGGCCCCACAAATGATTGCTGTGGTGACAAATTTAATCCTGTGTATGCTGGCCTGTGAGATTTCTGCTACTCACTAACTGTGGATGTGAAGGAAGCTGAAACACCAGCTAAGGTGATGATGTTACAAGAGATGCTGAGATTGCACCATGGGAGAGTAAAGTTACCTAACTTATGTGGTGGTTTCTGGTCTGACTCTTCTGCCCTGATCCTTGTAGCTCTAAACTTGCATAGCTAGTATGACCTGTCAGAGCAGTTGAGGAAGAGTTACAGGTAGAGTTTAGCAACCAAGACTTTCCTTTAAGGACAGTGTGAGAGACCAACTTCTCCTCTGAAATAATCTCACAGCTGTTTTCTTCCCTGTGCAGGAACCCTTGACGGATGCAGAAAGGATGAAGTAAGTGTCCTGCTCCCCCTTTACACCTGTCATACTGCAACTGTGTGGGTGCTGATTCCTCACGTCCTGCCTGTGCCACTTTCACAGTGAAGCTGACTGTCTCTGTGGGCTTCTCGCAGATCTTCACTTGTCTTGGGGCTGTGTGGGTAGAGCTTTGGTCTGTGCCCCGCCAAGCTCCAGTTTGCATGTCCTTCCCCCTGGAGGAGGAGGGAACATAGGGCTCCAGTGCAGGTGCAGGCAGTGGAGTTGGTAGGTGTGATAGAAAGTAGATGAAGCCTTTAATACAGGTGGAGCTAGGAGTGCCTTTTTTAATCCTTCCTGTTGTTCTGGTGTAAGTCACCAGAAGCAGTATGGAGAGGCCTTCTTCTGAATGGAGGTGAAAGCTGAGCTCTTTGCTGCTGGTGCTGTGGGACACAGAGAGCTGCCAGCACTGAGATCCAGGCCATAGGAAGGAGAAAGCTTGCACTGCCAGAGGGAAGCTGTGCTTCTGGGTTTCTCCAAGCAACTGAGGACAAAGGAACAAAAAGCAATAGGAAATCCTTCTGACCAACAGACAAGACCTGGCTGGGGAGGAATGGAGCAGTTTGTGTTGGAATGGGGTTGGCTGGCAGCTGTGATCACATCTGTAAATGCACCCCACCACCTCTGCTTCTTGTCTTAAGGCTGCATGTAGTCCTCTTTCCGCTGTGTATTGAAGGTCTGAGGGATTTCTGAACAGGTTCAGGGGAGGAGAAGATGATTTTACTCCTTTTGCCTTCAACTCTTCTAACCTGGAGCAGGATAAATTATTGAGTGGTTTTCATTCTTCAGTGAGGGACACTGGAGCTGCACAGCTCATCTGTCTAGTGGGCTTTGTCCAAGCACTGTAACCTGAGAGGGAGCTGGGAGCCATGGCTGGCCAGCTGGCATGTGCTTCTTTGCCCCTGCTCCAAGAGTGTTTGAGTGTCTCTGTCATGACAAAGACATGACCTCTTGCTTCATGTGCTGGAGCCTCCTGACAGTTCAGTTGCTGACTTCCTAGGGCCCCTGTGGGGGGTCTTGGGCCCTAGTGCAGGGCAGTGGTGTGGGGGTGCTGGTGTGGAGTACCCCTTGTGCAACTCCGTGGTTCCTTGTTCTATTCCTGCCCCAGGCTACTGCAGCATGAGAATGAGGAGCTTCGTCGACGGCTGACATATGTGACTAACAAAATGGAGGCAATGGAGAGAGAACTAGAGTCAGGTCAGGACTACCTGGAGATGGAACTGGGCCAGAACCGTGAGGAGCTGGAGAAATTCAAGGACAAATTCCGTAGGTATGAAAAAAAAAACAAATAAGGAAGGGGTAGAGTTAGAGAGATCCCTCCCACTGCGGACTCCCTCAGCTGATGTGAGCCCTGTTTTGTAAATCAAAGGTGTGCTGCATCCTCAGAAAGGTGCACCTTCAGACTCTAGGAGGGAGCTCACAGCCATTATTTCCTCCAAGCTACAGTGTAGGAATGCTGCCAGTATGAGCAGCTGACAACAGGGAATTCTTCATGTATTTGATGTAAGGGAGGAAGGATCCCTCTCGGATGATTAACCCATGTGTGCAAAAGAAGCTACTGATGGCTGCAAGAAAGTACATCACCACTTTGCCTGAGTTAAAAATCAGTACCAGTCACTGGTCATGTGCTTAGATACGACATAGTTCAGAGGAGTCCTCCAAAGTAATTTACATCCTCTCCTGCAAGATCCATTCACCCAGCCAGCCTCCTCTTGCCTCCAGTAACTTAGGGTCTGAAAGCCCTTATGTGCTAGAGCTGAGGAATAGTTAATATGTTTGGTTGTCTTAGTAGCAATCTTTCTGGAGTTCTGGAGTTGGTGCTTTGCTTGGCAGCTATGAAGGCAACTTAACTAAGTGCTTGAGATCTGTTCCCATGCATACAGTCTTGTTTCCATAGGCTGCAGAACAGCTACACTGCTTCCCAGAGAACCAATCAAGATCTGGAGGAGAAGCTGCATGCCCTGGTGAGTGCCCTGTTAAGTCACTACAGAGATGAAGTGGAAGAGACCTGTTTGTTGGGAGCAGATGGGGGAAGGGGGCCTTGTCTTTACCCAGGAGATGTGGCAATGGGTGAGGGGTGAGACTCTGGCCATGACCATCTACTCCTCATTCTAGCTGGTGTTGTGAACTGTTTTCTTGATTTATTGAGCCCCTACTTTGTCGTGCACGTGAGCTTTGATTCCTCACTACATAATTGCATGGTATTCGTCATGTTGCTTCAGTCCCTCTCAAAATGCCACAGATGTGTCAGCCAGTCTTGGGGTGGTCATTCTGGGAGGACGGGGACAGTCAGAGCAGAGCCAATGTGCGTGTATGTCTGTTGTGTGCATTCATAACACTCATGGCTGTTTCTTTTCTCTCCCTTCCCCTCTCTCTCTTTCTCCTTCCCACGCTGCCGCTGGCACACTCTGGGCGCACTCACCTCTCAGGCCTCTCTCAGCCAAAGCTGGATTTTTGCAGTTGCGTCTTTTCGTTTGTGTGTTTTTTCTTTTTCCTCTTTACGTGTCTCAGCCTGTTGGTTTCATTGTCAGTCCCACATACACCATCCCAGATGGAGGGGCCCCAGCCCTCGTCCAGCCAAGGGCTCACCTGGTATCCAGCAGCTGCCCGCAGATGCAGCAGGTCCTAGCTTGCAGTGCTCCATCTTAAGAGTGTTTGACTCTGAGCCAGCTGGAGCATGGCGTGTTGGGAAGTGATGCCCATAAGCTGCGGCACTGCACAAGATGTGGATGGCTGTGAGCCTCGTTTGCTCCCTTTCCTTCCCCTTCTGGGCTGTGAGCAGGCAAGTCAAATAGCTGAGGTGGTGATTGCCTCTGTGTAGCCCAGGATGAGATTTCTTTGGTTCTAGCACTTGAATTTCTTGGGTTAATATTCATTACCCAATTATTCATTGTGCTGATGCCTGAAGAAACTGTATATTTGGGAAGTACTGTCCTCCCTTATCCCATTGCATGTCATTGTGCTGTACCTCTGACACACAGCTGGACCCTGGAGGTCACAGCCTCACAGCACCCTTGGGCAGTTTGGAAGAACTTGGGACACTGATAGCTTAGTTGTTCTGAGCTTTTACCCCTCTTTGCTTGTCTCTATCTGCCCTGTACCCGAGCTGTTAGGGAGTCTGAAGGGGCAAGATGGCCTGTTTTAGGAAGGGCATTAGCTGAACTCCAAATGATGCTACACAGGTCCTTTTACTTCCTAGACCAAGGCTTAAATTCTTTCAAGATAATGCTTTCCCCCTGAAAAAAAAAAAAGCTGTTTTGTCCATCCAGCATTGACTGCTGGATCTTTTGGGACAGTATTTTTGTTCTGTTGCCCCAGGGAAGATGTCTGGGTATCGCAGGTCTTTCCTACCAGTGGCAGTTTGGGACTGATTGCTCAAAACTACTAGCTTTCTACCAGGCACCATGGGAACCAGAGCAGAGGGAAAATCTGTTGCTGCTGCAAGAAGAGATACTGCATTAAGGGGGTTCAAACTCAACCTGTTCTCTCTGTAGCTAGCAGAATGGCTGGTTCCACTTGGCCTTTGGAATCCCCTCCCTTTGAAGAGGGTTGTCTCCCTTGTCTGCCTGTCTGCAAGCTTTTTGTATCCCAGCTGAACGTGTCATTGTGCTATGCTTGGACTGAGGTGGGTGATGAAGCCAAGTTCTGCTGTGCTAGGGAGTTTGACACCTGGTGTTCTTGCATCCCAGATTAAAAAGGCAGAAATGGACCGCAAGACACTGGACTGGGAGATTGTAGAGCTCACTAATAAATTGCTTGATGCCAAAACCACCATCAATAAACTGGAGGAACTCAATGTAAGTGTCAGTCTGCAAATGGCTGTGGAGGTGTGTGAGGTGGGGGCTTTCCCTTTTGTTGAAAGTCATTAGTGGAAAGAAGCAGATTAATTACTCCATCGTGCATAGAAGTGTGGGAGCTGTACACAACAGTAGGGAGACAAAGAAAAGGGTCTGAAGAGTTGAGCAGAGAAGAACTCATCTTCAAGTTTGATGTATTTGCTCTTTTGAGCTTAGAATTTAACCTCAGTCCAGGCTGTACCAATGGAGGTATCATTTACCCTATAGCTGGGAGGGAGCTGATCTCTTTTCTACACCATTAATATAGAAGTTCCCGAATCTGGTGCTTGATTCTATTAACTGCTCTCAACTCCCTCCAGTCTGTCTGCATCATCAGGCATGGCTGAGAGCTGTGGGATGGGATAGCAAATCTGGTGGGACTTTCAAAAGATTACTAAAATCCCCAGATGGAGAGGGGGTTGATACACTAACAGAGTATATGCTGGGAACAAGGACTGGAGTTGAAAAGGACACCTTGGCTGAGTTATAAGAAAATACACAAGGGCGTGGGGAGAAGAGAATGACAGGTGCCCTTAGGAGGGATTCATCAGATGCCTCCTCTGGCTTCTGTTCAAGCAGCATCTGGTCAAGTGGGGCCTTTTTGGATAAGAGATCAGGCCAGTCTAACACTTGCACACCTGTGCCCTCTCTTGCAGGAGCGCTATCGACAGGACTGTAACCTTGCAGTACAGCTGCTCAAGTGTAACAAGTCTCACTTCAGGAACCACAAGTTTGCTGATGTGAGTACCAGTCCTGCGGAGATGAAATGCTCATGGGTTTTGTCTGCATCTTACTTTTTCCAACTTTCTCTACTGGGCTGCTGGCTTCTCATCCTTCAGCCTCAGAGGTGGGGGGAGGCTCCTGTTCCCACTCCCACTGAGAAGGCAGCACAGAGCTTCTGCCAGCTCCTCTTTCATGACAGCTTCATTTCACAGTTCAGCCAGGAGCTGTTATAAAAAGCACAATAACCTTGAATTTGATATCCTGCTGGGTGTGTGCTGGGAGCTGTCCAAAGGACAGACCTCTCTCTTACCCTGCTCCCTTCTTTTCCCTTCCTCACCTGGCCACATGGAAGGCCCCCATAAGGAGTGAAGCGGCAATAGTCTGACCACTTATTAAGTCTTCATTTATTACCCTGAGGAGAAATGTGTGAGGCAGCATTTAGGGTGTCTTCTAGGCCTTCTGAACAGAAGTTGATACCAACTTATCCTCTGCCTTTTGAGGAGGGTGTTTAGCTCATCCTGCTCTCAGGATGAACAAAGATGGGGTTTAGGTCTTTCTGATTAGTAGCATCATTTCTTCAGTTGAAAGTATCGTTCAAGCCCTTACCCCAGCTCTCTCCTTGCCATACCTCTAGTCCCTTTCTCTCAGCAAAACCACACTTGTCTTTTTTAACTTAGCAGTTGACCAATATGTCACCCTCCCCCATTGTGTCTCAAATTAGCACTCTTGAGGTCAGTGTATCAGTTACTGCTGGGGTAACCTTGACCTCTCTCCCAGCTGTCTCCCCTCTCTGGAGCTTTGAATTCTGTGCCCCAGAGCGCTGTGTCCCATGTGACTGCCACTGGAGGGGGGTTGGTGCTGAGCAGCTGTGCAGATAGCCTGCCTCACAGCCAGCTGTTGTCACGCAGCGTGCCCTGTGTCCACAGCTTTGGATGCAGGTTCCTTATCACTGTGATGGGACAGACCTTGCTATGCCACTGAGTGGCTTGGGGATCTCTGACCAAGGTGAGAGCAGCTTGGTGTGGGGATGGGAAGAGCAGTGGTGCCCATTTGCAGGACAAGGGGTGGTGCTTACAGCCTGATGAGAACCCAGTCCTGCAACTTTGATAATAAACCCTACGTTTGCCTCTCTGAAATGGAGAGAGTGAGGAAGTGAAATGGAAGAGAGAGGGATGATGTGGTGGAGTTGGTAGGAACAAGGGAAGGCATCGATCCTGGTCTGCAGGCAGGCTGCCAAGGCAGCATGGCTGCAATTACGCATTCAGGGAGCACTGCAGATCCCAGCACTGGGGGCTGTAGAGTCAGTTCAGTGCAACCACTGGCTGATTTTCCACAGATCAATAGACTCCTTCCTAGCATACACTGGCTGGGCCTTTTCTCTGCTCACAGGCATGTGGGACTGAGCCCGTGTGCCATCTTTTCTTGTTCCATTTGCCAGATGGGGCCTGTGAACTATGGCCTAGAAGAACTATGACTGGTGTGACAGCTAGAGAACCTTGGTAGTCCCTCATGGGGCAGGTTGGCTTTGTAAAGAGATACATTCACCTACTTTGCCTTGGGAAAGGTAAAGGTCAAGATGAGGAGTACAAAGTGCACATGAAGGTTGGTTGGAAAAGGCAGATTATTTGGAACTAAATGGCTTGCATAGCAGCCCCCTTGTAATGTCTTTTTCCTTCTCCCTAGCTTCCCTATGAGCTGCAGGACATGGTCAATAAGCATTTGCACAGCACTCAGGAGTCTGCAGGTCCTACTCAAGAGGCAGCCCACACCTTGGCTCCATCTGATGTTGTTCCCACCTCAGTCATCGCCAGAGTCTTGGAGAAACCAGAATCTCTGGTTCTGAATTCGGCCAAGTCTAGCAGTGGCAGCTGTCCCATGGCTGAGGATGTCTTTGTGCATGTGGACATGAGTGGAGCCCCTCCTGACACCTGCAACAGCTCAGGGCAGATGGGGAAGGAGGGAGGAGAGGTGGGGAAACAGCAGAACGGTGGCTGCAAGCCACAGAGTAGCGTGGAAAGTGTGTCTGAGGAGGTGCCTGCCTTTGAGAAGCTAAGCCCGTACCCTACTCCCTCACCTCCCCATCCTATGTACCCAGGGCGCAAAGTGATTGAGTTCTCTGAGGACAAGGTAAGGATCCCAAAGAACAGCCCCCTGCCCAACTGTACATATGCTACGCGCCAGGCCATCTCCCTCAGCCTGGTACAGAGCGAAGATGAGAGCTGTGACAGGCACCGGACACTCCCCAACAGCCCTGCTTCAGAAGGGCGCCGTTCGGCCTCCAGCTGTTCCTGTCAGCAGTCCCCTAAAGCAGCCAGAGCTCACGGCTCTTCCCAGAGCAGCCCATTCAGCAGCCCTCCCCAAATCCCGAGCGCCTTTGCCAGCTCTGCCAGCTCCGAGGAGGATCTGCTGGCCAACTGGCAGCGTATGTTTGTGGACAAGGCACCCCCCACCTCAGAGCGAGTGCTGATGAACCGCACGGCTTTCGGCCGTGACACGGCCCCTGAGCTCCAGAAGAGGTTCAGCCGCTCCATGCAGGAGCTGGGCAGGGCAGCCTCGGCTTACTCAGATGGTGAGGAGTCTGCACAGAGCTGCAGCTGGACCGTGAGCCGGGACTCAAGCGTGGACACAGACAGCACCGAGTCCAGAGCCCGCAGGAGCCATTTCTCCTCAGACTATGGTACGGATTTCTCCCAGGATGAAGCCCAGAAGCTGTTGCATGAAAGCAGTGGAGGCACTGCTGAGCCTGAAAGCCCCTCACCAGAGAAGCACAAGGACTATGTGGATCTTGGCTTGCCTGAGAGCCCAGCTGAGGAGAAAGAATTGCTGCTCCAGGGAAACAAGGAGAGCAACCAAGGAGGTGCCCAAGAGGAAAGCGGAGAAGGCAGGGTCAAGCCTCCCTTCAGTCGGCTGCACCGCAGCCCCAAGAGGATGGGAGTCCATCACTTGCATCGCAAGGACAGTCTGACACAGGCCCAGGAGCAGGGCAACCTTCTCAGCTGAGGCAGAGCAAGGAGCAGCCACATGCTGCAGAGCTGTAGGATGCCTCCATCAGTCCACCTGAGGGAGAAACCTCCCTTAGTACCCTCCTCCCAGGGGGAGTCTGCTCTGAAATTTTGTATTTATTCTCTTCCTTTTGCTACCTGGAAGAGCCGAGGTCCCCCTTGCCCACACCTCAGACCCACAGTACCAGCACACAGTGTGCAGAAGCACACCCACTGCCCCGACACACTCACAGCTCTCTCCACAGCCTCACACTGGTGCCTGTACCAGAGCTAGTTCTTGGTACCCCTCGTCCTGGTGCCTGTGCCTCTTTATGCTCTCATCCTCCTTCCCCCTTCCCACTCAGGTACCGGAGGCCCTGGGCGTTCTTGTGCTGGTTGCCCACAGCTGCTCTGCTCTCTTTTAACTTGTGCCAACAGAGCAGAGTGCCTGTGTGGTGGTGTCTGATTCCCTGGGAGCCCCAGGGGCCAGGAGTGGGGCACGAGGACTCTCCCAGCGGATGGCTGTGTGCCGTGGTGATGTGCTGGGATTGCTGGTGTCTCATTTTCCTGCTGGTTTTTTTTTTCCCGAGCTGCCCACCGGATGTTTCTCCAGAATCTGCCTCTGCAGATCCCCATTGCATGTCTGCAGCCCTGGGCTCAGCACCTGGTCCCCACAGAGGCAGTGCATGGGTGCTGTGGATTGGGGCACGGCTGCTGCCTGCTGAGGTGGTTTAGGGAGGCATTGCTTGCTGGGCTCTGGGATTTGTGTTTCTGTGTCTCCTCCCTCACACCTCTTCCCCCGCTCTCTGTGCTGTTGTTTTGTTTGAACGGTGCTGATGCTTTGCTCTTGGGTGGGCTTCTTTCTTCTTTCCAAGCCTTTGGTTTTGGGGTGTATTGTTTTTTCTTTTCTCCCCACCCTGCATAAACAGACACAGCCGTTGGCAGCTGGTCTGATGCCTGCGTTGAGGGTGTGTTGAGGAGACTCAGCTATCAGAGCTGTGCTTCCCTCTGATCCTGGCCTCCAGCCTGCAGAAACCCCTCCAGGCTCAAGAACAAGGTCTTACCCCTGGCAAGACCAAGGCGTGAAGGATGGTACTGGGCTTTTTTGGGCAGGGCTTGGTGCGGGGCCAGCAGGGATACAAGGGCAGCATGCTGAGGAGCTGCTCCCTGTAGACACAGTACCTCATGGCTCAGCAGCCTTTCGCCAGGGTCTCCTTGCACACTGCCTTCTCTGGCTGGCTCTGGTGCCTCTCTGGAGCCTTCCCTTCTGGGTAGGGCTGTCTGTGTGTTTTTCCTAGCGTAGTGTGATATTGTGTGACTTCTTCTCAGTCTTGTGTGCTCAGTGTCTTGTGGAGGGGGGGAGGGAAGGGGAGAGGTCTCTAGATGTAGGGTTTTTTTTGAGGGCTTACAAAGCCCAGGCCTCCTGTTTTAATTTTGTCCTGTGCCCTTGTCTGTTTTTGAGTTCGGTTTGTGTTGTCCTCCCACCCTATGCAATGAGGGCTCTTCACTGGAGGAGAGCATCCCTTTCTCAGTGAGGGACCTTCCATTCATATGTTTGCATCAAGACATGCAGCCGAGAGCTGCCTGGGAGTCCTTTTCTTCTCGCCGAACCCCTGTCTGCAGAAGGGCTTGCAGCTTGCATCTGGGGGCAGCCGGGGCCTCAGCTCGAGCCTGGAGGCTCCAGGGCCGGTGAAAGGGAGCTGCAGGCCTCTCTGGCAGCTGTGTAGGTTGCTTTATGTATGCTGGCTAGAGCAGCTCCCTATCCACTCACCTCGTTTCCCGCCTTGAACAGTTGTGGAGCTGGATGCCACCCTCTGGTGGGGAGGTGGGACTCGGTATTTCACTGCAGTATTTCACTTGGTCTCTGTGCAGACAGGCTGGTGCTGAGAGTAGGAGCCTCCTCTCAGACTGCCGGGCATTATCTCCCCTGTCCCAGTTGTGGTGGCAGGGTCCTTGTGTTTGCTGTCATCAGCCACTCCACTGCTGAATTTCTTCTGTGCTTCTGCAGCATTGCTGAGGGCTTGCACCTGCAGCAGCTGCCAGATCCTGCCTCATGGGTGTCACCTGGGATTGGATACTCACTGAGTGAGCTGCTCTGGCTCTGAGGCTGCTGGTGGCCTGCAGTGGGGGTGACATTGCCCCTGAGGGCTCAGCCCCATCTCCCCTGAATCCTGACATGCTGGTCAGGGGACAAAACCCTGTCTTGCTGAGGGAGCTGGTGCTGATGGTGCTGGGCAGAGCCAGCCTCCCTCTGCTTTTGGTCAAGGTAGACTGAAAAGCAAAACAGTGGAGAAATGGAGCCCAGCACCTCACTAGACACTTGTGCTTTGCAGCATTAGGCTGCTGGCAGAGGCCGAGGGGAGCAGTGGCCTCAAGGAGCAGAGCCCTCTCCCCACAGGCATGGTGCCCTCTGCACTCCTGCCCAAATCCAGCAGTATTGGCTGTGGGGCCTTGAGCTCATCCCACCTCCAGTGTCCCTACTCCAGACTGTTAATCTGTAACTAATGTGGTTTTTTTCTGAGATTTTCAAACTGATGTATATTTTAAGACCAGAAATAAACTATTTTAAAAGTAAATGGCAGTTGCTATAGTGTTCTTTATGCTGCTTAAGACCTGGACTGGAATGATCCTGAGCACCTGAGGAAGCAGAGCTACTCGGGGTGCAGTGCCCCAAGTTTGCTGAACTGTGTGCCACCCCTTGGCTCTCACAAGGAGAGTGGTCCTGTGACCTGTAAGCTTGTGCTGTAAGCAGCCTCAGTGTTACTGGCGAGATTCTGCCTATCCCCTTTCAAGTATTTTGCTGGCTGTCCTGGCTGATGTGTCTTGCCAGACCTCAAGAGTAAGATGAGGTGTAGCTAATCCTTTTAATAGCTGTTGGTTTTCTTAAAGCCTCAGCTCTTGGAATCAGCCGAGTATCAGTTCTCCACTTCAGAAACTGAGTTATGTCTTGATGGAGTTCCTAAGGAGTCTGTAATTCTAGAGTCAGAATTTTATGTGAGGAGGGAGGGTTGGGGTTGACTGGACATACTCCAGACAGGAAGTCCTCCAACTATGATACAGAGTTCCTGTAGGATGCTATTAGGGACATTTGGAAGTGTTTCCTTTTCACGTTGAATGGTGCTGCAGAGGTCAGAGGGGTGTGATGAATTTTCCTCCGTCTCCCATTGCTGCCTGTGCCTTTCTGACCTACATGTGTGCAAAGCGTAACACTGGAGGTTTCTTGTTTATCTGTCCCCGTAATTAATAATTTTCTTCCTTGTTCCCTCGAGTAGCAGTTGCGGCCAAAATTTGATCTAGCCTAATCTGAGCCTTGAAACACGATCTTCCTCGTCCCCGCCAGCAAAGTCTGAGTGGCGCGACCTGCAGTGGTGGTGCGGGCTGAACCCTTCACCAGAGGGTGCAGGCTGGTGCCAAGCTCCCTTCAGCTCTACCTCCTGGGCCGAGGGAGGGCCTGGGGGACACACGGCCGGGCCCGCCTCTGGAGCCTCGGGCGGACGGGAGAGACCGCACCGAGAGGGCGCTGACGCCCCCTGCCGGCACTCCGGGCCCACGCCACCTGCCTGCGCCTGGCGGCTGCCTGTACCCGCCGGGCCCTGCCGGCACCTGCCGATACCTGCCGGCCCCTGTCGGTCCCTGCCGGCCGCCCTCTCCGGGGTCGCAGAGTGACGGAGGCTGCCACGAGTGGTGCCACCATGTCTGTGACCTTTATAAAACTCTCATCGCGACAGCAGTACAAGCGATAGAAAGGACATCTCTTATACACATCTGAATAAATACAGCCTGCGCCCTGCGGGCACAGCCGGGCGGGGGGTGGCGGCGTGAGCTACACATGCGGCGACGGGACAATCACAAGCGGCCGACTGGGCGTGTGACAACACAGGGACGCGTGTAGAGGTTTGCTCGGACCAGGCTCCGGTGCTCAGAGAGTCGAGAGGAGGCGTCAACAGGAGGTGAAATGTGTGAGAAGTGTGCCGGGGAGCCCAGCTGCCCCCCGCGGGCACGGTGCTCTTCTCGGCAGAAGCAGGCAGGGTAGCCCAGCTACATTTCTGTTTCTGCTAAGAGGCTGTCACCGAGACCTGACGTCATCAGGACCATCTGGGAGCTGGAATCTGTGTCGAGAGAGGGAGAAAAGCATGAGCCGTTTGGGCTGCCAGGGAGCGCGGGGCTGTGCTCCAGATCCAGAGGTGAGGATGAGGAATTAGAGCACTGCAGCGTGGGAAGAGAACTACTGTGAGATTAAGTAGTAACGAGACCTACTCTGGCCACACAGCAGAAGAGAATCGATGGTTGGGGAGAGGTAGAAAGCAGAGGCAGCAGCAACAGCCCAGAGGAACATCAGCTCTGAACCCTCCCCACGTGCAGATAATACTGGTTGTGCTGGTCCAGCCATGCCCTTAACCCGCTCTGAGCAGACCTTTAAATCTGTGCCTTTTCAGCTAGAGAGACAGTGTCCAGGTGGGACAGGCTGTCAGGTTGCAAGCCAACCAAGCCCACGTAGGGTGGTGGTGTTGCCTTCCCAAGAGCAGGGAATGCAGCGGGCAATCAGCCATGTTACAACAGCAAAGGCCTGGAAATAGTGACTTTCTGCACAGCATGAATGGAGGGTTTGTGCAGCCCTTCCCTGCCTGCCTTGGGGAGGTGAGGGCAGCTTGCTGGCTCTGACAGCAGAGCACCAGCCAGGAACACTGTGACTCTCCCCACACCAAGTGAATCAGCTACAAGGAGGATGGGCACACATAGCAAGTAAGAAATTCAGCAGGGTACCAGTTTCCCATCCAGAACCTCACTTAAACAGATTTTTTTTTTTTTTCCTGGATGGGAGTAAGAAGCTCTTTAGTGGCAGCCCTACGCTTCAAAAACTGCTGCATGGAATCTCTATTTTGGGGATAAATTTCTGGAAACTGGATCCAAAACTTGGACAAATGATTTTTATGTCTTTTACAAATGAGAATCCAGATTGTTTTGAGGCTGATGGAGTGGCTGTGCTTGTCTGCTGCTAGTGTGATATGAGAATTGTGAGGGGGGAAGGACAACTAAAGGTAAAAAAAATCCCTCAAACCAGCTGGATCACAAGGTAGGCATGTCAATATACAATATCATATATACAAACTATACCAAACAGGCTACTGCTATCTCCATAATATACCTTTTTTTCCATTACAAGGGACAGACAGGCTGTGGCACCTGGATAACCTTTCACACGTTTGGGTTGCAAAGATAGGAATAGCTGATGCTGTGTGGTTTGCAGGGAGGTTTTGGAAGCAATGATGAATGACACAAGTTTTGGCTAGGATGTCTGGCAAAGGCCCCTGAGATCTTTCATGCTCCTGCCCTTGAGTTTTAAGACTTTGCATAAAGATTTTGTTCCTGCAGCATCAGGAAAAATGCCTCAGAGGTACTGTTTCCACTCTGCAGCAGCTGCATTGTCCTTGGAGGCTGCCTTTCCAAAAGCAGCTCAGCCCAACACTATTTAACATGAAGGTCATGCCTGGAGGTTGTACGTATTCCAGTTCACAGGGAAGAAGGACAGATCCCACTCACCAACCCCACCACAGGAGACCAGTGGCATTGGAAACACCACAGACACCCCAATTCCGCCTGTCAGGTACCGCCCACATCCACATCCCGTCTCCCAGAGCTCTTACTGTTCTGGCAGATCCAGGGGTTCTTCTCCCTGGCTGTGACTTCATGCGCCTCTGTCTCTTCCTCTTCCTCACCCTCTGACAGAAGGTCAGAGATCTGCTGCTGCAGCTCAGGACTAATGTTGTTCTCTGCCAGGATAAGTGTCCGTAGGGCTGTGGGGTAGTTCTCTACCATGTCCAGCAGGGTCTGGGTGGAGAGTGAGGCAAACAGGCTGACGAGCAGCACAAACAGCAACCAGGCTGAGCAGAAAGAGCATCAATGCTCTGTCTCCCTGCAGCCCTTCTTACCTCTACCCTCCCTTGGCCTTGACCTCCCTTCATCAGCCTTTATGAAAGATTTAGGACTTCCCATCTTTCTGTGGGAAGAGCTGAGCTTGGATTTCCTGGCTCTAAAGAAGAAGGGACTGCTCACATGCTGTTGCTGCCAAATATCCAGGCTCATTCTCTCTTACCACTGGGAGCTGGGGCTCTGAGAGGAGAGCCTGTACTACCTAGCCTCAGCCTCTATATGTCCACGGAGCTTTAGTTCTGATTCTCGGTCAAAAGCCTAACCCCTTACTTCTTCAAAAAAAAAACAGCCAGAGGAAAGCAAGAACACCCCTAGGCACAGGGAGGGAAGGGAGTGCATGTGGACTCAGGGAGGGAAGTGGAGGCAGGTGTAGGTCCTAGGGCTTCTACAGACATCCCCATCCTGTGCCCTTGAGATGTCAGGGATGCTGTAGAGTAACTGTGTGCTCTCATACCTGGGCTGACTGGTTGGTGAGTCCTGTTCCCTCCAAGTCCAGAACTTCGAGGGTTCGACTGGAGGCCACAGCGACGGCGAGCATCCCTGCTACCTGGTCACCTGTGGGAGAAGCAAACCAGGGCTGTCAGAAGTGCCTGCCTTTCCACACATAATACCAAATGCCCTCATGGGCCTGGGACTGGACAACCTCCAAATTTGTTCCTCAGAGTGGAAAAAAGCTGTTAACTAAAAAAAGAGGCAAGGAAAAGTGCACCATTTTGTGATTATGGGAGCAGTCACTGATTGTCAGGGGAACACAAAGGAACACAGTGAAATTGGTTTTGCTCCCAAAGGAACCATAGCTTCCCAAATTTCTTTCCTACACTCAAGGATGCAAGGGCCTTTAACAGTTTCTGACAGGCATCCCAGACACAGAACAGGAGCTAAATACTTCAGTATAGGGGAGGGCTGGAGCCAGACAGAAGACTCTGCACAAGCTGAACACTGCCTCCCTGGAAAGGGGGTAGACTTTTGGATGTAGCAGGATGAGGAGCATTAAAGATTGATGTTGGTGAAGAGACAAGACTCCAGTTTTCCTGACATTCTGTGTTGAGTGCCAAGATGCCATACAACTGTGACACCTTCTCTTGGAACAAAAACCAGATTGCTGGCAGGTAACACTGTGGGGCCTTTTCTGCCCAAGAGGAGGTACCTGGTCAGAGAGGGGCTGGAGGGAGGCTCTGTTTGCGGATGAGGTGAGGAGGGGAGTGCCCTGCTGATGCTCAGGGAGGCATGGCCTGATCTCCTCCTCACCACCTTGCAGCAGAGCTGGAGAGTTTGTTTCTATGGCAACGAGTGCCAGGCTCTCCTCCTCCTCCCTGCTCCTCCAGGAAGATGAAGGGGGGAGTGTGGGGACATACTGCATCTGCCAAGCCAACTTCGGTGCCCAGGCCTTGAGAGACAAGGGAGGCACAGAGGGTCAAACGTGATGACAAAGGCAGTGGAGTGGGCAAGGCACAACTTCCTTTCTGCAACTCCCCAGAGGGCATGTGGCCACCTGACACAAGCAGAACAGCGAGAGTGCTGGGGACCAGAAGGCACCTATGCAAGGAACTGCCCCATCCTACTGTTGGTGCTCTACTGCCTTTCTAGAGCTTGATTCCCAGTGACCCACTGGTGCCAGTCACACAAATGCCAAAAGGCAGGAGTGCAGCATCCTCTGCTCCTGCTCTCTGGCCCCCAGCTTACCCAGAGGGTTGTAGTCCAGGTTCAGCACGCGGAGCTGTGAGCTGTGAGCCACTGCAATGGCCAGGCGTCCCCAGCCTTTGCTTGTGATGCCTGGGTTGGCGCTCAGTGTTAGCTCTTTGAGGCCTGGAGAAGAGAGAGAAGCCAAACCAGAGCCTTAGGGTCATGAAAGCAGTCTCAGGAAAACTATTTCATCTCACCAGAACAGCTTTGAGTTTGTGGGCTTAAGGGTTTAGTTTGCTCTCACAACTGTCATCACATATTTCAGTGATCAGTGAAATATTTCAGTGCCTTCAGCAGTAGCCCTTCATTTATCCATGTTGTGAATGCTCCATTTATCTGCTCTCCCAACCCGTGTCCTGCTTACCCTAAATAGCAAACACAATGAAAACAGGTAAGGTGTGTGTGAGACAACTGACCGGGTGAAGAAGGTGGCATGAGGTGACAGTTGGGAGAGAGGATAACAAGGACAGTAGGCTCTGAAGCCTGAACCTGGGAGGGGTGACCAGCAGAGATAACGGCATCAGTGGCATGGTGAGCACATAAAGGAGGAGGTGTTGGGGAGAGGCAGAAAGGAAAAAAGAGTGGTATTACCTCAGCAAATGCCAGGTCTCAGCGTAACTGGCTCACTGGCCTCACATAACCAAAGATCATTCCCTACAAAGACCTGGGTCCTGGCACTGAGGCTATGACCATGCAACTACATACTCACACAATGCCAGCAGGGACAATTCCCAGGCACTGACAATAAAGCCAAGTGCTGAGGTGGGGGTACACAGTGTATTTATCTACGGTCATTGTCAACACAGAACTGCAAAATAATAAATTCAAAGTATAAGCTGGCCTCTCCTCCAGTTTCAGATGGCCCTGACATGAACCAGAAGCAACCTGTCGGTCTCTGAACTCCAAACTGCCAACAGGACAGATCAATTGCAGAAAGCCCATGCCTGCCCAAGGGAACCACTCATCTTTTGCCTGGCTTTTCTGCTTTACTTAAGTTGAGGGAAAGAAATTCTTCAGCCCAGGCAAACCGTCAAACCTTTCTCCTTCAGGGCGTAGGATATACTGCTGCATGCATCTGCTCTGTGTGAAAGCTCCACCGGTCATTGTGCAGCCCACGGCCCCTGGTGCTTACCGGACTTGGCCCCATCAGGCGGCAGGAGCCCACAGATAAGGTTGATGCCTTCATCACCCAGCATGCAGTCTCCTAGATCCAGAGCCACCAGCGAGGGGTGGATGGAGAGAGCAGGGTTGAGGAGGGCCAAGCCTGCATCTGTCAGGGGACTCCCATGGAGGCTGTGCAGGTAAAAGGGAAAATTACTACGGAGCCTTCTTGTTGGGTGCTAACTAACCTGAGGGGGAGGGAGAAGCAGACAAAATGAGGTGGATGACAAATACTAGCCCCAAGTGGGCAAAAAGCGCTGAGACGCCTGCACTGCTAGGGTCAACTGGCCGCTACGGTGGCCCTCCTCTCCCAGTCGGCACGAATGAGTGCAGGGGATGCCGGCCCGGCAGAAGCAACCCCACCACCGGGGCAGCCAGGCTGGAGGGCCGGGACTGAAAGCCGGGGCCGTGCCCAGCCGGCGAGGACAGAGGTGGCCCCCTCCCAGCAAGGTGACGGGCAGGGGCTTATCCTCCGCAGCGTCAAGGGCATTTTCCCCCTGACAAGACTCAAATTCAGGCGCTGGTCCAGAGCTGCAAGCCCCACGAAAGAGCCGTCTCCGCCCGGGAAGGGGCCAGGGACCCTCTCCTCCCCGGCAGCCCCCGCACCGCTGTACTCACAAGAGGGACTGGACGGAGCGGTTCGTCTTCAGGGCCTCGGCCAGCTGCTTGACGCGGTTGATGTTGGAGACGATGCCCAGGTTGAGGTTGAGCTGGGCGAGGGAGCGGGACTCGGCCACCCCACGGCAGACGTGCCCGAAGTCCCGCTCGGAGAGCTGGCAGCCCCGCAGCGACAGCAGCCGCACCGAGTTCTCCCGTAGGCTCTCGCAGATGTCCCGGATCTCCGCCCCCGACAGCGTCTCCCCGGAGATCTGGATGGACCCCGGC
>WEIV01025259.1:21541-64859 GCA_013390005.1 Calyptomena viridis | reverse complement strand
GGTGGGCGTGGAGGGGGCTCTCATCCTATCTCCGCACCCCCGTCCCACCCCGGCATCCCGCCCGTCATGTGGGGCCCCCCAGACGTCACTCGAAGCCCGCGAGGGGCGACGGCAGCGCCCGCTGGCACCTGCCTGCTGCCCTGAGGAGATGGCGGGGCCAGGGCCGGCGGGGCTGTGTCCCCGGCACTGGGAGGGTGCAGGAGGGGCGGGAGATGCCCCTGGGAAGGGCTGTCCCTGCCGGCCCCGCTCCCACCTGGGGAAGGGGCCAAAGCCGTTGGGCCATGGCGCACTCTGGGTACTTGGTCTGAGGACCTGCGGTGCTCCCTGGTTTGGTGACATTTATGCTTAAACCTGCTAAACTTGGAACCTGGACCCACGACTTAATGGCAAAGTCGGTGTGAGCTGCTCCTCGTGGCCTAGGGCTTGTGGAGCTGGTGCTTGGAGGCGGCTGATGAAATGTGGAGAGTTGGGGAAGGGCCACGGGCTTCCTTCTTGAGCACACAGCCCGCGCCCTCAGCCTGACCTGAGGTGTACGGGGCATACCCTGCCTCCTGCTAGTGCACAGGTATGGATTAGAGGGATTTGTCCCTTCTCTCCTCCCGTTGGGTAATCCCGTACTTGGAGAGAAATAGGAAGCAGGGCCTCTGCATTTTCAACTCCACTGAGCTGAAAAAGGAAGCCAGTGATGTGGAAATTAGGTTAAACCGCCTAAGTAGGCAGCTTTCTGCACGTAACTAATCTGGCTGCTGCATATAGCAGTGCTCAAGTGAATTCCAGCTCAGTGGATAACACTGGGACAAACCCATGTTCCTCTGTTTGGTTTGAAGGCCAGAGTGGGGGAGAGGAGATGGAAAGTGAAGGGAAGAATAGGATGTGGAGGGGGAGATGTGGAACAGTTCTCCATTGAAGTGGAGGACCCAATCACCTGCGTCAAGAGTGCATGTGAGGTCCTGAATGAGACAAGGGGAGAAGCTGGTAAGAAGCTGCACTCAGGTACTCGGCTTTAAGACAATGGCCGCAGCATCTAAGTTCCAGTGTAGGTATCACCATGCCCTTTGAGTAATCTGTTCTTGTTATCTAGAGCTATCTACACACCCATTTTTCTTTCTGTGTTGCACAGAGATGCAGGACCTTGATACTGTTCCTGCAAGATACATGAAGAACAGACCACCGGCCTGGCAACTCATCTGTGCTGGACTATGAGCAGCAGCTGCAAGCACCCAGCTTTGGTACAGCTGATGGCTTTCAGGAAAGGAGCAACTGATCTCTAAGGTCACATCAAATGATCCAGGTGAGAACGGGATCCTACATACTGCAGGGTGGTGAGGGACAAAGGCTGGATCTCAGAGTGGTGGGAAGAGGGTGGTCAAGAAAATCCCAGCTACTGCTGCATACAGGTCAACTGGAAGACTACACTCAGTCCCTCCCACCTCTCAGTTAGCTCCAGGCACTATTCAACCCGTGCTTTTTAAACAGACTATTGTTAGAGAGATACTTGGAGGAGAGCCCCTGGGACTTGTCCCACTTCCATTGACAGTGGCAGCCCTGAAACACTGAAGATGCCCTAGTGCTGGAATCTTCACTGCCTGTTGTCAGGAGCAAGAACACATTGAGGTGACAACCATCCCACTTCACTTTATGCTCAAATACATTGGAAAAGTGGCACAGGAGCTAATGATCCAAAACTCTTGCACCCTAAACCTAATTAAGGGCTACACAGAGGGGACTTTGGCAATGCTATTTTGTGTAGAACTAGATATTGCTTCCTTGTCACGTGCAGTTACCCAGCAGGTATGAGGAAGGTCATTTATTGTTTACCTACTGGAGGCACAAAGACTGATGCCATTTAGAGTTCAATGGTGAAAGGATGAGGTATTGGGGGGGAATTATTTCAGATTTGCTGCAAGGAAGGAGGGAGAAAATTATTTTAGATTTGCTGCAAGAGCCGTGGCAGGAAACAAAAGGCAGAGATAGTCTTGCATGATAGGGTTGTAATGCTTGTCCTGATAACTAGAGGACTTGAGTAAGCACAGCAATGCCTTCCCACAAGGACTTTACTAAGGCTGCGTGCTCAGCATGCTCCCTGGAACTGCAGCATGCACACATCTCCCTGAAAAAATGCGTCCTTCTCTGTCAGCAAAAGGCAATGCTGAGGCTCTCAGCAGAGTACTGAATTTCTGGCAGTGCAGAGCAGTTCAGCTTCCAGCTGCTGCTGCACAGAGAATTAATCAGGGCTGAAGAACTAGAGCAGAGCAAGCCCCACAGGTTCCAAGAGGGTGGTTGGTTGTCACCCTGGTTGTGTCCCCAGCTGATGTGACACACAAGCTGCTCAGGGGCAGCATGAGAGGTTTGCTTGCTGCTCTCTTCTGTGCTTTGAGTGAAAACACAGTTATTCTCTGTCTCTGTAGATAACAAACGATAGTTTGGTGCAGAATGATTTTTCTTCTCAGCTGGACTTACTCTAGTGACATTTGTCTCTTTCTCTTCTCCTTCCCCCCTGCCTGTGCTTCCAGAGTTTGCATCAAGAGAAACAGATCTATTCTAGGCTGCCAGGGCATTAGAAACTGTGAATTAGAAACCAACCTCCCATGGAGATATAGAGGGAAATACCAGAATCAGCATTACAAACTAACACTTCCATTTTGTCAAGTTTCAAAGTAATAGAAATTCTAGGAGCTTAAAGTGGTTCAACTGGTCAAAAAAACCCGTGAAGACTACTAGTCCAAATAATTAACAATTCCACCAAATAACTTGCTCTCGAGTGCTCTTCTTCAGCCAAAATGCTTCCCCAAGGAGGGGGAGGTGCAGGACAGGGAGGGGAGAAGAGAGTGAGAGAACATGTCTATTAAGCTTGTGATTGTTAGCAGACAAGCTTCTTGCTCCAGGAAGGGAACAAATTATGAATGTGGGAATAAGTAAACAGTGGAAAGTAGGTCTGTTACTGAAAATGCTCACATCCTATCATGTTACATTTTGGTTTTAACTGAAGCAGATGACCAGCCTGGTGATAGTAGTTGGCACTATCTTCCTCTCTTTCACTGCACCTTGGCACTGGTCTGAGTGCCACTACAGCTGCATCCGCTCCCATTAATATAAACAAGGGACCAAAGAGTGCAGTGCTGACACGCTGTCTGCCTTGTGCACAGCTAAATTGTGAGTACACCAAGAAAGGGCAACTTGTGGATTTTTTTTGCCCGAGTTTAAGGGTAAGCTTCTCTAAGGGGTGTCTCCTCTCCCCCAGAAATGCAGGGAGAGGAAAGGTTAAAGCCAGTTATCAGCTAATAGCTTTCCACTCTCAGATTAGTAAAAGTTAGGGCAGTGAGGGAAGGCTGAACTACTCAGTTGTTACTGCAGTGCAAGTAAGCCTAGACTAGGCTGCTCTGGTTCCCCATCCTTATTGGAGCTTTCCTGCATCAGTATGCTGGAGATAAATGTGCCAACTCTATTTCCATTGCACACTCCCCTATTTTCAACATTGTTTAATTGGAGAAAAGTTTGCCAGAGATCCTCAAGGCTCCAGAAGGCCTAGACTCAGCTTGAAAAGCCAGGCAGTACACAGTAGAAACGGTGTCTGGGGAAGCAAGATGCCACTCCTGCTCAGAGCAGTGAGTGACAGTCCCATGGCTGGCAGATCTGAGGGAATGCAGCACAAGGGTGCTGAGCTAGCCTCTTAATAGAAATATCCACAGCACAAACATGCTGCCCCTGCATGTTCCACAGAGCAACATGGGCAGAAGGGTGGTAAGAACAAAAGGCACTGTGAAAGCACAGGGACAGATGTTTCTGCCATACCCAGGAGAAGAACAGTGGGGCAAGATAACAGCTCGGACCAAGTGAAGAGAGAGGGATAAATCTGCAACATGACAAGGAAGATCATGTGGTTAAACACTGTGCTGTCCTGAAAAATCTCCAGAGAAAGTGAATTTCCCGTGTCTCTTGGGCTACAGAAAAGGTGCCCAAGACAGGCCATGTATCACAGAATATTTGAAGTAGAACAGCAGATAATTGCAAAGAAACCTGCTTTGTCTAGGACAGGACAGATAAAGGCACAGAGACCCAACACCACTTTCCCATTAGACAAGCAGGCTCGAACATAAGACATCACTCAGCACCAACATCAATTTAATTCTTCCCTCTTCAGGACAGGAACAGGGCGGATACTCCTGGAGTTACATCAGCAAGCGGAAAGAGGGCTAAGGGACAAACTGCGCTGGGAAATCCCAGCTAAACATGCAGGCAACAGAACCACTCTACTCAAAACAGCCCAGACCTGGGTGGGGGAAGAGTGTAGTTCTTCTGAGTCACTGAGGTGAGACTCACCTCAGCCGAGTCCACTCAGCTGCCCAAAATTGTAACCCAAAGGACAGGTCCAGGAAAACAAACCCAAGTCATCATCTTGTTGTTCTGTCCTGTTCCTAAGAGGCAGCAGGTTACTGTGGCCCTATGCAGCCCCAAAAGTAGTGAAGAAAGCAAGTCCAAGTCTGTGAAACTACAGGGTCAATGCAATGGCTTTGGCTGTTGTGTTCGATACAGGATTGGAAACAACTGGAATGTCTCGGACAACTCTCTGAAAGGGTGGCACGTTGGGTCCTTCCAATGTGTCCAGGATACCTGCAGGGAACAGAAAAAAAGGGGAGAGAGGCAAGAGTTAGTTAGATGAGTTAGTTAGCAGAGTGAGATGATAACAGATGGCACATTTCTTCTTGCTTTTCTCTCTGGCCAGGTAGTGGTTGATGGTAGCAGGGCCCAGGACATGTGAAGCACTTGCAGGCAATGGGAGGAGACATCTACCCCAAAGACTGAGCAGGAGTAAACACCTGCATCCAGAGATGACAAGGTACAAACCAGAGCTTGTCCTCAGGGCAGGAAAACTGCATGTTCCCAAGAGAAACACAGATCCTTTTGCTTCGAGGGTGTCAGATCCAGTCCCCTGCCATTTGACCTGAATGCAGGTCCTGCCAGGGATGTTGCTCTGGTGAGGCAGATTGATAAAATCCTGTTCCTACTTCATCCCAGCACAGATCCTGCTCTTAGACCAACTGCTTGCTTTCATCCTGAGATACACTTGCAGACTCGCATCAGAAGCTGCAGCTGGGCTGCAATGTGGAATTTTTATCACTGCAATGCAAACACAGACCATTCTTGGCAGAAAATACGTATCCTGATGCAAGTGTCCTCATGTCCCTGTCAATTACCCTCTCAAGGCTGATAATCAGTCTTGGAGTGCCTTGAAGAAAATTGCTTGGAGTATATTTTATTCTATTTCATCTGCCAAAAAAAATGCAGATCAGAGCCTTTGCCATAAGAAAGAACAGGGTTGACATCTAAAAGGACTTGCTATAACCCCTAACTATGCAGATTTATCTGAAATATCACGAATGAGTCTGACTACCTCAACTCATAAAGAGGCTGGAAGAATTGCATCTTTAGGGATCTGGAAACTCTCTAGAGACAAGGTGGGAGAAGGCTTTTTTTTAAAGGAGATTGAGACTTTGTTGGGAGGAAACGAAAAGAGACACAGGAAGGGACCTCAACACGTACAGCCTGGTGAACAGTACCAGCTGGGGAAGGTTCAGCTTCTGCTACCTGTGTTTTACAACACAAGATAGAAAAAGGTGTTAAACAAAGAAGGAAAAATACTTATGACACATTTCCTGATTGGAGAAAAGCAACCTGACTAGCAATATTCAGGAAGGGGCTGGACATCTGCATGCAAGAACAGTCAGTGCTGTTACACTTCACTTGTGGGGAAATAATAAGCATCCTGCCTCACAATCTGCATCTTAAGTGCTAAACCTCAGTGCACAGTAACCACCCCATTGTCTACCTGCTGCCCTACTTCAACAGCTTCCTCTAAAAAAGCTAGTGCTGGTCATTCTTGAGTTGGAAACTGGCACAGATGTCCTAAGCACAGATCCAAACTTTTTCTCAGAGAGAGCACAAAGCAGATTCTCTTTCCCCTACATTTAACAGGATGTCTTCATATTTCCCTTGCTTACCTTCTACCACCTTGTGATATGCAAAGTGCAGATAGAGGAGGAAAAGCATATGCAGAGCAGCAAGAGTCCCACACAGGATGAGCCGCTGGGTGTGTCCCACGGTGCGTGACACCAGCACAGCAACCTAGGAGACAGGTGGAGATCAGAGACCAGGTAGCTGCTACCTGAGCCTTTGGCACTGCAGTCAGGAGCACACAGGAGGACGGGCCAAGTAGTGATAATCTGTGGAAACACTAATCTGAGTACTTTTCACATTTTTCACCAACAAATTTAGAGTAATATGACTTTGTTTTGTGTAGGTGAACCTTGCTCAGTCTTGCCAAGAGTGCAGGACACTCAGGCATGGCTTTGCACAGCAGCAAGAGCTCTAAGAGAGTAAAGCTCCCACAGCTGTTAGAACGGGTGAGGACATTAATCCAAGCAGCACTTCCATACACAAGTGGCCAAATAATACTGGAGCATCGGGCTGTTCCTCACAGCAGCCTGACTGGCTGTGAAATGAACTGCTAAGGCTCAAGGAACAGACAGCAAACAGCACCTCCCTCCCTTTTTTCTGTCCCAGGAAGAGGAGGACCACAGGCTGCCTGTCCCTTACCATTCGTAGTGTGGAGAGTCCACCAACAACCAACCAGAAGACATAGAAGAGGGAGTGGAAGTGGATATTGTAGGTGACAAAGAGAGTGATGCAGTGTCCAAAAAGACCATAGCCCTGAGAAAACAAAAACGTCCGTGTTACAAGTGTCAGTCTCACACAAAGGACCATTGATCAAGAGCACAAACAGCCTATTCCTGCAACACTTCACCAAAGCAAAGCCTCTCAAACCACTTATTCAATGCCAAAGAGTCAACCAGAACAACAAGTTTAACAGCAGTTCACATTCAGATAACATGCCTGAAGGATTCACTAGCATGTCACAGACTGAAACAACTTGGGAAACAGAGGAAAGGTCCTTCAATTCCAGAGAAATTGCAATCTCCTGTTTTTATTTCCACCAGGCTCTCAAATGAGGAAGTGCAAAGCAGGATCCATGAAGGAACTGCTTCCTTGCACTACTGCGATGCCCGGAATGGGGCAGGTCAGAAAAGCACCCTGGAATTCCAGGTTGTCCAAATGCAGTCATCTGGGACCAATGATTTACAAGGACTTTTCCCATTCTTTGGGAAAAGCTTGTGCTGGGACACCATGCAGCCAATGTGCATCTCAAGGCAGCTCCACGAGTACATACCAGCAGTGAGAGCATCTGCACCATCGTGATTTGGGCATTGCACAGATATGCCAGGAAATACATGAAAGACGAGACACCCAGCCAGTAACCAAAGCAGGTGCCAATGGCTGTGCCCATGAGTGTGCCTTCCCTCTGTGGAGAGAGTGTCAGGATGAGGAAAACTCAAAGAAGTGACCTGCCGGCACCCAAATTTCACCTGAGAGTTCCAGAGCCTTTCCAGGCATTATCAAATAGCTGGTTAACAGCATTCAGGGAGCCACATGACCAACACACCAGTTCTCCTAGCAGCAGAGTGTTAAGACTTTCTAGTATGCCTTTCCTCCCACCCCCACACCAAGAGGTTCTTCCTCAAATCCATCTGCTTCTCAGTAAGATATTTATTCAGTTATGGAAGAAGTTTTTTCCCCATTTCTAGAGTAATTATAGCAATCCAGAGCCCAGTCAAACCACAACTTATCACTGAGACTTGGCATACAATGATGGTGTCCGAGGTCTTCATCCCATGCAAAAGAATGGCCACCAGTGTGAAAACCAGCATGAGGGGTCCGTACAGCTCCCCTGCAATTTTCTACAGGAGACAGATGAGGGAAAGTTTTAGATGTGTTCCTGAATACCAGAGTTCCCACCACAAGCAATGGGAGACGTGCCTCGGATGAAGTTTATCACCTAGGTTATCACCTGAGGTTAGGTGAGAGCACACTGAGGTTTGGAACAACCACCAGAAAGGGGTCACCAACATTTTCAGGGAAATGAATACCTAACAAACTAAGGTAATTAATAACATGGACTATTTCAGTTTTACTGGGTAGGACAGTCACTTGGCCATGGAGTCTGATTCAGCAAAAGGGAACTCACCTGTGGGAAATTAATCATCTTCACAGGAATCATGGACTCCAGCAATCTGCATCACAAGAAAAGAGGCAATGACAACAAACAGGAAGGACAAAGGATGGTTAACAAAATGCTTCATAAGTAAAAGATCCCATACACCCATTACCAGTATATGCTGCTGTGATTACAGGCCTTGGGGGACAGAGGTTCTTTCTAAAGGGTCCCACAAGATCACTAAAGAAGAAAAACTTTACTCTCATTGTGTTAATTTTGCTGGGCAGGGGCACAAGATTCAATGAAAATGTTTAGGGATCCGCACAGGGATGAGAGTCATTGACAGAACAGCAGGAAGGAAAGGCAACTTTTCTCACAAAGGCTCACAAAACTTTGTCCTCTTGGACACCGCTGTTGCAAACCCAATGGAAGCCACACAACTCAGCCAAGTACAAAAAAGCTGAGGATGTCCCAGAGCTCCTTCTTCTGCCCCAAGCAGCAATGCTGCCTGATAGGGCTGCCATCCCAACGTGGGACCTCATTAAGGAGAGTGGGACAACACACAGTGTGCTTCCCCATACGTGAGCCTTCCCGCAGGGCTGACAGCCCATCCCTGCTCTCTCTCCTGGAGGACACAGCCATTCTCCTGCAGGCACGGAGCTGCTGGCCCCCTGTGCCCCGCGCCGGGCCCTGCCCACCTGGCTCGCACTTGGACGGGCTCCACATCGAAGTAGGGCCGGAGGATGTCGATGTTGGCGTAGAGGCTGAAGGCCCTGGAGGCTTGTCTCTTCCCCACCTGCCACATCTGCGGAGAGAAGGGAGCGGGCAGCGGCCGGGCGGGGTCCCCGGGGCCGGGGGCGGACGAGGGGCCACGCTCACCTGGTCAGCGACCTGCCGGCCCAGCTGCCCCCGCAGCCCCTTCATGCCCAGGAACTCCCCGTCCTCCTCCTCGCCGGCGCCCGCCTCGCCCTCCGCCTCCTCTTCCTCCTCCTCCTTCATGNGTCGCCCGCATGGCGGCCCAGCGGGGCGCGGACGAGATGCGGGATCGCGTGGTGCTGGGCGAGTTCGGCGTCCGCAACGTGAGTGAGCGCGGCGGGACGGGACGGGAAGGCGCCCGGCACCCGCACCCCGTCACGGCCCCGCCTGTCCCTCTCCTCGCAGGTCCACACCACCGACTTCCCCGGAAACTACCCCGGCTACGAGGACGCCTGGGACCAGCGGCGGTTCGAGGAGGTGGGTGAGGTGCACCGGCGGCCAGGGGCGTGTGTGCGTGTGTGTGTGTGTGTGCGCGGGGGGATGCGGGTCCCGCGGCCAGGGATGTGCGTGTGCGGGGGGAGGCTCGGGCCCCGCGGCCGGCGTGACCCGCGGTGCGTGGCTCCTGCAGGCGTTCCGCGTGGACGTGATCCGTGAGGAGGGGGACGCCCTGGAGTTTGACATGGTCGGCATCGACGCCGCCATCGCCAACGCCTTCCGCCGCATCCTGCTCGCCGAGGTACCGCACCCCCCGGGGGTGCTCCCCCGGCGGTGCCGGCCCAAGTCTTGCGTGGGGGGAAGTGGTCAGTGTCCAGCCTTATGTCGGCCCTTGCGGACAGCGGCAGGGCTTGGGAGAGAAGCACGTGTTCGTGTGCCAGGAGCCCAGAGAGAGTTTGGGCCTGAGCAGCGTGGGGAGTGTCGCCTGTTGCACTTAGGGATGCTGTTGGTTGTGTCTTTGGGTCAGCCTTTTGGGCACAGCTGTGTTGCAGACCAAACAGAAACCACATAATACTGGCAAGTATTAAAAGGTTGAGGATGCCTCCAAGCTCTTTCTCCTGCCCTTCGCCTCTCGTGATTGATTAAAAAAACGGGGAAGGGCGTATATGGGGTGTAAGGGTATATTGGGTAGTCTGGTTTGGGAGAAATGCATCTGAAAATAGTCTGCGTGGCAATTATTTGTGGGAGATGAGGAACACTGACTGGATAATCTGTTGGCATGTAGTTCAGCTATCCCCTTATGCTGATTTATCTCTTGTCTCCCTGAGGTGCCAACGATGGCTGTAGAGAAGGTCTTTGTGTACAACAACACATCCATTGTGCAGGATGAAATTCTGGCTCATCGGCTGGGCCTCATCCCTATCCGAGCTGACCCTCGGCTCTTTGAGTATAGAAACCAAGGTGAGAGTCTCAGATCAAGTAGAAATTTTGAAGGTTTCCCTCAACGTAGGAAATCAAGGTCACATAAACTGAGCAGATTTCATAGGGGCTCATCCGGTTCTTCCCTTCCCAGGAGATCAAGAAGGCACCGAAATTGATACTCTGCAGTTTCAGCTGAAAATAAAATGCAGCCGAAACCCTCAGGCAGCCAAGGAATCATCTGATCCTGATGAACTATATCTCAATCACAAAGGTGAGATCTCTCCTGAAAATAAGTGCTGTTTTCTTTTTTTTTTGGTCTTGGAAAACAGGGTTTGGGCTGTTCTGTCAGCCCTATGTGTGTACAGGGAGAGAGCTGATTCTGTTCTGCTAAACTTACTCTTTGCCATCTCCGGTCCTATACAGATCAGTTACCTGCTCTGAAACAGCAGGTGGCTGATGCTTGTGGCGTCTCTTTGCAGTGTACAGTAAACATATGACGTGGGTGCCCTTGGGAAATCAGACAGACCTTTTTCCAGATGCTGACTTCCGACCTGTTCATGATGACATCCTCATTGCACTACTGCGACCTGGACAGGAAATAGATGTGCTTATGCACTGTGTCAAGGGTATAGGTGAGCAATGGGCCCTGAGGCAGAGGGAGGAGGAATGTGAGTGCTTGGACTAGGGCACTGCTCTGTGAAGGGGAAGGGTGGAGAACTGGCTTTTCCCCTGGTACTTTAGGCCCCAGCATCCTTGCAGTCATTCTTGAAGTCTTGTTCTCTGAGGCGTGCTCTCACATCCTCAACTCTTAACTCTTCATGCAGGTAAAGACCATGCAAAATTTTCGCCTGTGGCCACAGCCAGTTATCGACTGCTTCCTGACATTACTCTCCTGAAGCCTATTGAGGATGAGGCAGCTGAGACATTGCAGAAGTGCTTTTCCCCTGGAGTCATTGAGATCCAGAATATCAAGGGTACTTCTTTCCTGCTCTAAAGGCTTTGTTCCTTACAAGCTTTAGTAGAGATTGATTTGAGATTACAGCCAAACTCTGTAGAGACAAAACCATGTTGTGGTGTTGCCTCGTGCTCTTCTGAGCCTGGTTTTATGGATAAATGGTTGCCATGTGCAGATGTGTTGGGTGATGAACTGGGATCTCCCTGAAATGCTAAGGCATTGGATACCTGTTGGTGGAGCCCTGCAGCTGCTGACTGCAGCTTCTGGTGCTGTTCAGTTCTAAGACTGGGTAGTGAACTTGCTCCTTCCAGCAGCTGAGTGTGGAGAAGACTTCTTGTGTCCTGCCCAGGGGTACATGCAGGCTTTTTGTTTGTTTGGAGTTTCATGTTGGGTATATGCTAATTCTTTCTGTTGATGGCTTCACTGCCTTTGCTGATGGGGATGTGCTTGTTTGAGGGATAAAGACCTGTGGTGACCACAAGGCACCCATCTGCTGCAATTTGCCCATCTCATTTCATCTTCTTCCCTTCAGGAAAAAAGGTGGCAAGAGTAGCCAATGCACGGTTGGACACGTTCAGCAGAGAAGTTTTCCGTCATGAGGGTCTGAAAAACCTTGTGCGCCTGGCAAGAGTTCGAAACCATTACATCTGTAAGTGTCCTGCTCCCCCCAGAGCCCTGCCTGGTTTGTGTAAGCAAGAAGAGACTGGCCAGCATGTGTGGCTGGGTCTCTGCCTCCTCTCATCCCCCTCATCAGCATTCATACATTTGTATTGCAGTGGGTAACTGCTGAGCTTGTGGTTTGGTGTTGCTTTGGGATTGAATCTGTTTGTGCTTCCTGCTGGCAAATGTAACCTGTTTGGCTGTGAAGATCTGGCTTGTCAGAAGTGTGGTGTCAGGGAAGGCAAGGGACAGAAATGTGGAGCCAGGTGCAGGCTGAAGCTGCCTCGTGGCTGAGCTGTTCCATGTCTTTGTGCAGTTTCAGTGGAGTCGACGGGTATCTTACCTCCAGATGTGCTGGTGAGTGAAGCCATCAAGATCCTGATGGGAAAGTGTCAGCGTTTCCTGAACGAGCTGGACTCTGTGCCTATGGAGTGACCAGGCTGTAAGGGAAGCATATCCCTGCACTGCTGTTCTGGGCTTCCTGTACCTGCCTGTAGGGGTGATTCCTCTTCCATAGACAAGAGGTTCACATGGGCTTGCTAAGAGTCCTAGGATCATCTCTTTGGATTTGTTTACTGTTGGTAATGAGCCTCAGTGAGGAGATGCACTAAAATAAAGGGCTTTTTTTAAAAACTGTCTCCTTCTGTGCCTTTCACAATTGTGAAACTGTAATACATGGGGAAGAAAGTGACAGTGTGCCTAAAGATGAATAATAGCATTTTAGATTGTATGCAGTATGTAAAGAGGCCTGAAAATGCAGTAGGGTAAAGCACTTCATAGCAGGTTAGTGAGATTTAACAAGTTGGTACCAGTGCAGGGCTGTTTTGCAGATGTTTTAGAGCAGGTCTGGGACAGTTAATATGGTAGAGAAAAGGCTGTGCTGTCAGAGGGCTAGAGCACCTCTTCTCTGAAGAAACTGAGAAGGTGGTGATTGTTCAGCCCAGAGAACACAGAGTTCCAGGGAGATGTTATTCTGGCTTTCAATATATAAAATGGATCATGGAGACAGACTTTTTACCAGGGCCTGTAGTGACAGGCTAAGGGGCAACTGTTTTGAACTGGAAGAGAACAGTCTTAGATTGAACATAGAACATTTTTTACAATGAGGGTGGAGGCAAGTTTTCAAACAGGGTGCCCAGAGAAGTTGTGGATATCCCATTCCTGGAAGTGTTCAAGGACAGGTTGGTTGAAGCAACCTGGTCTTGTGGGCGGTATCCCTGTCCAGGGCAGGGGGGTAATCTTTGATAGTCCTTTCCAGCCAAAAGTCTGATTCTATGATACAGCACTGGGCTTCAGTGTGCAAAGGTTGGATTTAAAAACATGCTCTGTAAGGACTGGCTGTCCCTTCTCAAATATCTAGAGGAAGGGCGTTTCATCCCAGGTATTAGATTTGTCTACTCTGTTCACCCATTCCATGACCTTCCTTGGGGCTGACCTTGAAGCAGAACTGGATGGTAGAGGGCAAATAACAGTCAAAGGCCTCTCCACCCTGGGAGGACTGGCAAGATAGTCTCAGTGGTGAGCACTACTGTTAGCACCAGATAGATCTTGGCTTGTGAAAATCTCTTGCCAAGCTGATGAAAGAACTTCAGAAAATGTCTAGGAGTACTGGTGTGTCCCACTTGCTTAAGTTAATCCCACTATAATGCTGGAATTTAGTGTAGCAAATAGTGCTTTTTCTCTACTTGTTTCACTGGGGTGCAATTACTTAACCTGTAAAGAACATTACAGGTGTTAGGGTAAATATGCTGTAGGACAGAGGAAACTTGGCATCCTGGTTCCAATCCCAAGCTGTCCCATGTCACTATACTGTTGCAGACCCATATGCTGGGTCTGCATATCACAAATCATTGCCGTCTATGTGTGCATATATCTATCTACATATATCTATGTGTGTATATATCTATCTATAATCTCTCTATATATGTGCACATAGAGACACAAGATACTGATACACTCTACATATATATATGGAGAGAGACAGAGATATATCTCTATCTCACAAGATACTGCTCTTCCCAGCAATAGCTTGGGTCAGGCTTGCAGGCTCCTTCAGCAGCATGTGCTGAACATACCCAGGGAACATACCCTGGGAACCCAAGGGTTTTGCTTTGGCAACACGTAGGCCCTCCAGCTGTAATCTGGGACCTAGAGTTAATAGAAACTAACTATGTGTGACACATAAGTACTTTAATATGTAGTTTTCCCCTCTCCTAATTTAACTACGTAGTATGGAACGGTTCATCCCCTCCCTGATAATGCATGTTGACTACCAGCCAAGGCGTCCCCTTTTTAGTAGATGGAATAAGGAGTACTGAGCAATCCTTAGGCAAGCAGCCTGGGCAGATCAGAGGTCTCCACTCTTACTGCAACAGATAAAAGAATAAAAATGAAACATGACACTGTGTGTATGAAACTGGAATAGCTTTACTGACATTCAAAGGTGTAACACAACCAGTTCAGAGACAGCTTTGGATTTAAACATTCCTACAAAAAAGGTTTAAAATCCATTTTAAAAAACTCCCTTGTGTCTAGCATGAAGTCACAGAATGTTAAAAATATCACAACACAATAAATACACCTAGCCTTTGCTAGAGCCAGGAGCTGTGTTAGCTCAGAGGTTAAAAGTTTGAGGCCAGGAGGAAAGTGGAAGGTGCTGGTGGAACAGCAGGGGCAGGAGGGTGAGTGAATTCCCAAGGCCTGCTCTTCCTATCTGCACTCCCACGCCTCCCAACCCCAGCTTTTTTTTGTCCAGTCTGTCCATGTGGAGACACTACTTCACCTGCCAGTTTATTACTTGTTCTGTCTCCTAGATGGCAAAACTGCCAGCTAGCTCTGGAGAGACCCTCCCAGCTCCTGTGCTAATGCTAGGATAGACTGTGTGAACTACTCATCGTGTAAGAACCAGCTTTGTAGACTGGAGTGGCTTCATAGAGTCCCACTTCATCTAAACCCCAGTTTCTGACCTGGCTCCCCTCTGTGAGCTGCAGTATAAACCCACCCCTCCTGCCCCACCATGCAGTTCTCCAAGAAGTAACAGAGTGGGTAAAACAGGGGCTACTGTCACCTCCACTGCAATGCAGCGAGGAGATCCCTTTTGGTTTGCAGGTGCTTCAGGTATTGGTCCAGACTTTGTGTACCCTGCAGTGGCCAAGTTCTAGTTTACAGGGCATGGTAAAATGAAAACAAAAATAAAATAAAAAAATTAAAAAAAAAAAAATCTGTCCGGCTCCCCCTGAGAGATGTCCAAGAAAGGCTGGCACAAAGTAAAAGCCTTCCATTTGGCTCTGGGTAGAACAAGCTGTATGATCATATCTATACATATATATATGTGTATGACAGTGTCTGCCTCTTTCTAGAGAGCAGTTGCACCTTAGAAAGGCTGATCTCATGGGAGATCCTAGAGCACTGCTAGGCTTCCTGGCACACAGCCCTCAGCCCAAGGCTCAGCATCCTGGAGGGAAACGGATTCATCAGAGTATCAGTCCGCTAGGGACAAGTGCTGATAAGCATGACAGGAGTGTCCAGTGTGTTCTCTACAAAGCCTGGCTACTAGCACCCAGAGGAAAATTAGGGTAGCCCCTTTTCACATGGCACACTACGCTGCCTTTTGCATTAATCCTAAACCCCAAGGGATGAAGAGGTGGAGCAAGAGTGACCCATGTCTACAAGATGACCAGGCTTTACCTCATGGATTCTATAGGCTCAGCTCCCACCTTGCAGAGAAGCAGAGGTCTGAAGATGCTCATCCAGTGGAGGGGAAGGAATCAGGAAAAGCTTAATAGACTGGTTCAAATGCCACCGCAGACCCCATCCCAGTGTAGGGAGGAGAATGGGACAGGACCCGTAAGGGGCTTTATTCAGATGAATACTTGTGGAGGTGTGACAAGGAGAATCTAATGTGCTTACTAAGAGGAGAGACAAAATATAAGGTAGGGGAGGAGATGGTTGCAGCATCCCAGGCTCAGGGTTCAAAGAGTACATTGAAGCCCTCTCCATCCTCATTTTCTAGCACATCTGTCTCTAGTGATGGCTTCACCTTTTTGAAGAGAGATGGAAGGTTCCGGATATGAACCTCCTTGCGGAACTGCTCCCCAATGGGCTTCTGCAGAGGACAAGACAGGCAGGCATCAGTCATTGCCTTCATACCCCCACTCAGCACAGGGGCAGTTTGCTAACAAATCACAGGCAGACCCCAGGTTCTGAGCAACCCCTAGGCCCAGACCCTGTGCTTGCATTTTGAGGAGTCTTAGCCTGCCCTTTCCCAAATGCCCGGGCACTGAGGCAACCACCAGCATACCAGCTCCCCAGCTTCCAATGCCAAAGGTTCCAACACCACCATCCTCACAAAAGCCCAGTGATGACCCAGCAACCTCATTCAAACACTATCACACTGTTCCCTTGGGTACTCTTGTGCAAAGTACCCACCACCTCTCAGTTGCCTCTCATTGCTAGAGTGGCTGCTCAGTCTGTGCTGCCATCCCTGCTGTACCTCCAACTTGAAGAGAGACAGAACACCAAGAACATGCTGCACCAGCCTCCTGGCTGGGAAGGGGGGGAGACTGGTGAGAGGTAGGCATCCCATCACTTCTGCAGCACACAGGTGTGAAATGAAACAGGTTAATTTTCCTCCAGGTATCACCTACCCCAATGCAACCAGTGATGAGGCGTTTGAAGTTATCCTTCCGGCGTTTGTCTGCCACCTTCTGCAGTGTTGGGTTGAGAAGCTTTGAATCAAACTGCTCCAGAGACTCCAGCTGGATATCTGGGATCTGCTCCATCACTGCCTTCAGCTCAGTGTAGCGAGGACGCTGCAGAGAGAAGTACAATTAACACAGCTCTGCTAATGAGCAGCCCTGCCCTCCCTAGGGGGGCCATGAGCTCTTCCGCCCCCACCCAAGCAGGCATGGGATTAGTTTTCCACCACTCCCCAGCCAACCTCACATTTGGATAATGGACAGAATTTCTCACCAAGGCCTCGTAGATCTGGAAAGCCAGGTGGACAAGAGCTGCCATGCAGCCATCGTGCTGCCCATGTACCTGTAAGCCCCTCAGCACACTTGTAAAAAACCAGGACACGGCATCAGGCAGCAGGTTTCCTGGAAGCACCTGGAGAAGAGGCACTGTCAGCACTGAAGCAAGACACTGATACATGGCTACATTTCTGCATCAGCTTGGTCTTCTTGAGGGAGAAGGTGCCCAGGGGTGAAGTAGCCATGCTTTTCACAACATCCAGAGCCTCTCCCAACCCTGCCAGAACTAACCCCTTCTTCCTCCCAGAGGTACCTGTTTGAGCAGTGGCCAGCAAAGCTGTGTTGTAGTTCTTTGGCAGGACAAGGTGTCCTTCCAGGAGAGGGATGTGTAGGCAGTGATCAGTACTGCAGTGCAAACATCCTGAAAAGAAGTCAGGGGACCAGTCAGAGGAACTAGTTCCCACCTCCAGTATCCAAACCTGGAGGGAGCCAAAAAGCAATCCAAACACTCTGCAAGAGCTCCTAAGGGCTCTCTTCCGAGAAATCTGCATCCTGCTGTTGCTCCAGCTGAAGATGCTCAAAGGTACCCAGTGTGCACCATCATAACCATGAGGGACCAATGTCAAGCAAATCTGCTCCCTTCATGTCCCCAGGAAAGGCCTCAGAGCACTCATGGACTCCCATCAGCTGCTACTCTCAAATCACTGCAATCACTTCTGAGGCATCTACAGCAGAGGAAGTACAGAGGCACTGGGATGAAGGTACTCTGCATAGTGGGTGGTGTTAACACTGTGGCTCCTGTACCAGCTCAAGATTTTATAGGTTAAAAAAAAAAAAAAAAAAGGCTTCTGGATTAAGTTCTCCCCCATGAAGACTGGGGCCCAGGACAAAGGCAGAGTTAGGGAGCACCCTGGGGGCTGAATGACTAGGGCCTCTTCTCCAGAAGGGCTGAAACTTTGTAGCTGCGTGTTTTACTGGATCCTAACCCCCATTTGCTTTGTGGCTTCTGAAAGGCCCTCAAAAAACCATGCATGTTCCCAAGAGATGATTCTCAGATTGGGGAATACTGCAGCAGCCCAGATCTCTGCAGCAACGTTTGGCTGCACAACAGACAAGCATGACAAAGAGCACAGAGAAAGCATGGTGGAAGTCAGAGCATGCACTCTTACCTCTTGCTTCATCAGACACTTGCCGAGCTCGGTGAGCTCTGCGCTGGCAGGAGGAGTCACCTCTGTGGCCATCGCCTCATCATCTGCGGAGCAGAGCAAGGGCAGCACTGTGAACACGGCCTCCTGAGGGCTGAGGGAGCCACAGGGGGGCTGCAAGAACTAAGCTGGGAGCCAGGAGACAGCACACACAATCAGTATGCTGGCAAAGCTTGCCCAGAACATCTCCTTTCAAGCAAAAACCACCCACCCTTTGTGGGGCAGGAAAGGTGCCCAACTAGCTACCTTCAGCTGCATACACCCCTCTTCTCAGAATTTTAAGAATCAGCTGCTCCAATAAGCCACCTGGGAACCCTACAGCACATTTGTTTCTAGGCTACACTGGGTTTTTCTTGTGGCCCCCAGACACACTGGGCAGGACAGAGCTGAAGGCTTCTTACCAAACCTATAGCCCTCATACAGAACTTTCGGCAACAGGCAAGCCTCCCCCTCAAGAAACAGCAGAGCTGCTTGTGTACACCAAGGGCAAAAAAGGCAGAGTTAGGCATTTACTCACCATCTCCATCTACAGCAGCAGTAGTAGTGTTATGTTCAACACTTTTCTTAGAAACACAGCAAACGGCTGCAAAAACAGTTGCAGGTCAGAGGAGCGGAAAAGGGAAGATGCTACTTCAGAACATGCAGAGATTATCCTACAGACTCTGATGGGCTCACAGCTGCTTCAAGCTCCCCCAGCTGTTACACAGAATCTGAAGAATCAGAAAGCCCAGTATAAAAGCCAAATAACGCACTCCCTGGAAGGCTGTAACAACCCACTCAGAGCACCTTTCCCCAGCAGAACCTCCTGCACAGTGGCTGCTTTAAACTACTGAGAACCAGGAACATGCAAAACCATTTGAAGTCCATAACGCAAGAAGAACATCATTTTAAGGCAAAAAGACCAATCAAGAAGGCAGAGACAAGATTGAGGATCTGTAATCTCTTCATGGAATCAATTTTCCCAGCTCTCTGCTCAAAGCCATGCTGACAAAAAAAGGATGTTGAAGAAAGGGAACACAATGAAGGGGGACTGCTTCTGGAGAAGGACTATTCCCTTCTGTCTGGCTAGAGACATGGTAATTGAGAGCAACAAAACTGCTGTACGCTCTGGTTGTCCACAAATCCATGTCCCATACTGGGTTCCAGGGCACAGAAAGTCCTCATTCCATAGGACTGGACTCCTACAGGGACAGTGCCAAAACCATGGAGCCCCAAAAGCTCAAAACAAAAAGGAAGAAACTCTCTTCTGAAGGTTTTTAATTAATCTCTTACTAGGTTTTAGCTAAGATTTTGGCACATACCTGGCTTCTAAGGACTACTTAAATACTATTGACCGTTATAGTTAAGTTTTACTGCACACTGAGAATTCCTGTTGTCCTCTCCAGGTAGACTTCCCAAACATCCCAAGGGACCTATCTTGATTTCACTTACTGACGAGATCCATGACTTCTCGGGTCAGCAGCCTGACCAGCTGTTCCTCGAGCACCTCCTGAGACTCAGGGTTGTCATCTGCAGCATCATCCTCACTGAGAAGAACAAGTTTTAGTCTGAAGGGAGCCAATGTCTTAAAGTATCTCCTCTGCCCAAGCACAGGGAATGAGTCACCAGAGTGACCAGCCAGCAGGGCTGTTCCTGGGCAAAAGGCCATGTAAAAGACCAAACCTCCATCTCATTCCCCATTTCTCCCTTCATACCAAAAGGTGGAAGCTTACCAGAGCATGGTTCGCTGACTGATCACCTGCCATTTCTGGGACAACCTCTGTTCAAAACAGAAGGAAAGATTCAATGACTTCTTAAGGAGCCATGCTGGACACAATGCAAGGAGACCCAAGCAACAGAAGCACAAGAGCTTTAAACATAGCTCTCGTGTCAAGACCCATTTTGAATGGCAGAAGAACTGCTACCAACTGTGCTGGCTGCAGGAATGTGAATGAACTGTCAGGGAAATGGGAGGACACAGGCCAAAAAAACCCCCACAAATCACAAAAATTCTCAGGGCTGCAGGCTGAGGACTTAATGTCCACGGGTTTGAATTCACAGCAAGGGGTGCTGTGCAACAGCCAGAGTTCAACACACCTCAAAAGCCTCCCCTAAACATCAAAATCATTAACCATTTGAGGTTCTGTGGAGACACACTCACACATTACTGGGAGTCAAGGAACAGGCATCAAACAAGCTGTTTTCTTACCATGTGCAGGTAGGTAAAGAGTGGTCCCAGCATGGGGCAGACAAGGGTTTCGTAGTATTCTGAAGGGCAGGAGAGTACCAAGGGCTTCACAAACACACCTGCACAGGTCAGTTAAGGAAGAGATCCAGCACATAAGGCCGACTGCTAGGAAAAACTGCAGCACCCTGCCCAAAACAAGCCCATTCCTCTGGGAGGCCAAGGAACAGACATCTCTAAGCCCATCTTCTCACAGCCCTGAATTAACAAGTGGCATCTTGTTAATCAGGAAGAACATGAGGCATTCAGCTCCTTCCCCTGACAGTTCAGTTGAGAAAGCTGAGAGTGCTTAGCACCCATTTCCTAGCTGTGAGACTGAACGTCCATCCCTGGAAAATGGGTTAGGAAACCCACATGATCTCCCACACAAACACACCTTACTGCCAAGCTCCTTATTATCCAAGCCCCCTTCCCCCCAGAAGGCACTCCCCACCTCTCACAGTGTCTCCAGAACCACACAAATCCTTTGCATTTATTGCCTCTGACCCCACACACTGCTGTTTCGGCTCATGCCCTCCCAGGCTCACATCTTACCCACACCAGGTTACCCACCCTGTTTGTTTACCTCCTCAATCACCCTGCTTTGTCTCAGCCATACTGAAAATGATGCAGATTTTCAATTTATGTGTTCAAAGCCTCCCTAGCTGGCCTGAGATAGTGATGGAAGGATACGGAGCATGGGACGCAGTCTGTAATCAGGAATGTTGTTGAGGTTGTTGAAAGCAGAGCTAAGGAGCTGGCTGGCAAGACCCTCAACAGTGTAGAAATCCTGTTGCATGGAGGGGCCTGCATTTCCCAGGATGTGAAAACTTTGACAAAAAACAAGTTAGTTGCAAATCTGCTAGATAACAGGACCATGCCTCTGACCTGCAAAGACTACAAATACTATCATCTTGATATCAGATTGTTGCCATGTTCTTAAACAATTACTATGGAGTAATTCTAGCACTCTTTTTTTCTGGGATACCTGCAGAGGGACAATGAATTAAGCACTGAAGCACCACAAGGTACTTTCAAGTGCTGATGTATCCCAACACGTAATTAAAAGTGGCACAAGAGACAAACTAGATCAGGGTATCAGGTTAAGTGCTGAATCCAACTACCAAAGTGCAGAAGAACTAAAAGCAGATCCACATTTCGGGGTACATTTTCCAGAGACTATTCCATGTGCATGCAGTAGATTACAACCACTGAGTATAGTCCACCACTGCAGCTTGTACTTGGATATTACAGGATACAGTTCACATCAAAAATCTAACTCTAAAAGAAGTCAGGACCCACAACAGCCTACTGATCCAGCCATGCAATGTTGGATTGCGTGTGAGATCTGGTGCTCTTACCAGTTGTCGTAGAGGGTACAAAAGAAGCCCTGCATCCTTTCTAAGACTGTTTTGTAAACAGGAGAATCATAAAGCTCCAGCAAAGGCTGAGGGAGACCTGTGGGAAAGAATTATCTTCAGTTACATTAATGAGAGAGCATGATGCACCTTCAGGACTTGCTGGGCAGACCCCAGCCAGCCTGATGGCAGTGAGGAAAGATCTTGGCAAGTACAACACGCATCCAAATGGGAAGCACTGCGCAACCCTGGGCCAGAATCTCCCCTCAGAGGTCAGCCAAATTCAGGATGGTTGTACCCAAAGCAGAAATGTTTCCACTGAGGTTGTTATAGCTGCCTCGCTTCTGCAAAGTAAAACTTACTTGAGCTATTAGAACCCAATCAGCAGCAAGGCTGACAGGTGTCCAGCTCCTCTAATAGCTCATCCTTTTAGGATTGTATTCTCTGTTGAGACACAAGGTACTTTTGAACTATGACGTTAAGAAGTTTAGAGCAGAGATCAAGGCCCTGCTGCCTTATGTGCAGTGGTTCATAGACAGTTTATAGGTCACAGAAAACAGGTAAAGGAAGCATGTCCCCATTTTACAGATAAGAAAGACAAAGCAACTTCCCTGGAATATTTAACTGTCTGTCAGAATCCAAAATTAAACCCCAGTTTTCAAAGTCATGATCCACGCTTTATCCACAAGGCTACACACCTACTTCTACTAGGCTGGAAAGGCTTCTGTTCAAGCTCAAACCTGTTTTAAGATGGTTTCAAAAGCCTCTTTCTAATACACTGTGTCTGGAAACAAATGACAGTGCCATACTGCACAACTTGGCTCTTGCCCTCCAGGACAGGTTTCTGCACTAGCACTCAGGTCTCCTGCTGCATACTAATTCTGCTCATAGACAGACAGACAATTACAGCACCCCCCAGGCTCTTCAGCCTGAAATGCCACGTTGCAAAGACCACCACCCAGCTAGGACAAGCAGTTTGGTATGGCAACCCTCATTTCATGCAGAAGAAATCAATTTGTCTGAGACCAATATCTTATTTAACGTCTTAATTTCACCAGGTTCAAATCACAGCTGAGCTGCAAATACTACGAAGAAAACAGCTCTCCAGCCCTGTTTTCACTTCAACTGCTATGAATGGACTATTAACTCAAATACCTCTAAGAATCTGCCCACACATTCATCCTGAAGAGAAGCCTCTTACCTAGAATGGCATTCTTCTCCACCTCCATCATGTCCAAGGCCTTTGAAAACGTATCTCCCAGCCTAGCCATTATCTCTGGCATGTAAAGATTGTTGTGAGTCCTGAAACAGAAGAACACTTGGTTTATATTCATGTAAGTCAACCCCTTTTTGCGCTCGACAAGTGCGATCCTCTCCTTCAGCTTGTGGACAGCTCTTCTGAAGCAGATGATGAGGAAGGTGAGACCAAGCACGTGTGCATGGGATCCCCCTTCCCCACCTGCAAAAATATTGGGGAAACTGACTCAACAGAGACATGGAGTGACTCCACCTCATGTCCTGAATCTCCTGGCTGCCCCTTCCACTTATTTCAGTTCATCCCACCCCTTGTGAGCACTGACAGTAAAAACTCCCAGTAATTCTCCAGTTGATGCTGGGAACAGGGCCAAAGGGATCAGAATGTATTTTTAAAACTGACAAGACATGGATTCCGTAATCTCAAAAGATCTTCTCCACCTAAGGCCCCTTCAGAGGGAGGGGCTCTCTCGGCTCCAAAATACACACGCTGCCCCTCAGGGATGGGTCACAGGCCCCAGAATGGCAGGTGGCATTGGAGGGACTCCAATGAGTGAGAACATCAGTCCAATCAGATGTTACTCATGGCAGACAACACTGCGAACAACTCCGCATCATCAGGAGGCAGCCACAGTTAGTTCTCCACAAGGGACACCAATTCAGCTATGGGTGGCTGGTTCTTGCCATCCAGGCCAAAATGGGTCCCCCCCTCCTAGCCAGGGTACTGACACTCAGAGCTGGACTTGGCAAGGGGTGTCTCTCTCACCTACCTCTCTCCTTTGAGACCTCAGACCTCCACTGTGGGTGTCGCCAGCTGCACACAGCACAAATCCTGCAGCCTCCTCCAAAACTGCAATGCCATTGTACCTGCTGCTAGAGGTGATCAAGGGCAACTCAGTATCTCCCCCTCGAGCAGCGTTTCCCAAAGCAGGGGGGTACATGGGAATGGCTGGGGGAAGGGAGCGCGGACAGATCTCAGTATGTTCTCCAGTCTCAGCTTTCACTGATGTATTAATGATTGACTTTTAATTTTTGTATGTTCATAATCCTGGCAACCCTGATGCAGTGATGTCTGCCTGCATTTGCAGAAAGCCCGAGTCACCTCCAAAACAGCAACTATCCTGTTTCTCTCTGCAAGTGTTAAATACTTCCCTGCTCACTGCACGTGAGGAAGGCAAGTATGTAAGCTTCATGACAAAGAGCTACACAAATGACTTCTTAATGACTCATACTCTCATTCTGGGCTGGACCTAACACAATGCAACAGGCCTCAAAGGGGCACAAGCTGATTCCTGCTTGAGGCTATCCTGAAACTTTACTACTAAAATAATCTCTTATATGCCTCCTGCCCACTCCATGCCAATGCTGGATTTGCATCACGCTGGTCAGAAGGGCAGTGGGGCAAACTGAAGGACCGTGGAATTGCAGTCCTGAACCTTGAAAACTCACTGCTCTAACTCCAGCAGGGTGGGCCAGACAGTCATATCCTGAAGGTGTGGTCATGGTCCTTAGCTGTTTCAGAGTCCTTGAAGCATTTTCTCAAGCTTGACAGTTGAGAGGGCAGACATTCACTCACAGACTGATCTCCCTTAACACTTCAGCAAGTTCTCAGGGGTAATGGTGATAAAATAACCAACTACCTGCTCCCAGGGGAGCTAAAAAAGCATCCAACACCCTCATACATGGTCATGTAGCCCCCTAGGCATGTTCCAGCTGAGACCCTCAGCACTCTTGGGCATCCCACACACAGGAGAACATGGAGCAACAAAATTCAAGAGACATTTATGCTTTAGAAAAGGCAAGCAAAGGATATGGCAGGACTTAGGATTTTCAGCGATGGTCACAACTCTGCTAGGAAAGATCATCTGATGCCTAGAGAGATGGGCTTGAAGACGAGAAGATGAGCCCCTCAGGACAGACCATGACTGAAGAATCTTTTTCCAAATCTGGAGCCATATGCAATGAAAATGCCTACAGCATTCATGTCTATCCAAGAATTCTTTCACCAGCATTAATACTTTGGTAATGTCAGCATCTCATCATCAGGAGTTCCAAAAAAGCCTTTGTCTATGCAAAGAATTTGCTGAGTCTGACCAGTCCATTTGTAACAAAACATGAACAAATCCCAGCATAATGGGATTTGCACCAATCAGTTCACACAGCCACTGACTGCGGAAATGCAACTTTTTCTAAAGGTAGCTGAAAATCATGATCTGGATTTAAACTCAGGAGTGAACATTTTAAGCCAGAAGCTAGAAAACACCTAGATGAAATATGGTATCACAGAGGACAGAAAAATCATCAGTCTGAAAGCTGCAAGCAGAGATTAACAAAACAACCTCAAGATAATTCAGTAAATACAGCTACAGAACCTATGGGTAGGCACAAAAATATGCCACTCAAAACTACCTTATTTTTCATTGTTACCTGGCCTCTCTCATTCTTTTCAGTTCTTTGGTCTCATCCATGACCTACCTTCAAGCTACTTACCACCCTGGTAAAGGCCTGGTGGCTTAATGGCTTTCACTGCTTCTGTCTGCTATCACAGCAGAAGAAAGCAAGACTACCCAGAGAGCAGCAGACCCATCTGCTCAGCCTCCAAAGTGCCCTTTTTTTGCATACTGGTGCCTGATTTGGTGCTCAGTTCAGCTGCTCAGCAGGACCTGTGCTGCTGCTACTTGCAGATCTGCTCACACAGAAACCAACACAGTCTGCAGGGACTTCCACATCTCTGTCCCACATAAGCACAGGAGCAACACTGGACATTGCTTATCCCTACAGAGAGCTGCCTAATGGCAGAGAGCTAAGAGAAGCATCTATCCCCAAGCAGTAATGCAACTATGCAACTATGTCCCTGAAGGCATCTTTAACACAGGGAGCTTTCCTGCCAGCCAGCCTTACTCATATCCCTGTACTTCCTGCCTGTTGACAGGCTGCCACAGATTCCATATTCTTCTGTGTTTTCCATATTAATGAGGGCCTGAGGAAGGAGTACATGGAAAAGGCACCTAAAGTCAGCAAAGAACACAGCAGGAGCTCCATAGCACAAGATACAACATTTCCAAAAAGACATGAGCGTTATCAGCATTTGCACTGAACAACTATGAGCTTGCAGCTGTCATACAAAGAGGCCTCTATATTCAGCAGCAGTGATGGAAAAATATGAAGTATAAAGATCTACTACTCTGAATACATTATTCATTGATTCTTGTTGGAGCATCCAGCCTTAAGAAAAGCCCAGATATTTCTGAGTGAAGTACAGGCAGCTCCATGTGTGTTACTACCACACACTCAGAAAATATTTTGGTCTGCAGGTGAGATGCTGGAACACCACAGATGCATTATCTCAAAAGAAACCTCAAACCAGCCAGGGAGCCTCTTCCTTTACGTAGATGGGGATGTACTGGCTATAGAACATAGCTCATGTGTTTTCTTGGAGATGCTAAACAGGTAGGTACAGAGTTTCTGCTTCTTCACAGGTAGTGATAAAAGTTGGATGATAGTTTCCTAAGCTCGTTGTAACAGGGACCCCAAGTGTTTTTACTAATGCATAAGTTCTGGCAAGAACAGGGATTGCATGAGCAAAAGTCTGTCTGCTGCAGCCTGTTTAGACCCTGGGCACTGGTTTTGTTGGTCTCACACAACATGAAACATGTTGCAAGCTCTAGAAGAAATGGCGTGAGGCTATCTCTACTCAGAAAACTCTACCTAACCTCTTCAAAAGATCACCAGCAGGATCTTCAGCTTTCCAGGATAAAAGGCAAAAACACTTCAAGCACAATTCTGCAGCTGTACCTGCTCACTGGCCGAAGTACCACACACTGCTACACAGAGCTTAGTGATGAGAAACACTGCTTGGGTGGGCCAAGACAACATGTGCTTGTCCTACCAGTCCAGCATGTTGCTTCTCACTGGAAGCAGCACATTCCTGAACTCGGTGACTACCAAACATTCCTAACTAGATAGAGCTCAAGTAATAGGGCCCCTTTCCTCCCAGACCTGGGAACTGAAAAATCAAAGTATATCTGAAAATGCTCTTTCCCAACTAGGCCATTGCCAAGGACAGAGCCTCAAGTTTTTAAGTATGTAACATGTAGTTATTGCCCAAAATTATTCCATAGGTCTGACAAAATCCCAGTGTCAGAAGCTACCCTGAAACAGATTCCTCCTTTATAATTCTGGGAACTGTTCAGGATTTCCCTTTTCTGCCTTCTCCTACTCCCTCCTCACAACATCAGTGACATGCAGAGAGGCACTGCATGGTAGCAACAGCCTGAGAGTATGCATCCACTGATTCCCATAGCAGACAGTGCTTCAGGAGGCTGCTGTTCATGTTCAGCAAAACCAGCTTAATTTAACACTGAAGAGAGAACAACGCAAACAGGATGTGATGAGAGCTGGGACTGCCCTGCTGGTGACCGGAGAGGTGGCCTTGTAGGGGCTGAGGGCAGAGCAGAGATGTTAGTCGAGAAATCATTAAGTGGGTGGCAGATTTAGAGCAGTGGAGGCAGGGGAGGCAACCCCAGCCCAAGCTTCCATTGGCTTGGATGGACTCTTGTAGGCCAGGCCAATGAACATTCAGAGGGCTCCAGTTTCCCCAGTGCCTCTCCCCATTGTGAACAGTCAGGAACAGTACTTGGGCACCTGCACCAGCCTGTGTTCCCACTGGCTTCTCTGGGCAAACATGCTCTGATCATTCCACGTACTGGGCTTTCAGAGATTTGTAAGTCAACATGAATGATTTCAAGTCAACTTGACCCACCTTATAAGAGCAAGTAAATTGTCAAAAAGCTTCAGGACCTGCTCAGTGCAGGGATTACGGTAGATTGGAGTTCCACTGGGCAGGTATCCCAAAAAGAATCCTCCAGCTTTTGCCTCTTCAGTAGCAGCAGGCCAACGAGCTCGTTTCACAACTCCCAGAATGGTGGACACACAAAAGCTTATCTGCAGCAAGAGATGTGGAGAAAGCACTTCTTAGAGCACAGCTTGAATAAACAGGTTTTCCGAGAAACCCATCATCATCCCATCTCAAAGGGAATACTCTACAGTGAGCCTAACCTGGTGGTAGAAACAAACTCTGGTGAGTTTCCTGCCAGGAAAATGCAGCAATGATTATGCTACATTCCAACATCTTCAGGGAGCCTTGGCCATGGCAGGATGGCCATGGAATTCACTATTAGACAAAGCATCAATGGATACGGCCTCACGAGTATGCAAGCAGCCAGGCAGGCTGCCTAGAGGGCAGACCCTTCTAGAGAAAGGGTCTACAGCATCACTTCCTTATCCTTTTCATGTGTTGGGACAGATGCAGAGATTGGTGATGACATGGTGGTCAAACTGCATTGGCTTCAAGTCACAAGCACAGCTCTGTGGACTGCATTTCAGTGTCTTCAACAGACCTAAGGACAGCAACTCCATCTGCAGTATGTCCAAGTGAAGGCTTTTCACTAACAACTCAAACAACACAAACCTCCTCAAACAAATTTTAATTATATTCCATATGCTGCAGCCTCAGCATGATGTTTTCCATACTGCCTGGCTCAAAAAGCACAATTCACTGTGCTGTATTTCCAAAAATCATGTAAACCAATTGCTTTTCCAAAACCAAACTCTGCTACACAAAGAGTAGGGAACAGTGTGCTTAATTCTGATGAGTAATCTGGTTTTGCACAGCCTAAATGCTCTTCATTGTACCTTAAAGTCAGCCTACAGATCCACACTTTAAAGAAACAGATGATCAGGAGACCTTGTGTGTAAGAAACGGGGGATGGAAGGAGACAAGTCTCATCTCAGTGACAATTACACTTCTCCTGGAAATGATTACTCTCCTGGTAATGACTTACTCTAGAGCGGTTCAGGCCACTAGGATCTTCCAAGACTGGATCAGCAATTTTGTTGTCTGCACCCACATAGGAGATAAAGGCTTCAGGATCTGAGAGGACTCTGGCAGACGCAAAAGACAGCAATGAGGATTATTGTTTGTACCAGGGAATTTGAGCAGAGCTCTGCACTGGCAATAAACATCTAAACAAATAAGAGGTATAGAGACTAGCTAGTGCTCCATCCTGTACACAGGAACATGATTAAAAAGCCCCAGAGATGTGTACACTCTCCACACATCTCTAGTTCTCTTGGGCTGTAGGACTAAAAACCTCAGATCTCATATGAAGAGAGCCCTGCTGGGAAAACTCTTGTGCATGCCCAGCTACCCAGGGCTGCAGGACACCTCAGCTTTGCTAAGTTCAGCTTCCTACCTTCTCCTGGGGATGAGCAAAAACATCTTTTACTTCTCACTTCCTGCAAATGCTTTGATCGTGCTGGGGAATGTTTCTCCATTACCTTAAACAAGTCTTCCCTAACCATTTTCGGCAAATGGCATTTAGACTGTTGGCAGTTTCTGAACTGCAGAAAAGCTATTGCCACACCAGCCATGACCCAGAGCATAGGTGGTCCTGAGACACCCCACTACCCTCATATGGTTTGTGTGTTTCATTACTGGGCACAACATTACATCTGCAACACCTCCAGGTGAAAGCTCAGAAAAATGACCCATACCTCTGCATCTCTGGGGAAAGCCACAGGCCAGCAACAGGAGCCATGAGCTCCTCCAGGAAAGCTTTCTGTCGCTCATAGTCCTTGAAATGGTTGCTGATGAGGACAAGGGCCTCCATAAGAGCACACTTCTCCATCTGCGTCAGAAGTAACTCATTGGAAAGCAGCTGCTTCACGTGGTTGTACAACATCTCAAAGTTTGGCTAGAAAACACATCCAAGTGGAAGAGCATCATGCATTTGGTGTGGATGATGGCCACTGAGGGAAGCAGTGGGGTGTACTGTACAGCTGGAGAAGCATGTCTGTTACCTTTTCTCTATATAGCCATCTCCTCCTCAGACTCAAGTTTCTCTGAATATTCATTCTAAGAGAACTTCTATTTTCCCCTACCTCTGTATCATTATCCTGCATCCAGTTTACTTTCAGTCTCCAGAATGACAGAAATAAGACCAGAAAATATCTCTGTAGGCAGTCATATTCCTTAAAGCAGTGTCACACTTCAAAATAGTTCTGGAGCTTTTATTTGCTCACAGAAAGTACCTTGGTTCTTTGGCCAGACTCAGGACTCTTCCCGTCCCTTTGCTCACGAGATAAATAACAACTCACATGGATACCACTATCTCCACAGAAATTCTTGCATTTCTTTCCTACATTCTCTAGTTCTACCTATAACTTTCTGTAAGCATTAGCAGTCATTCCCCCTTCAGCAAACTCCTCTGAACATCTTTTGGGGCAGCTCTGAGTCCTTGGCTCTTCCAGTGAGGATGGCTGGCTGGCCATGGGAAAGATAAAGCTATAGCTCAGGGACCAATGAAGCGGAACAAAGACCAAATCACTAGTTCTCAGCATCTTATTTCAGAATGCAGACAGGAACCCCTAAATTACCTTAATTAGCATCCTTTAAAAATGTGTTTGTTTAAACTAGGAATGTCCTACAGTGTTCCCATAATCCTAGAGCCCACTCCACAGAAACATCTTTAAACAAAGGAGTTTAGAGCTAGGCGTGTTATATGCAGGCTGTTCAGTTCAGCAAAACAAACAAAACATAGGTCATGGATTTTAAATGTGTTTGTCTCTTTTAATCTCCTCAAGCTCATCCAGAAAACAAATACTCTCCTCTTCTTCCAACATTCTGTTAAGTAACAGAAGAAAGTCTAGTGATTAGTCATGCTAGTGTCTTCAGGTAATGAACCATCTGAGACCACCATAGGTGACAGCATGAAAATTTGGCCAACATTCCCATAAAACCAATGCAGTGCTGCTTGTATCCTCATCATCCCCTTTACATTTAACTCATCACTTTACAATTCAACTCTTCAAGCAGAAAATTTTTGGGAGGTAGAAGGGAGGTACAGGGAATAAAACACTTTGTCATTTGTGCAGCAGGAATGTTTCTTGCAAAAAAGCAGAGACTGTAGGCAAGGAAGCTGAAGATCCCACAAAATCCAACTGAAATTGGACTCTTCATGACAGAGTTACATTTACATACCAGGACAAGCTGAGGGTAATCTCGACACATCTTTATGATTGAGGAGCATGCATGCCTTCTCACATTCTTCACTGCTCGAGTTCTAGGAGCCTGGACAGACAAAAAAAACTTCAGTGCAACAAAACAGATGCTAAGACAAATGCAAGGTATCTTCAAGAGACAAATACATTACAGAGTTTTCTCCGCTGTTGAGTACAGATCAAAAAAACATTTCCATGTCTCCTCCTTTTCCCCCCGTCAATCATGCAGCAACCATATTTCCTCTGAAGCAGTAGCCAATTCAAAAAGTCCATGTTCAAACAAGCTGTACTTCAGGAGTGAGGATGCCATGGCTTTTACTCACTATTTAAAGACTTCAAGCACTCCCTAGGTAGCTGGCAGCTTTACAGTCATCCTTCAGAGCCATGTATACCAAGTACTGAAGAATGCCAACAGCTAATGAAGGGATTTCACTCTCAGGAAGGCCAGCATTGACCAGGGAACTAAGTGTACTGGCCTTACACCACGCCTGGGGCCTTCTAAGCTTGTGAGCCAAAGCTCAGTAGCCTCTGTCAACCTCAAAGAGATTGGTAATATCTGGACTCTCCAGCTTTTCCAAGAGCACAACTATACTTGAGAAACCTAATACAGTGGACTCTTCAGAGTCAGCATGCTCTCCAATAGAACATGATCTGATCCAATTGTTATAGCTTATTAGTAGATAATAATTCAGACATACCTTACTTTCTTCTGTAACTTCAAAGGTAACTGAAGCAAACAGCTGTGAGAAAAGGGAGGAAAAATCCAAAAGCTCACATCATTTGTTAATATCTAGCTCAAGGAATAGATCTTAAGATTTTAGCACAATTTCATTAAAGTCAGAAAAGAACCCTTGACTATGTTGAAAGATGAATTATCAATACAACGAAAGCCTTGAAACAAAACATGGTGTTCACTGGCCAAAGCATGCACTAAGATTTAAGGCTAAGAACTAGAAAATTTGGGTTATTTGACATTACTGTCCTCAAACAAGCATCAGTTTTGTTTTTTCCCACCTTTGACATGAAGGATAGTCCTTCTCTGACAGTAACACCAAGAGGATTAACTCCTGAAGTTTAGTACAAGAATGCTGCACCACAAAAATCCCACCTGATCTTAGCATGCTCTGCATGTACCTACCTTAGAAAGTACTTGGGGTAGGTATTCTGGCCGGTAAGTGACAAACGGAAAGAGAGCAGAGACATTGGTGAGTACACAGGACAGGATGAGAGGATCTTTTGTTTCAAAATTAAGGACAAGTTGCAGCAGCTCTATGCCATCATTCACTGGGATTTCCTACAAAGGTAGCAAAAATAAAGAAAGAAAGAAAAAGGGAGGCAACACTCAATACTTCAGCCTGCAGCACAATTGCTAGAACACCTAGAGCTGGGCCATGCAGCTGGCTGCTACCCTATCAGGCCTCTCAGCTCAACACAGCTCTTCTCAAAGCAGAAAGAAAAGCAGCAAAAAACTCAGTGCCATTGCTGGTAGGGCAGTCTTGAGACATCAGTCTCTAATCCTCATACTACTGCTTGTACCTCTGGGAAAGGCAAATTTCCTCTCTGTTTCGCTCCCAATTGTTCTCTTGACTCAGTCCAACAGATTCCATGCTTAACCAACTGTATCGACCAATATAATTACTCTACTGTGATTAGATTGATGAAGTGTAAGTGCATGAGCAGCCTGACGTAATAAAAAAAACAAGTTAGTCTACATCAGACTGAGAAAAAATGCTTTCCCTTCTGATTCACTTGTTGTTGAACAAAAATCAGAGAAAAAATGCTTCTGATCCTATTCACTGGGCATGAGTTTCTCTCATTTAGTTAGAAGCTAAAAAAAAATATTGAAAAATCCAATCAGGGGATAATTAAAAAGAATAAACTCATGAAATTTCTTCTTAAGCAGTCCTCTTCTCCTCTAGCAAGGCACTATGTCAAAGGATATCACCTGAGCACTTTCCTGTGACTTCTCACAGCACAGTATCCAGAACCAAAACATGCCTGAGAGTCAGCCAGCATGAGTTTGGTCCCACCTAAAGAAGGGTCGTCATGAGAATGGCTCATCAAACCGGCTGGGTTTTGCATGGAGTTACTACAACCAGTTGCTACAAACTTTTCAAGAACAACACAGCAGAAAAAACCCACTTGTGTCAACCCAGAACAAGCCAGGAGAGTAGGCAAGAGCATCGGCTACACATACATCTTTATCCATGGTTCGAAACATCTGGCTGATGATGCTCTCCGAGAAGAAGGTCATGGCATCCCACTGCACAAAGGATGGAGAGAAGATGCAGCAGAGGCCTTCGCCTGTCTTAGCTGAAAGGAAGAGAACACTGGAGCTCTCACCATGCTCCTCAACAGCAGCCTGGTAAGCTCCCACGCTGTAACATCTTAGCACTCACAAGTATTTTGGCCACACAGCTCTCTCTGCAGATACCTTGCAGGGATACACTGGGAGCAATTAAGATATTCCCATGTGATTAGCTTCTTTTAAACGAAGACTCCTGGGACATAAGTCTGACCTTGCAGATACTATACAGAGCAACATCAACAAATCACAGAAGGAAAAGGAGGGGGACCACTGCCCTCGGTGTGACTGTGCAGAGCACCAAGTAGCCTTCCTTCACAGGAGGAAAGCAAGGTGAATGACACAGGGATTTACCAGACAGGCATAGCTTCCCTAACAAAAATAATCAATACGTTGCACAAATAAAATAATTGCAAAATTGTATCAGAAGGACAGCTGCATCTGTTCTGCAGAGAGATTTGTGGAGGAGCCACGGGCTTTACATGTAGACTGTAAAGTGTTAAATTAGGGGCGAGTTTGATTTGATTTTATTTTCCTTTTAACTTGCAAAGACCTTACAAACCTGAAAAGCTAGTGTGGAGTCTTGGCACCCCCTTAAAAAATCCAACGGCATCAACAAACAAAAGGCCAGAAAAATTTCTTCTTTGGCTTTAATTAAAAACCAAATCCCATATCCCTGTATTTTTTTAGGTAACCTACAGTTCACGGGTCCAGTATCAACAGGAGCTGTGAGTTGGTACTTCAGCCATTCACCAGCCATTTGGAAGCCAGTTCGAGGGTCCAGACGACAAGCCATTCTCATCACCTCTCCCTGCTGGGCTCGGAAAGCTGCAGTCAAAAATCACATACCAAAAAACAAACTGATGCTGCAAATTTTCCTCACCCAAAGCTCACCCGCAGCTTTGCAGACCTGGGAATATTATGGACTGTTGCTCTGGCAATTGCTTTGTAGTAAGCTCAGATACACACTTGATACAACTAGGTGCAACAGGATAGGGAATTTAAGTGGTTTAAGTGGACTCAAAAAATGATGGTTTAACATTTAAAAAGTGTAATTAAAATGCAATATGAATTATGAAAATCTATGCTAAATCCAGATGTACTACAATTAAAGCTCTATTTTTAATTTAAAAAATTCTTTGAACTGTAAATGTTTGCAATTACCTTGGGATACTGAAAAACAGTATTAGATAACTACCACTTCCTTCAGCTAAACACGCTTTTTACAGATTATTCAAAATTAGCTTGTCATTAGTTTAATAATGTGAACTCAAAAACCCAGTTGTCTTGTTTTCAATTTCAAAGATAATAAAGGCAAAGTACAGAACAAGAATTTGTTTCAAAATATTCCACGTGCACGACCACACAAAAGAATCAGCTCTGTTGACTTGCAAATGCAACTTGCATTGTTTAATAAACTGGTTTTATCAAGTAATTTTATTTTGTGCTTCAAATCAGTTATATGTTCTTACACACGTAATTTCTTCAATATATTAATATCCACTACTGGTTTAAATTCATGGCTAAATTTGGCTATTTTAATTGCTCAGCTCTAGCTATCGGTGCTGAACCAGAAGCTTCTTACCAGGGCCAAGAGATTTTCTTTCTGGAATGATACTTAAAAGTCTTTTGTAATCTGCATTCCTCTCCTAACCTGAGCATAACCTGAGGCTGTTTCATTTCCTCCTCTAGGTGACCAAGAGGCACATTTTCTTTGATATCAGGTAGCAAGTACTACCAGACCATCTACCTGGCCAGCAAAATAATAGCAAAAAGTAAGTAAAATTCAACACAGGAACTGCCACAGGAAAATCCTAAATTAATTTACTCCAAGATCCAAGCTGAAAAAGTCAAGACAGAAATGGAAGCTGCCAAGCCAATACGGCAGTCTCCAAGCTCAGCCAGTAGGAGTAATGGCACAGACAAGAGAATCCACAAAGGGCGATGGCAACTTACAGTTGAAGAAGGCATTGAAGTCCTCATCACTGTCAAAATCAAAGCGGGAGTATTCACAAATGGGGCTGTCCGTTTTAGAGGGAAAGCCCACCTGGAGACAAAGAGGACAAGGTCAGGAAGGAAGAGAAGTCACCCATCACAGCAAATACTAGCTTCAAGGAGAGGAATGCTGGAGGCAAGGATCAGGCAGTAAAATGCTGAGACAGAACTGTCTGCTCAGTGGCCTGGAGATCGTGTCTCTGGCAGACACGATAAAACTGCAGCTTCTCCCCCACGATCCAGGCTGTGTTTACCCAGGCACCTTGTGACACCCAACCAGTCGCAGTTCCCACATACCTTCACTAGGCTGGTCATAGATGCATGGAGATACCTGGGAATGATAGCCAGCAACAAGGGGTCACGAGACAGAACTTCATGCCGGAAGAGGGCTCCCCATGTGATCTGGGTGGAAGAACGCAGAAACTGGAGGGAGAAGAGAGAAAAGAGAGGAACAGGGAAGGATTTCAGTCCTGAGATTTCCACTGCAAACATTAAGTATTGCAATTGGAAAGCAACAGCAAAATATACTGACTATTCAGTTGAGGCCTTGCAGGCAAAACTCAAATCTCCAGAACAGCAAAAATCTTTAAGTAAATACTAGGGCTGATTGCTAATTCTGCATTTTCTACTCAGCACCTCTGTGTCAGGCACTGTTCCTGACAGGGTGGTAATGGAGGAGAAACCACTCTCTCTTCTGGGTCTTCAGTTGAAATGGAAAGCCTACAGAGCAATATTTGACAGCTCAAATTCTGCAGTCTTCTATAGGTAGCTCAATTATGCATTCACACACACACTCTTACATAGATACACAAGAAGTGTGTGTCAGCCCTTTGCATACCTGGCTCGGATGGGTTGTGAAGGCTAAAAATGACTCAAGGTATTTTCCAAAGTTGGCCGGCGTTTCCACATCACAACATGAGCCCTATGAGGAAGACGAACAGTTTCAGACAAAATACTAACTCTGTGGCAGGCTGGGCTCACAAATAGTATATTGCATGGTAAAGCAGCAGCACTACATCCAAGGCCATAGACTGAAAAGGGGCAGAGATAGAAACACAGCACAAATGGTTTTTTTGAAACCAGTATAGCGCAATGAGCATCAAGTTCTGCTGACCATCCTAGGAGTGCTGCAGACACCACAACATCCCCATTCCAGAGTAAAGGGTGACTTCTCAGACAGTGGAGTTCTGTTAAAACCAAATTCACAACCACCAGTGCTGCTGTCATGAGTCACAATTTTACTTCTTTTGGGTCAAGCACACCCAGCAGCACAAAAGTAGAGCAATTCAAACTGCAGTATTTCACAAGCAAATACACCCAGATGATTTCACTCCCATTTCTCAAAATGTTTCCTGCATTTAACATATAGATATCCATGATCAGTAACTTTTTGGGAAGTTTGTCAGGAAAATAAGTTTTACCTGGAGCCACAAATTCAAGGTTTTGCTGCTTGTCACCAATTATAATATGACCCGGTGCCATTAAGATCCCTGTTTCTAAGTTGTACAGCTCAGTTCTGCCTCTCCCAAGTGAATCCAGATGAGAGGATTCAAATCTCCATCTCATTACTTCATCATGGATGGACAGCTCCCACTGCCTAACAGCAAGCGGAGTCACTGAAAGTAATAATGCACCCTTTGTTTGTTGTCAATTCATTTTAGGGATAAATTCTCAAGGGTTGATTTTGGTTTATTCTTTCTCTGTGAGAATTTACTTTGATCTACAACTTTTACAGGCTGGCTGCCTGAATCTCCCTACAAACAGTATCTCTCAACATGCCTGCCCTCTATATTGCAGAAGCACTGGCTGCAGGGAGTGGGAATTCAGCAACCAACACATGAACATCATGAATTTGTGTCTTCACCTCAACATTGACACAAAGCATCACAAAGATCAACAGCAGGAACAAAACCCATTTCTTCCTTCAGCTGGAGAGAATCTCGGTAGAAGAACAAACAGGTATACTCCAAGTTAATTTTATAGGAGAATTTAAAAGGCTTCCAATGAAGATTAATTCCCTGGAGTAGACTTTCTGTAGTAGTAGTCAGAAAGAAACTTGACCAATTGTCAATGAAGCTTCAGCATTTTACAGAGGTTATAGGAGATGGTTCTTGATGACAGCAAAGCCCTGGAGTCAGTCACAGTCCCTCCATTCTACATTCCTATGACTTAGCAGGATACAGTTATCCCACTTAAAAGCAGAGCCATTTCTGCTTTTTCCAAGTGTGTAGAGAGAATCCTATGGCTGCCGAATGTGCAGAGAGAACCCTGGTCCTACCTTGGATCAGGGTTGCCTCAAGTCCCAGCCCTAAAAACTATCTTTGCCAGGGTTGCTGCTGGTATTAGTAAAGACTTACTAGCAACGCACATAGCTGGCTGCCCAATGCGCACAAAACTTGGCAAAGTCTCTTCAAGAAAACATAGTGCTTCTCCACCAGGCCTTCTCCATCTGCTGTCCTGGGAACGAGGGGAGGGGGGAAAAACAGGATCACAGTTACTCATGCTGTAGGTAACAGGCACGCTGCTGTCTATCTTCTAGATAAAAAGTGGACTAGAGCAATTTGATTTTATTGCAGTGGGACTTTCTTTGCTATTATCAAGAAGTACTGCTTTATTGGCATCTAAAACCTCTGAAATTGCCACTCTGAAAGAGTCCCTTCTCTTGATCAGTTTCAGGCTAAAAGAGAAAGCTGAGGAAGCTGTGATATTTACATCTCTTTGTCCTTCAATTACGAGATTTGAAAAAATTGCAATTTTTCAGGCTTTGCAATGGAAATGGTGCTTTCATTCTCTCCTATCCAGTCCCCGCTTCCTGTAGTTAAGCAGCAATATCTTTTGCACTTACAAAGCCATTTGTATGAAGTTTTGTGTGAAATCACAACAGCAGGATGGTACTCACTGGGCAGCAGAGAGAATGCAGTGCATGGCAACATCTCCAAACAAGACCATCAGAGGTTTCCGATCCTCCAGCTTACCCTACATGCAAAATACACCAAATGCCCCAATTAGAACATAACTATTTATTCTCATCTATGTAACTATTTATTTCCATCTGCAAGCAAAATCAGGAGACTCATAGCTTTCCTTCCATCTAGGGAGGGGCTTGCAGTCCACACGTGATTTAAATAAAAGCTTGCCAAAAATTCTAAGGTATTTCTGATTTAAAAAATGTTCTGCAAGCAATCCCATCACAGACACTTTAAACTACAAAATTGATCCTGAGACGTTAACTCTTCTTCACAGAAGACTAGTTAGTTACTTACAAGAAGCTGATAAACATTCAACCTTGACACTAAGCTGCTTGTGAATGTATGGGTCAAACTATCTGTTTAGATCCTGCTGTCATTTCTCTGAGCTACCAGATGACACAAGTCATGACAGTATTTCCCACTTCACAGTTGTAGGAAGTGGGAGAAAAAAGTCAGTGGGGACCTCCAACTTCAAACTGCAAGCAGAGGTGAGCACAGAAGTCAGAGAGGGTTCCAACAGTTGCTGTATGTATCGTGCTGACATGACATTCACACCGAATATGATTAACATAATCAGCCAAATTTGAATTTTGTTTCTTAAAAGGGCAAAAATACAGTTCAATCTGAAGAATTATATAGGAAAATAAGAGGGAAATAAAGGGGAACTGGAGGAGCTGGGGAGGAAAAACTCACTTTCCTGCTGACAGCAATCAGAAGACACTCTGCTGCTCCAACTTGCAGCTCAGGCTCATTTAGGAGCAGACACAGCATCTCCAAGAGCTTGCAGTTGTCTGCTGTGATATGGCTTAGGGCTACCCAGTCAATGTAGCCAGCCAAAGTGTTAAGTGCTGCTATCCCCACACGGCAGTTTGCCTGGGCCTGTGAACAGAAAGGAGGCAAGAAGTCAGAGCCAGAGAAAAACACAAATTCCCATCTAAAGCCACCCACTCCCTGAAATCACAGTGCCAAGAACTCCCCTGATAAAGTGAGAGACTTGGACCCTTTTGCTCCCACCCTCACTTCTCAAGCATTCCTAATACGAGTGAAAAAATCCATCTGTAAATGACAACTGCAGGCAATAGACTCCAAAGGTTGGGAAAAGCCTAGTTCTAAGCAACTTTCATCATAAGAATGACTAATGTGCTAACTCCCGTACAGATAGCTCCACTCACCTTTGGCTCCTGAGCCAGATCAGTCTTCTGAAAGAGAAAACAAGAGTCTAAGTGAGCAGCTACAGCACACACTTCCACCCAGCTGCTGCTCAACGGGCAGCCAGAACAGCTCCCTAGTGGAAGAGGCTACATCAAACTCTGCCACTCAGGACACTGCTGCAGCCAACAAAACCACCTTCACAGCCCTCTGACAGGTAGAACAACATGAGTCTGAATTGCAAGTTAAGCCACAATTTCCTTCTCATCCAAAAGATAACACTCCAGTCAGCAGGCACCGGGGATACAGGGGAGAAGAAGGAAAGGCATTTTGGTGCCTCCTGGAAGCTTCCAGGGAAGAAACTTTTCACCTTTAAGAGCATCTTACATCCAAAAACCAGACTCTGAAAGATGCTGGTGGCTTTTATGTTCTGAGATTCAGGTCTGAAAAGGGTGATTTGTCCATGGTCAGAAAGACAGCTGGGGCAACAGTTTACAGCCTGACTCCCAGTCCCAGACAATTAACAGCAACAATGCACTGCCTGCATCATCTTTTTGCCTAAAGCAAACGAGTCCCTCAGACACTCAGGTTTGATTTGTTTTTCAGATGCAAAGACACCACAAGCAAAGTTTAAGTTTGGAAACTCTGCCTCATCGATCTATTCATTGCAGTGATTTTAAGTTAACTGGCTTGTGTCCCAAACATTTAATAAATGAGCCACCTTATGAAGATGCTTATTTATCAATCCATCATACTTATAAGCAGATTATTAAGGTCTGGGGGACTTGTCTGTCATCTCCCCCAGTCTCTGTGTACAGACAGGTAAGCGAACATCCAACCCTCAGAATTTACCCCATGCATAAACATCCCAAAGGTCTGCTAACCTGTGGAGTGGTGAGGACTTCTTGATCCTGGGGTGCTCCAACCTTGTCAATCAGAAAGATTCCACCGTTAGCAGAAACAGACACACTTCAGTCTCAAGCACTGCAATGCAAACCTTACCTGGAAATGCATTTCAACCAGACTACAAAATACACCAGGGTCGCCCACCCACCACCATGACCTGCACTGCTCCATAGGTGGGTTTGTTCAGCCTGTTCAGTGCATCAGGAAAATGACAGAAGTCATGTAGGAGAGGGTTTTTCTTTGCCTCCCAATTTCACATTTAGTATAACTCCAGATTTTAATTCACGGGAAAAAAAGAACAAGAGATACACCTAAGCAACTTGTGGTAGTTTGATTTCTCAGTTGTGCTTCACTCTTAAATCCACGTCCTTCTCACAGGAACAGACTGGGGTAGAGACTTCCCTTGCCATTCATCATGACCAACCTGACTCTAGCTAAGAATTCAGGAAAGAAGTCTCTTTGTATAAAAGGGAAGAACATTCCTCATCACAACTTGACAAAAAAAAGGACTTCCTGACTTGAGCTCAGGGAGGAAAGGACCAGAGGCCCAGAAGCACGTTAAAACATCAGCAACTCACGCATTTTGGTGCATCACCTCAAACAGACCACTGCAGCATGAGAGAGCAGACATGAGTCCACAATTACCCCAATTCCACCTGTTTCTGCTACCATCACACCTTCATTTTGCTAAGCCATACACCCCTAGAGTCAGAGGAGCATTCCAATAATATGGATGAAGCATACATCCATTCACACCAGCGATATCAAACTATCAACACTAACCCTGTTAACTTTGTGTTCAGCCTCCCTGATCAGCATCAGCTTCCCAGACCATCGCATATGTCTGCCTTACAACAACAGCAATGGATTTCACAGAGTTTTTGCACGTGCTTCCCCAAGAATTTGTGAGTTGTATCTCAACTCCCAAATGCCACCAGCTTTGACTGAACCTAAGGAAAGGAGACTCACCATGCATCTGTACTTGTTGACGTTCTGCTGCAGGGCAGTTACTAGGAAGCTGAAGATCTTCTCCATGTTCTGGGTGAGGGTTTGCTGGATATCTCGTCGCCGCTGGGTAGGCAGAGTTTGAAAAGTCACTACATCTTCTGCCAAACGTAGGAGGACGAACATCACCAGTTCTGTCTGGGTTTCCTGATGCCCCGAAATGAAATATGCTCCATCAGCACAGTCCAAACATTAAAATCTTTAAAGGCTACCTCAAAAACGTGTACAGAAAGTGAGCAAGTCACACTTTGGGAAAACAAGACAGAAGGATGGCTTTCTCTCCATTAAAGTAATTTTTTACAATAGCTTAATCTTATAGGGATTTTTGAGTCCATTATCAGCCTGTCTCACCTAACCATGAGTGAGTTAGGCTTTCCTCATGATGACAGAAGACTGAACCCTATAATACGACCAAGCTAAAGAGAACAGACAGTTCTGTTTCATACCCCTTGCTTGGAGAGGGTATCCAACTCCTTTAGCATGTCGGGCCAGTGCTGAGGCCATTCACGCTTGATCATCTCTACCACAATGCGAGACAGAACATCCTTAATGTGACTTTCCTCCTCCAGGATACTTTGAGTTCCCTGTGACAGAAAGGAGGCAGAGTTATACAAAACAGCAAACATCGGGCATTTGTAATTCTGACCTAGGAAGCACAGTGTTTGTAAATATCCCAAATCACAGCAACTAAAAATAACAAAACGAAACACAGCGTTGGTCAGCTCTTCACTGCAGCTACCCTGGATGACACTCCTACGCTCCCAAGCATCCACAGCTAGTGAACTCTGGAAACCAGAAGGATTTTCCTCAAAAGAAGGTCACTTGGTCACAACAGCAATCACAACAACAGAGAAAACATGACTACGAAAACGACTTTAGTATTCTTGCAAAGGATAAGAACATCCAAAGTTACTGAATTTCCTCCTAAGAAAAGAAAAAGTACCTTATGTAAGTTACACAAACATCACAAATTCCTGCCATGTGAGGTGATATGGTTATTTACTGACAAGACAGAGAAGAGCACTGAAACAACCACAGAAGCACAGCAAAAAAGCAACAAAATGCAGAATTGAATTCAAGTCCTCTGTGCTAATTAACTGGAGTATTTTTTCCCTTTTGCTCCCACATTCCATCTTCAAGTGAGAGAATCACATTTCAGAGAATGGCCTGAGGTAGAAGGTACTTACGCTGGATATGAGGCCCATGACATTGTTCTTTAGATAAACTTTTTCTAGGCGAGGCATATTGTTCCAGCGGTATCTGTTAAAAACAAACAAACAGGACATCAAATAAAAACATTTGTAAAGATCTCTGACTTGATTCTCAGCGAACTACCACTTCTTTACCTAAACCAGAGACTACAGCTCCCTGCCTCTGCCAGTACCCAATCCCCTAATGAAAGGGCTGAGTTAAAACTGCTGCTGGCAAATGGGTGTGCTCCACTGAGGTCAACAGACACCAGAAGCAGCAGCAAAACCACAAAGCAAAGCACAAAGCATCAGGTCTGTAGAGGCAGCAGAGAAAGGAATCTCAGAACTGAACTAATACAAAGCCTCTTTGTTAGCATGAGGCTAATGACAGAGAACACTGCAAAGACCTACTGGTAACCCAGTGAGCTTATTTTCATCTTGTGATATCAACGTGTCTCAAAGCTCTGTGAATTAACCTTCTCGAACTGACCGAAAGCCAGTCCCTCCTCTTCTCTAACAGAGGAGCTCAAAACCCGAGCAGGACAGTAACTGTCGTCTGAGGCAGAACCGACTCCCTGCGTGCTCAAAGCGTGTCTCTGGGGCGGGAGGCGCTGGAATGGGCGCAGATCCCACGGCAGCGGCTGGCTGGAGGCGGGCCGGGACCCTTCCCCGGCTCGGTGGCGCGGGACGAGCTGCCTTACTTGACCACATGCTCCAGGATCTGCAGGCCGAAGTGCCGGACGATGGCCGTCTGCGTCTTCTCCGCCAGCTTCAGCCCGCAGGGCACGCAGATGGGGCACTTCTCCTTGAACTCCTCGCAGAACTGGGGGAAGGAGGCCCGGGACACGCAGTCACACACCGGCACGGAGGTGGCAGCCCCCTCCCTGCGGGAGCACGCCGGGGGGCGCCCGCCCGACCGCCCCTTCGCCTTCCCCCTCCAGCGCCTCGGGGGCCGCCCGGGACCGGCC
>WEIV01025259.1:0-20909 GCA_013390005.1 Calyptomena viridis | reverse complement strand
AGCGCCCGGGACCGGCTGCGCGCCCTGCGGGGGGAGCCCCTGCCCGCAGCGCTGCTGCCCAGCACCTTCGTGCAGGGACTGCCCGGCGACCCCGGCCCCGAGCCCGGCGGGAAGGGTACGCATCCACCCGCACCCGCTTTGCTTTGAGGTCGCACAAGGCAGCGAGAAGGGAGCTCAGTGCCCCTTTGTGCCCCTTCCACCCCTGCTCTTCCCGTGCTGTCCTCTCCCGCTCCATCGGTATCGGTAACGCTCCCTGTGCTAAAGGAGGCAGCAAGGCAAGAGTGTGGTAAATGGGGTCTGTATTTTACGTATTTTCCCCACAGAATGGCTTTTAAGGTGCCTGATTCTCCTCGCTGTACTAGCTGATGCTACCAGTCCCTTTAATGGGCTCAGCAAGAAACACTTTGTATCCATTTTCTAGAGGAGCTGCGCCAACGTGGCTTGCACGAGTGGCTGGCATCGCTGTCTTTTGATAATCTTGATTGTCCTGACCTGCAGCTGACCATGGGGGCAGTAATTGTGGAAGAAATTAGGGTGGCTGTAGAAGCAGCCACCGGATTCAGGTGTTCAGCTGGCATCTCACACAACAAGGTATGTGCATAACACATCAGCCTGATTTCTTCTGAATAACAGAGTCAGAATGTGCTGTAAATGCTCTCCTATAACACAGGTCTCCTACAGAAGATGAGGCAAGTGGGGAATGCAACTATGTGTGATCACACCTTCAGGGAAATGATAGGACATCAGGAAATGAGAGAAGTTGTTTTCCCAGAGATGTGGCCTGTGCAGTCAGCACTCCATTTGTTTACTGCTTGGATTCCTTGTGTACTCTAATGAGTGAGCTCATGAGGAACAAGAGGGATTTAAGTCCCCCAGAAGTGTTTTCTTTAGAAAACCTGCAGTCTTAAAGCAGGTCACTCCATGTTGAGTTTCAGGCAACAGTTACCAGAGAATGGGTTTTATTGACACAAATTCCCAGCGACTCAGGGGCAGAAGAACACCAGTTTGGGGCACTGAGGTGGGTCAGGTTGCTTTTCCTCTTTCTGGTCAGTCAGTCTTTACCCCACTAGCCACACTCTGGGTGATGCTCAGCCAGCTGCTGAGAGCAGCCACAGGAGCACTTGGTGCATGACAGCAGCTGCAGAAACAAACAGACTTTGATGCTGCAGCTACAGAGGGCTTCCTGTGGGGTGAAATGCAGGGTGGTTTACTGATAGCCCCTAGCACTCATTTCGTTCTGCAGGTTTGTTGTCTGTAGGTTTGTACCTACAGGGGTGAGCTGGCCGTGGAAGCACCTTAGTGTGTTCTGCACAGCCACATGTAGGCTCTGGTAATCTCTGCACTGTGCTTGCTGGTACAGATACACAGTTCTTCAAGGATAGCACAGTACATACTAATTTCCTTATTCCCTTAAAAAAATAAAAATGCTGGCATAGAAATTGGAAGTTGGGAGAAGCTGCTAAGAATATCAGGGATGTTCTCTGTTATTCTTGATTAAAGACAGCAAAAAGGCGAATTAAACATCCCTGGAAATTTCTACATCACCAATCTTGATCAGCTAGCTCATTTCTGTCTCACAGTCTGCTCTAGTTTCAAAGTGAGCCGGCGCAGAACGACCTCCAGTACCTGTGTACAGCTGGGAATAGTTCCAGTTCTTTCTGCAGAAGTCTAAGATAAATTTTATCTTCTTTAAACTCCAAAGCATTCTTTTAATTTCTACTTTTCTGGTTTCTTTTTTTTGGTCAGAGCCTGCCTTTTTAAAGTAATACCTAAAGAAATAAATCCCTTTTCTGCAGAATGAAAGAAGTGGTCTCAGTAAACCACCCTGCATTTCACCCCACAGGAAGCCCTCTGTAGCTGCAGCATCAAAGTCTGTTTGTTTCTGCAGCTGCTGTCATGCACCAAGTGCTCCTGTGGCTGCTCTCAGCAGCTGGCTGAGCATCACCCAGAGTGTAGCTAGTGGGGTAAAGACTGACTGACCAGAAAGAGGAAAAGCAACCTGACCCACCTCAGTGCCCCAAACTGGTGTTCTTCTGCCCCTGAGTCGCTGGGAATTTGTGTCAATAAAACCCATTCTCTGGCTACAGCCACTGTTGCCTGAAACTCAACATGGAGGTGACCTGCTTTAAGCTTATGTTTTTAATGCAGAAAACTCTCCCAAGGTACATTTATTCCCAATGAGGTAACTTGTTAGCTACACTAGGAACCCAGCTGATATACGAGACGAAAACAATTGAGCTATTTGGAAGCACCTGGAGGATAAGAGTGTGGTTTTATCAAGAAGCACTCATGCCAAATTCATTTATGTGCTCTCTTTGACAGCATAAGTGGTCAAATGCTCAGGGGAGACTGCTCACGTGAGGTGTTAACCTTAAGGTTTCTGACACTCCTCACCTTGAGCTGCATAAGGTGATGATGATGCCATAGCAAAACACAACATGACAGGTTGTCTGAAGGGCATGCATATAGCTGAAAATTCTGGGCTTGAAAAAGCCCAGAAATAGTCTGAAATCACCAAACAGTGCTTCATTTGCTTCTCACAGACTTTTAGTGGTTTATAGAAAAAAAAGCAACCAGCAGGCTTTTGGCTGAGTCACAGTAAGTCAGGAAGTAGCCTGGAGTTATTGTGGACAAGCAGCAGGATGAGTCAGTAATACAAGTGCTCTTGAAGAAATGGGACATCCTGTTTCAGCATGTGCAGTTTACAGAAGGTGTCAGAAAAGGTAAATTATTTCTCCCTTTGAAGTCTCAGTGATTGGTTCAGCTTTCAGCACTTTGCTTTATGAGCAGTGTGGGTAAACTTAGAAGAGTCTCCAATGAAACAAGAAAAAACAATAACTGGACTTGTGAAAAGGGATCTCCTCTGTCTAGAAAAGAGTTTGAATGCATGTAAGCCTGTAAAACAGGCTGTTAATAAAGGTCATAGCTCAATAGGCAGGCGAGAAATTTTGCTTAGTTATGGGATGCGTGGTAAAGCAGTGAAAGAGGAAATTATTAGATGTGCTCAAAAAAAGCTCAAACACCCAGCTAAATGTATTTCAAGCTGGCCTGTGTATTCTTGATCCTGTGGTAGCTTAGAGTGGGAAGGAGAGTTATATAGGAGATAGGTTGGAGAACATCCCTTCCAGGCTAGCAATTCTGCATTTTGCATATTTCCTTTTGTGGACCACACAGAGAGAAGATTAAGATAGTGACATTGAGAAAAAGCAAGACAAATGCAGAAGGTGAAGGAGGAAGACATAGTGAGAGATGCAACCTGGGGAGGATTATGGTGATGCTTTGGAAGCTCTAGCATGTTTGCCTGATGGAAAACTAAACCACCAGAAAAAGTGATAGACTGAGATCTCCTAAGCTGCCTGGAGCAGGAGTCCAGCCCTCTGCAGAGCTAGAAGTCTGGTAGCAGCTTTGCTTTCAGAGAACCCAGCCAGTGTATGTCAAGGCCCAAGGTGGATACTGCCTGGGAACAAGCAACAGTGCAACCTGCACATCTTCCTAGAAGCTATTCGAAGGCAGCTCGTACAGGTGATGCAGCACAAGCTGTTAGGTAGAGTCACAATCAAGTCAGTGCATGGTGTGTAATAATAGGGTTTCCACCCTCTGCTCTGTTCCAGACACTGGCAAAACTGGCCTGTGGGTTAAACAAGCCCAACCGCCAGACACTGGTGTCTGCGCGATTTGTGCCGCAGCTCTTCAGCCAACTGCCCGTCAGCAGCATGTAAGTACGGGGAGCTGCCTGCTTTAGTGCAGCCCGGGGCTGTCCTGGCCATCTCACTACAGAGCAATTTGATGCTCACTGATAGCAGCCAGTGAAGGCTTTCAACTCCACAGTAATTGCTCTTCAATGCTCTTAACAAATAGAGGGAATGGTGCCAGTAATCCCTCATGGCTGTGAACAGCAGTTCAGGGAGTGCTTGAGAATTGCAGCCCTAGTGGTGAAGGAACCACAATCCAAGAGCCCATTTGCAGCCTGTGGGTATCCTTTCCCTGGGTAGGACTGTGCTCGAGGTGATTGCTGGGGTGCAGAAGTGTAAGCCAGGAGCAACTGTGGGCAAGGAGGCCATAGCTGTTCCCCAGTGAGTGACAGCTGTGCTTCCAGAGAGCAGATATTGTTTTGTTTCAAATACCCATACTGTGCACAAGTACTTGTCCTGGTGTAGGGAAGCATTATCAGCACCACTTGCTCCAGAGGAATAGATCTCTAATCCTGCTTTCTAGGCCTGCACTGCTGCTCTCTGACATCAGTGTCTTGCTAGGAATGGAGAGGGTTGTGTCTGAGGAAGGGTCCTGTCTGTGTAGGAGGAAGCGCATGTGAAGCATTCTTCAGAGCATGGTTTGGGATAACATTTTGAAGATGGAGCTAGGGGAGAAGCACTAAAATTGGATGAGCCAAGGAGCAGTTCCTACCTCAACTCCTTTATGTTCATTTACTATGAGCAGAAGAGCTGTTACGTGCCAAGTGTTCCCTTTTGTCCTGCTAGTTCCTGACTGTTTCTAGGTGTCCTGATTTAAGAACAGTTGCTGCAAGAAGACTTATAGTCTCCACATGATGCTTCATGTGTTTTCTTTTTCTTCCTTTCTCTGCTGTAGCCGTAACCTGGGAGGCAAGCTTGGCACTGCTATCACAGACATCCTGGGAGTAGAGTACATCGGGCAGCTGACACAGTTCAGTGAGACTGAGCTCCAGACTCATTTTGGAGACAAAACTGGGTAATGATAAACCACTCACTGCAACCTGGCCCTTGGTAGGACCTGAGACTTCCTTTCAGTCACAGGTTGTTCTGCTGTAATTAGGAAGGTTGGAAGGTAACATCTTTGAGAAGCAATGGTTTGGCAGGCCCACAACAGATTTCCAGTCTCACTTCTCCCAAGCATCCTCGCCAGGATAATATTTTATCTGTCAGCCAGCTCCTCAGTCTTCCTCTACAGTGTCCAAGGATGGGACAAAGTTGTGGAAGGGCTCTGGGCAAGCTGGGAAGAGGGCAGGCTTCACAGTCTCATCACAAAGGAAATTACAAGTCTGGAGGCTGGAGCCTGAAACACCACTTCTGGGCCCAGAGAAGGTGGAGGAGTTGTGCTGACAGGCAGCTGTGACCTGAAGGAATCCTGCCTGTTCAGCTGTGGTCGCAGCTGCAGAACTGGGGATGAGAGACAGAGTCACAACTTGCACACAGCTGTGAAAGCATGGCTCAACAGAAGACTGACGTGCTGTCCAGTGATGCCTGCCTGTCTCTAGCTACCTTCACCTTATGCTTTCTCTGTGGCTTTCAGATCCTGGCTGTATGACTTGTGCAGAGGAATTGAAGAGGAACCTGTCAAAAACCGGTACCTGCCCCAGTCTATTGGCTGCAGCAAGAACTTTCCTGGGAGGACAGCCCTGGCCACGCAGAAGGCGGTAGGAGAGGCCTACATATAGCACAAGGCTTGGCTTTCACACTGGAGAAGATGAGAATACTGAAAACTGAGACTAGCTTGCAAAACTGCTTTTCTGCACAATTGTGCCCTGAAACTCAGTCTAGGGGCTTAGTGGGAGGAGGTTGTTTGGGCCCTAGAAATCTCTGTTTGATAGAAATGCACTGAGAGACTCATCTGCACAAATGGGTCCAACCTTGTTATAATTTCCATGAGCAAAACTGTGGGCCTGTGCTGTTCAAAAGGTATTCACAGTGCCAAACTGCAAGAGCATGGTTGCTAGAAAGAATGTAACTAGCTCAAAGAAAGAGAGAGAATGCACTTTACCTGTTTGCTGGTGTGAGGTTCCTGTAGGAAGATGGAAAGAGAAATCCAGGACAGGGAACCTAGATTACTTGGCAAAATCTAGTAGTAACGCTGTAGGGCTACAATGCCCTTGTCCACAGTGTTGAATCCTTGCCTGGACTGATTTCTCCAGGAATACTACAGATATGGGACTATCTATTAAGGCTATATGGAGCTACTGTTGTGATAGTCTGTGTCCATTCCAGCATTCCTCACTGTGCAAGTGTTGCTTTTGTGTTGTGGCAGTGCTGTGAGCAGAGGCCCAACCTGTCTGTTACCACTGTTTTGTCCAGGTGCAACACTGGCTCCTGCAGCTGGCCTTGGAGCTGGAATCCAGACTGAACAAGGACAGGAGCCAGGTAAGGAGGGGAGGCACAGGGACAGGGAGCCATGCCGTGCATTTGTGCCATGGGTGATTTGCAGGAGGCTGAGGGTGATGTGTGGCAGAGGAGGAAATCCGCTCAGTCACAGATGCGTGCCCATATGCTGAGGTGCCCCAAGCAAAGAGGTGTGCAGGAGCATGGCCAGGAAGGATGGTTTTGCCCCAGAACACTGCAGGGCTAAGGACAAGCCTTGCTTTAGGATGCAGGGACCTGAAAGCCAGTGCACCTTCCTCCTGGCGCACTGCTGCTCCCTTGCAAGCCCTTTGCTGATGCAGCTGTGCCTGTGGGCTGTGAGAAGAAGAGAGACACTCCAATCTGAATGGGAGGCTGCAGGCCAGGGCAAGAGTAATCCACCACCTTTGGCGCTGCAGCAGGGGTGTGCAGCTGCCTTTCAGGGAAAGCAAGGACTAACTGCTTCCCATCCTGCGTGGCATAGCTGTACAAGTACTTGCTGTTGTTGTATCCCATCCCTTGGCGATCAGGCCGAGCAGGACACTGTGTCCCACCGCACTGTTGAAAGGCAGTTGCCACGTGGGACTCCAGGCAAGGAACGGTCCCCAGGGCCGTTCCTGCCTTTTCCTGCAGGAGTCGCTGGAAGCACAGCTCAGCTCTGCTCTGTTGTCACCGCAGAACCACCGCGTGGCCCGGCAGCTGATGGTGGTCATCCGGCAGCAAGGGGATACCCGCGTGTCTCGCTTCTGCGCCCTGTCCCGCTATGACGCACAGAAAATGTGCAACGATGCCTTCGCCCTCATCCAAAACTGCAACGAGGCCGGGGCACACCAGGCAGCATGGTGAGTGTGGGACAAAGTGGGCTGGTTTTGCTGTGAGAGGTGCTGAATGAGCCAGAGAGCTGTTGTAAAGGAACGAGAGTTATGCTGAGTGGCAGGAAAAGGGATTCCCAGGACCCTTACAGCAGAGTGCACCAACCTTCTATCAGCAGAACAGCTGTGAGAGCCTGGCCTCTTCCCAGCCCTACATCTTGAGACACTTCTGACTTCTGTACTTGGAGATGATCATTGCTACTGGTTGAGGGGTGTCCAGCTGAAGCAAGGCTGTCCTGGCCCTGCTGTGCTGGAGAAGTCTTGCTAAGGACTACCCTAAGGACAAAGGTGCTTTTTGGGAGCAGGCTGCTGAGGCAGGAAAGAAAATGAAAGTGCATGGCTCCCGTTGTAACATTCCTTCCTTCCTTCTGCTCTGCAGTGAAAGCAAGAAGGTCTCGTCTGTTAGGCTCTGAGAAGGCTGCTGCTCCCTTAAGGCCCTCATCTTGTCTCACAGCAGCTCTGGCCTGTAGTGGACTGGAAGTCCAGGCTGGCAGTTGGTTGCCCCAGCTCCAGCACCCTTTCCTTTGGGAATTGCTGTTCCGGGAAGAGGGTTTCTGCTCAACACATCCTAATATGTTCATTCTGGAGGTAGCAATACTAACATTTTGTCAGAAGAAACATTTCACCCACCCCTTGCTAGATACAACAGTTCTGCTGTCTGTGAGCATTTTATGATGCTTAAAGTCTTACCTCAAAGGACTTTGTGCTTCCCAGACTGGTGACTGAGCTGATGTTGGTCTGTCCTTCGCAGGTCTCCACCGCTGATATCAGTGCATCTCGCTGCAAACAAGTTCTCGGAGCCTGCCACCCTCTCTGCAGGCATTGCCACCTTCCTGACAGGTGACAACCAGCCTGATGGCACTGCCACCACCAGCCAAAATGCCACATGTTCTGGGAGAGCTAGGGTCAAGTTCTTTAGAAGCCCAAGCAAAGAGCTTAGGCAGAAGCCAGCTAATGCTATTGAGTCATTCTTCCAAAAGGCAGCAGAACGGCAGCCATCACAGGCAGTGGCGGCAACCAGCTTGCCACCTGCTACCATTGCAGAGTCCCCTGTGCCTGGCTCCCCAGAACACCAGGAGAGAGTTGGCTTTGGACTTGCCTCTGTGGAGTGTGACCTGGAGGCCCCTGTGAAGCAGAGTCCCAGTGATCCCAGCCCTACTTCTCCTTACAAGAAGCTTCCCTATGAGAAGTTGCCATCAGATGCTACACAAACACCCTCAAGTCCAGCCAGCTCCAGGACCCTTCTGAAATTACAGCCAGCTACAGAGGGAAATGAGCAGAATTTGCCACCCTCTCCTGAGCTTGTCCCACTGCCGCCTGCCTCACCAGGGGACCAGCACCGCTGTGAGAAGTGTGGCCAGCTTGTGCTGGTATGGGAATTCCCAGAGCACATGGACTTCCACTTTGCTCTGGAGTTGCAAAGCTCCTTTCTGGAGCCCAGTGCTCCCATGGCTCCAGCAGCAACTCCCAGATTAAAGACTGCGGCAAAGAACAAGCCCAAGACTCCAGCAGGATCTAGTGCAAAACGACCCAAAGAAGGTGTGACAAGAACTTTAGATTTTTTCTTTAAGCGTTTACCTCCTTAACTCCCAGCCACACTGGGTTTTTTTAAAGAATCGGTGTTTTTAAAGAATCGGTGTTTTTAAAGTATCAGTGGTTTTGGTGGTTTTAAACATGGTTGAAAGCTTTTATACTGCCTGTCAGGTTTTAATGTGGAAAAGTCTAATAAATTACCTCTACCCCAAGTCTAAGAGGAACTGGAACTCATGAATTGTGTATGATGTTAGATGTATGCAGTTTAGCTGATGGCAGCTAGCTTGGCTCTGCCTGCTTGGTGCTACTAGAAGCTGCATCATATTCTCACCTACATCTCTTGTGACAGGAATTTCCATAGCATCGCTGCTCAGTAATTCTGTTCCTGCTCTAAAAACAGCCACTGTAAGCACAATGGCTTATCCCAGGGAATCTCCAGCTAAGCCTATACTTGAACCCCTGTCCCATCAGTCAGTACAAAAACTTCACCTCGTGGTGGTTCTTCTCTGGCTGCAGTTGCAGGCCTTGCCCTTACTGTATGACATATATGGTAGTTTAGCCCTCTGGTTCCTTCTCCCCTCTCCGCCTGGAAGACACTGATTTGTATTCCCTCCTTCCTGCCCCCCAGGATTTTTGTTATAGATGGTTTGGCAATTCCCTGTGCCTAGCAGTCTATTGCATGATGCTTATCACCACCTCAGCAGCACACAAGAGACACTACTCCTGTCATAAGATGTGAGGAAGCAGTAGCTCCACAGGCATACTTCTTGGTGGGCTTTTTGAAATGTTGGCACTATTTCCTAATAATTGCTACTGACACATAAACGGTCTTCATGGAAGGGGTAGAAGACATGCCAGAGTAAAACAGCCCACTGTGGAAGCTTTTCTCCATTGCAAAAAGAGAGTATAACCACATCTTCTTTCCTCCTTCCGAGAACTCTGAGTGATACTAGATGCAATTTGCTGACAGGCACCTGCTTTGATTGTGCTTTGCCGAATGACTTGTTCAGCTCTCTGGGCCACAGTTCACAGTGGCTGCTCCAGTGGTCCACAAATTTACAGCAGCCAACAAAGCAGAATTTTGTGGAAGGGACAGGTAGGCACTGAGAGAGGGTGAGACAGGCTCCAGGGTAAGAGAAGTGCTTGCTCTCAGCTGCCTGGCAGGGTTCAGCTCTCTGCTACACTGCAGGGTGCCTGGAGCCTGCCGGAAGCACTGCTGCCAATAATTTGTACTTGGCTCTTACGGGGGGGGGGGAAGGAACGTGCCACGTCAAGGCAGCACTGGGTGGGGTTAGGAAGCACATTACAGGGAGTTTCATCAGCTGCAGGCTTCCCTTCCTTGGGCAGTGGGGTAGAGAGGCTTTGAGGCAGCAGTATAACCACATCTTCTTTCCTCCTTCCGCATGTGCTGTCTACTGAACTGCACCATCCTAGTTACAGCTGTTGAGCTGGTCTCTCCTTTCAGCTGACAGCCTGGGCTGGGAAGCTGCTGTATTACTGTCAAGGGGGTCTAATGCTTGACAACACAGTTGTTGAGAGATATCAACAAGCACAAGAAGCTGATTCTGGTGCGTGCAGCTTTGCTGGTAATCAGCAGAGGAAGGAATTACAGAGTCACTCCCTCTAATGAGAGTACTTACATTGCAAAGTGACAAGTTTTCCTAAGTCCTCACATAAAGACAAACAGCAACCAGTCTGGCAAGATTGCCTCATGCTCCTGTGACAGTGGCACGTCTCATTTCCTAAGTATCTGGCAGGACCAGACTCTGCAGATGCCACTACCTGACACAAAAACAAGTTTAGAAGAGGCAAATCCCTTCAGTGACACAAGTCACCTCCACAGGGAAGCCCTACTGTCTCTGCTTGTCTCAAGGGAACAACCTGTTCTTACAGAGAGAAGGCAGTTGCAAAACCCTTGATAAGGTTGAAGCTATTTTAAAAACAAATCACGGGTTAGATGTGTGCCCTAGAAAGAGTCTCTTTAATTAGGCTCTAGGGGAATTTGTGACTGCGAGGAAGCTCTCACCACTGTTCCGCCCACAACAGCCCAAAGTGCTGTGCTCAGAGTGACGCGGCTGCCTGTCACCTCAGGCTGCACACCCAGGCTTACTCAGATAAGCCGGGAGCGCACAGTTGTAAACAGCAGTGTGTGTGCATTCTTTCCACACCACGGAGTGGTATTTATAGGGCTGAATGCAGGAAGTTTACAAATGGGTGAAGGGTAGCCATCTCCAACCATGACCCAGCTCCAAGGGCACCAGGGTAAGAGCCCAGCTCCACCCTCACTTAGTGTACAACTCAGCCAGCGAGCTCAATAAAACATCTTTATTCTGTACATTTATATATATATAGATGCCTGGGGAACAGGGACAACCCCCAACATTAGAAAAATTCAAGACAACAAAACAGCAATTCTGAAGAGCATGGCACCAAGAACAGTCATGCCACAGATGGCAGGGATGAGGTGAGACCAGCCATTGGCTGTTTCAGAGAAGGTCACAGAACCCCATGCCCACTTTGGGGCAGAAAACACCAGGGCTGCTGCAAAGAGCTGAAGTTCCTCCCTGACTCCAGCCAGCTTTATCTGTGACCCACTAGCACCAAAGGAAAGAGACTGCTGGCACCTGGGGACTGTCCTTCTGACAGGCATCAGTGAAAAGACCGTGTTATTCTAACACCCAGCCCACTGCCAGAAAAAGGGATCCTGCTTGGGCAGTGACCCTGAGCCAGCAGCTCCTTTCTCATTGCAGGGCTGATGGGGATGCAGCAGAGTTTTCAGTTGTATCAGTGCTCCCTCCAAGGGATAAGTCACTCCTGAGCTGCCTTCCCTTCACTGACACCACCGTTTCACCGGCGTACCCATGCCTGGGCAGGCTCTTTGCGGGGTGCAGCCGCCCCCTCCTTATCTGCAAGAGCCCATCCCAGCATGGAGTGCAGCTCTGTGACACCTACAGACCCGCACAGCCCCACAGGCACTGCCTGTGCCAGCAGCCCAGAAGCAGAACTTGCTCTCAGGATGGCAGAAGGGCTGCTTGGGTGTCTGAATGCTGTCACAGGCCCTCGCCCTTCTCTTAGGTCAGGGCTAGCAGGCCACCACACCACGTGACAGGGCTGGCTGAAGGCCTGTTGCTCACAGCAGACACATATTGTCTAACAGTCAACAATAAAACCAAAAGCCTATGTACAGCTTTACAGAACCTGTTGCACCCTCCAGGCTACATGGGAGAGCTGCATAACAGTGAGTGGGAGACAAATGTGCTCCACTCTACGTACAGTCCTTGCTGGCAACATCAGCTTTCCTCTGACAACACCCCAGTGGCAAGGGAAAGAAAGGAATTCTTCCTCCAGGAGAAAGAGAAATAAAATCACACCACTGTCAAATCACTTCTCAATGACAGAGGTCACCTGGTTTTGTGTAGGTAATGCAGCCTGTCCTCCTCATGCATTAAGGCAAGCGTGTGAGGAGCAAGCTGGGCTGGGAACAGCCACACCAGAGAGCCCACTGCAAACCACTGCTATGAATGTGTTGATGATACCATCTGCTGAACATCCATGGAAACAACCTGCTCACACCAGCACAGGCATAGGCCCTGCTCTGCTCCACAGAATGGCCTCCTGTTCACCTGCTGCAAGGAACAGATGCAAGTACAAACTCTGTCTTCATGACATTATGTCTGGAGCAGCCACACTTCCTGGGAGTTAGAAAGCAGGATGCTGAAGAAATGTTTACATGTGAGTGGGGAACGGGATATTTGTCCAACAGTAAGACACTCAAAACTGGAGTAATGCAAAACCAATGCACAAATGGACACACAGCAGATTAAAGCCAACCAAGATTCAAATGTTTAAAAGTGTCCTGAATGCATTTTGAGAAGCTCAGCCAAGCCCCTGCTGTAGGAAGCATGGCGTCTTCCATCCCCTGCTCGGAAGGATGTGCTTCAGGATGACTTGAGAGAAGATTGTTATCAACTCAGTGCTCAGAGAGCAGAAATGGGACCAGATCTTGTGTCAGAGATGGAAAAACATCCCCTCACTGCTCATCCTCAAGGGCTCTGCTCCTCCCAACCAGCAATTTTTAAACAGTAAACAAAGCCAGAACTTGCCTGCCCAGGTCTGCAGGTGCCTCTGATCTATTCTGAAGGAGGGCAAGGTAACGAGAGCTGCAGGCGATCTGGAGAACATGCTTAACTTGCCCCACGTACAGCATTGAATGCGAGAAACTCTCCCAGGCTCCATCTCACAGTGCAGAGGGACATCCACACTAGAAGGGGACAGCAGCAGCTCCAGACATTGCTCAGAAAGCCACAGGAGCTCCCATCCTTCTCCCCAGGTGCTGGTGAGTGGAGATTTCTCTGACCTACTGGTAGTCAGAAGCTCAGCTGTCCAGGCCCCAGGGACTCCTCCACGCCGTTTTCTTTGGTGGTGATGGCTTGGAGGTCAGTGACATGGCCAATACCTTTGGTGACTCCTTCACGGAAAAGCAGTTTGGCTCCGATCTTCAAGTATTCAGGGTGCTTAATGAACCTGAAACAGACAACTGCCTTCTCTCCTGTCCGCAGCTTGTCCTGAAAAGAAAAATGGGAGAGCTTAGATCCATATCTCAAATCAATTAATACAGAACAGGTGCATGTGGATGGTAACAAGATGAAGCAAATGAACAGGTTGCCTCTCTCAGACTGCATGGCTTGAGTCATTCCCATTGCTGTATGCATACAGAGACACAGGAAGACAAAATCTGGAGAGTTAACCTCTTTTCACAGTCTTGCTGTAGTCCATCATGCTGTTGTTTTGTGGGAGGGAATTCTTTAATGTTGGGAAGAAAAGCAACCAAAGGGGCAGGATAAATGGGCAGAGTGTGCTCCTAGGAAGGGACACAGCTGCACAAAGTAACAGCAGACTCTGACTTTCCTAGAAGGTGTGGTGGAATCCCAACAAACCCCACAGGAAAGGTTAATTTTCCTCCCCTTTCTTTCCATGGCCTACCTTTCCGTGGATCTTCTCTACGATAGCTGTCTGTCGCACATTCCCCACATGCACTGTCACCTGAAACCCCTTCCGGAAAGTCGTGGCATGGAACAACAGCACGATCTCGGCTTCAAACACTGAGCAGATGGTGGGGTTCATTTCTGGGCTCACCATGACCATGCCCTGCAGAACAACCCAAGGCTCAGACCACACAGGGCCAGTCCTCTTGCTTCTGAACAGCCCACAAAATCACAAACACATTTCCACTCTGTGACTTGAGCTTGCATCCCATTCTCAGCCTTGTACTCATCCTACTTTTGTAGCCTGGTCATTTCCTCCCCTTCCAGCAAGTTTCCTGCAAAGATCCTACTTCATTCCCACCCTACCAACAGAGGAATCGCCAGAGAAGCCTCCAGTCTTTCTCAGTGGACCAGTGAACAGCCTGGCAACAGCAGGACCCACCTTGCGCAGCAGGGAACGGTCGAAGGGCCCGAGGGCCAGAGTGGCTGCCTGCCCAGCCCGCAGCACACGGCAGGCGGAGCGGTTCCGTTGGATACTGCACACTTTCAGCCGGAGGAACTTCCCATCGTCAGTGGGACCAACCACCAAGTTCTCCCCTTCTCGGCAGATCCCACTGCCCAGGGCAGAAGAGCAGGACAGAGTTTATCAGGAGACGAGAAAGACATTTCACCCCCCTGCACAACCTGTACAAATTCCCCAGGGCTGAGGAGGTGAATCTCTCTGGACTATTACCTGGGACCAACTAACAAGGATACAAAGCTTGAGAGAGCAGGGCTTTCTTACAGCAGGAGTGAAAGCTACCCTATCACTCCCAGGAATCCCAGGTGCAGACAGGGGCCATTCCACCCTCAGCGCTTTGCCACACTGCATTGTTTCTGGTGGAGAGACTTCAGATGATGCCTGTTGTGTGTGGATGTGCTGGTAGCCAAACTGCTCTGATCACTCTGAAGACAGAGGGACAGCTGTCTTTTCACGGGGTACCATGCAGTTAACCCCTGCTGGAATCGGAGCATTTGCCCTCTACATTCCCTCCTTCTGCTTGAGGTAGGAGAAAAGCAATGCCTTGGGATCATGATTAACCTCTGCCAACTCTGCATCCCTGGACACCTTCTTTCAGCATGCTACAGGACACATTCCTAATCTAGAACTTTAGGGCAGACTCTCTCCTTCCCATGTGACCAATAGTCTGTTCATGGCATCTCCCCAGCATCCTCTAGGGCTCTACCCTCACTTGGCTCAGTCACCTGGCAGCAGCCAGGACCGAGTCTCGAACAGCTTCCACTTCTGCAGTGGGTGACTAACCTTGCGGGAATGCCAGCAACCATTCACAGACACTTGTCTGCCTGGCCTCACTTACCTTGACAGAGTTCCTCCCACAACAGTCCCCACCTCTGGCACAGTATAAATTTCATCAACCTGCAGCAAGGCAACAAGAATAAGCTGCTCAGACAGACAGCTGTGAAACAGCACTCCAGAACGAGGACAAGGTGCCTGCCCCTTGTGTGGAAAGAGGTGAGCTCTCTGCTGGTCATCAGACACCATCCAGCAGTTTCACCAGTTCCCACTACCTTCCCATTGGAGGAACGTCTGCCTTTTAAGTGGCAACCAGAGAAAAGATCTCATCCCTGAGACAGATATCCCTGGGTTAGGACAAATCCCAGCCTATCAGGTTTTCTTCAAGGACCGAGTCCTTCCTTTAATGTCTCCCAATGGTCCAGGAGCACACGACACCTCTACCTGCGGTGTCCAGATTCCCTTGGTGTTTCTCCCATAGCACAGCAATGACTGCAGTACCAGAACAAACTACCCTTTTGTAGGGAAACAAATCACCCTTACGCACCTGAAATTCTGTAAGTTGTTGCATTAATTCTTCCTGCTCTTTACTGTTGGTCAGTGGAGGGAGGATGTTGAGGAAGACTTTTAAGAGGTCCAGGTTCTCCCCAGAAACACTGGACAGCGTAAAGATTGGGGTGATACTGTCAGATACAAATAGACAGAAATAAGCAGAAGGCCAGAGTGCAGCTGCAGAGCATTTCTGGAATTGTGAGTCTACCGAGACCAGGAGGAAGACAGAGACTACAGCAATAAGTAGATAAAACAGGAGGGCTAGGTATAACTTCGCAGTAATCCCTGCCTCAATAGTTGGTTGAGGCACCAACCCCCTGCCAACCCACACTTCCGTCATGGAGAAGTAACTCCAGTGCAGCCTCAGGCACTTTCTTTCTGCTCCCAGAGCCCAGAGAAAGGTCTGGGAGGGGAAAATGCCTTCTTGGAGAATGCAAAGGTAGGAAACTTGACAAGGAGCCAAGATGTTCAACATTTGGTCAGCTCCCCTGTGGTTGCCCTTCCCCAGCTCCACATGGCAGCCCAGTCTGAACTGCCTGCTCCCAGAAGAAGAAAGGAACGGGCCCTTACTTGGGAGATTGTGCAAACTGTTGCGCTGCTGTAACAGCATCATCATCTGAGTTCACAAGCAGGGGGAGCTTGTTGCAGCCTGGCTGCTTCAGGATTCGCTCCAGCTGCTTCACTGTCCGTTCCACTGTGGCTTTTGAACACAAGTCAACTTTGCTGATGACAATGAAGAAAGGGACCTTGAGGGCCATGGCCAAGCCCAAGTGCTCTCGTGTCGTGCCCGCTGAAGGAGACAAGTGAGAATGTAGGTGCAGCAGCTGTTGTTGCAGCACTGTTGCTTGTTTATGTGATGGCTATGTCTCCTAGCTGTCCCACAGGCTCACTCTAGAGATTTCCCTGTAACTGCTTAGTTCATCAGGCAAAGAAAAAGCAAAATTACTCTTTTAAACAAAATCGAACATCAATCCAGGAAAATAAAACCCACGAAGAAATTTTTGTGACTGATCTGTTTGCTTCAGAAAGATGCAGTAGTTTTCATTCATGGGCTACAGTTTGCCAGAAAACAGCCACAAAAATGCCAAATATAGATGTGGGAGAACTCCAGCTGCCTTTTTACAAGGCTACAGGATTCAGCACCCCTAAATATATGTCAGAGTTGTTTTTGTTTCTGACAAACACAGCCCCAAATTCCAAACAAAGCCTCTCTGTTTGGGGTACAGTTTAATGGGTAAAAGGATCCCAGTTCTATTCCCCTCCCAGGCACTCACAGGCATTGGCTTACGAGAAATCACTAAAGGCTTCCATAATAATAATTTTTTCTGACAACTGTTCCCAGCAAACAAGGACCCACTCCCCCCATTCTCCATTTCTTTTCACACATTGCTGTCAATCCATGCAGGCAGGGCAACACTCACCAATGCCAGTGTTGGCGCTAACCACCAGCATGGCAAAGTCTGGGCAGTAGCTGGTGAGGCCAAAGATGGTTGTTTTCAGATATTTGTGGTGGCCAGCCAGGTCAATGAAGGTGATCATTTTGGAAGAACTCTCACAGATCTCTTCTGCTGTCCTGGAGTCACTGTAATTTACCACCTGAGGAACATAAGGACTTGGTGAGAGAGGCAGACCAGCAGGCAAGTGAAGGAAACCCAGCTCTTATCTATCCACTTTGACCTCAGAATTAGTAAGAAGAGATCATCCACTACGGGTGCAAGATACAATGTCTCTTGCAAATGGACAAGTAGCACTCAGGTTCAGCTAAAGGGATACAGACCTGTGCCACCTCTCTTCTCTCATGTCGCACTCACAGTTGTAATAGGAGGGTAGTCCTATTCTCCAGCTGAGTTCATCAGACCACTCCCCTCACCTCTCCTTTGCTGTTGAAGCCAAGAATCTCAAAGCTGATGCTTGACGTTCTTCCTGACTGGATTTCATGGAGATGCCGGAAGAGGTTGAGGCGTGCTCTGCCCCGCCCGTTGTCCAGCTCTCCTTGCGTTAGGACACCCAACAGTGTTGACTTCCCCGAGTCCACATTCCCCAGCACAGCTACTCGAAGGTCTAAGAACTACAAGAAAAAGAAGAGAGAAATCATGAAACTTAACCGCTGCTGTGCTGAGTGTGCACGACCGCTAAATCCTTTCTTGTTTGCCCACTGGTCTGCATCAGAACCGCTGCTGTACAAGTGAAATAATTTTTCACCTCCGATCCAGCCAATCTCCTCCACTGACATCTGCCTCAATCACAATCTTGGACATAAGAAGTGTTATCATCAACCCTCCCTTTGGCAGCTCTTTAAAGCATCTGCTAAGGGCCAATCTATGACAGAGTGCCTCTAGGGTTTGGGCTCCCATCCCAAAAGGAGGCTGCCTGTATGAAGCCTTTAAGTCTCCATCAGGAGAGGATGGCCAAGTCACAGGTCCCTACCTGTTGGTTGTCAGGCACCTTTCGGACAAGCACCTCCGTTATCTTCCTTGGAAAGTCACTGTCATAATCGACTTCCCTCTCACGCAGCACCGTAATGTCAGCCCCAACCCTGCAATGAAGACGAAAGGAAGGAGTAAGACACACTTGTACTTAACGGATCTTGCACTTCTACCATAACAGCTGACAGAGTGGGATGAAAGCTGGGGATAGCAGGGAAGGAGCCTCAAGCTTCCAGACAAAAGCCCTATAGCTTCCTTCATGTTTCCAGAGCCTCATGATTGAAGGAATTTCAGTCACACAGGGGCTTTGTAAAATGGAGCTGCTGAGGGGACTCCTGGGGCTGAGTCTCTCTACTGAAGGTTCACGCATGTGGGCCCTGCAGACGCCAGGGAACACGTACTTCTCTGCCATGCGGCGCAGGGTCTTGAGTGAGGCACGCATCTCCTCCTCCGAGAGGCCCACCAGCAGCCCATTGTCCTCCACGCCGATCTGATAGACGGCCTCACCTCGGCCCTCCTGCAGTCGCCACTTCATCTGTGTCACCAGGTGCTCAAAGCGATATTGCGAGGGGTTCACCAGCTTCAGCTGTTTAAAGAGGGGTAGTTCTAGTCACAGCCCGGATGCAGAGGGTATCCCATTGCCCAAGCCAGCAACTCCCAATACTGTGAAGCAATGCTCCCACCTCCAGAAAGCACAGACTGTGCTACTGTCTGCACAGGAGCCATGGGGCAGGTGAGAAAGGGTTTCACAAAGGCACATACCATGTGGTAGAAAAACAAAGAGATCTGCACCCTGCCTGCTGTGGGGCTAAAGACAGTACTCTGGGACCCATCTGTGACACAGGAGCCAAGTAAGTACAAGTGGCAGAGCAGCCACAAGAAAGTGGCAAATCATTATTAGAGACACCTGCAGCTCTCTCTCAAAAAATGTGGATTTTCAGGAAAAACACAGTGGGCTTCTCCTAAAACAGAAATGAGAACTGAGATCAAACTCTTCCAGCTCAGCACACTGGATATTGCTAAGCACAGAGACACAGAAGATGACTGGTAGTTCCTTAGTACAGTGTCCACTTCTCTGTCCCTTCCTTGGCCATGTCACCCATAGGCTGTCTTTGGTGAAGTTACTCATGCAGCAAAATAACCCTCTGGGAGGAAGACCTCCTTCTGTGACCTCAAAAGACTCACCTTGTACTCGATGTTCCCATCTTCTGCCTGGTCAAAGAACGAAGCAAGACAGAAGAGTTAGATGCTGTGCCTGCAGGGATTTGTACAGGCACCAGCTGCCCAAAAACTTTGCAGCTAGTGCTGAGGATTTCAGAGAGAGGGAAAGTGGCAGAAAGAGACTGTGTTAGCTCCCAGCTTCTTCTGACGTTCCCTCCTACACTAAGCTAGAACTTCCCTTATGGTTTATTTCTGCTGTTTGCATCCCACATCATGAAAACCAGAGGACAAAACTAGAGTGGAACACAGGGGTAATATTGTCAGGGGATTTTTTTTTACTGACAGTAAAGAATAGGGCCAGCCTGACAGTCACACAGAGAGAGAGAGTTCCAGTTTCAAAAAGGCACAGACCAGCATATGATTTAAAGTCTGCCCCTTGCCCATCCATGACCCACAAAATGCCACCCACAGCATCCCACTCCCACCCTATCCAGCAACTTCCATTCATCCGATGTGCACAGAAATAGGGGACTGGGAACAAAAGTTGCTGCTTCCTCTCAATTCAAAAAGTTTTTCATTGACTCCTTTCCACATTTTTGTGTATCTTCCCTCTACGAGAAAAGACTACAGACACAAGGAAGTCAGGTACTGATTTCTTTGCAGTACAGCAAGCTAGTCACTGGCCTGGAAGTTCTGGAGAACCAGACTTTACAAGAGACTGTCTGTACACAATGTGCTCAGAAGAACTTTCCCAGGAAGGGCTGAAGCCAGACTGAGTTGTTTCAGAGAGGTCTGAGTACTCATCAAGCTCACTCCTACCACAACAGGCTCCAGCTTTCCAAAGACAATGTCTAGCCAATATTGAAGTAGTTTTCCCATTGATTTGGCAAAAGGACCACCGAGAAAGGGCTAGAGCCTGCAGGAAGCCATGTACTCTGTCAGACTAAATGGGAACAGCAACAGTAAACACTTCCTTTTCCTCTGGACACCTATTTGCATGTCAGGAGAGGCAATACACCTCTCCTTGCCTTCTAGCTCAGCTCCTAACCACAGCGGTGCTTATGGTGGCAAAAGGCCAACAGAAGTCCTCAATTGTCAGATCAGCTCTCAGGCAGCAGAGCTATGCACTGAGAAAAAGGTCCTTGTGGAAGGTTGTCCTCTCTTACCATCTACCAGCTTTCCACTTCTAAGAAAAACACACTCACGCTGTGCTGTGGTCTAAATATGGGGGTGGGTCTCCTTCCAGGCTGCTGAGACTCGAAAAGCAACAAGCCTAGGCTTGTTGGGGCACACACTGCACAGGGTAGCCAGGGACAGGAAGTTGTGCTGAAACCACAGGCGACTGTCCAGCCTCCAGCTGAAAGGAACAAAAACTAAACTGCGGCTGCAGGGCACAGTCCTGCCCGTGGAGAAGATCTAACAGCAGCAGAGCGGTCTTGTCCCTTCTTTCCAAGAGTTACAGCCAGCCTGCTCCTTCCTAGCACAGGCTCTTATTTTACAGAAAGCTCAGTGACTGGGGCCGAGCAATCGAGTCCGGAGCAACGTAACTCTGTGCACGATGTCAGCCCTATTAGTGCGGTGCCAAGCGCCCCAGCTAACCACACATCCACGTACTGCCAATGCCACCTCTTCCTGCCGCAGAAGGCAAGTGCCTCACACCCTGTCAGTACAATCGGCACCCCAAAGAGTTGTCAAATTAGCTGGGAAGGGAGTTTGGCAGTTGGAAAGGGACTCAGACCCACCAGATAGTCTCTCAAGGAGAGACGTGAACGGGATGCTCGGGACTACGAGGCGCGCAAAGCTTTATTTCCGAAGCTGTGTCGTTCCCAGGCGGCAAAGCGCCCACACAGGAACGCCAGGCAGTGGGATACTACTCACGAACAGGGTCTGGTGGACCCCACAGGGAACTCGCTGGCACGGGGGCACAAGCACTGCACGGAGGAGAGACCGGGGCAGGCGGGCACACAGCTCCCGGGGCCGCGGCTGCAGGACCGCCC
>WEIV01025258.1:300270-334260 GCA_013390005.1 Calyptomena viridis | reverse complement strand
ATTGGGAATTGCTTTCTGTATTTCTTCACACAAGTCTGTTGTAGGGGCAGTCCTCTACTGAGACTCACTGCTTTCCATTCCTCTGATATTTAGTGGATATCTCAGAAAAAGACCTTGGGAAAAGTCTCACTGTGAAGTATGTGCGTTGTGATTACTGACTAAAACATGGAATTTTTGTGCTTGTGGAACCTAGGGAACTAGTCTGCACTGCAATACCCAGGCAAGAATGTATCTGTCCAAAATTTTCACTCATTTTTAATACTTGATTAGTCAACAAACAGTATTGGAGAATTGAATATAGTCCTTGTACTGTGATATTCTTCAGGGAGTGGTTGATATACCTGTCTACAGTGATTTAGTAACAAACTCTTAAGTTGGAATGCTGCTTTTGAAAGGTGTGAGAGACGTATGTTAAAGCAGATTAATTTGTCCTTCCTTTATCTAATGGCATTTTATTTCAGTGAAGGAAATACAAATTGGCTCAAAGCCCCAAGTGAGATCAGTGGATTTTTTTATTTTGATAAAGATTCAATGTATAAATGGAGCTATAAAGATAATTACTATTTGTAGCATTTCCTGCTTTTTAGCTTTGCTAATTATGTTGATGATGTTATTAGATAATTCTGGATGTTGGAAAGGAAACAATCAAATAGGTGGCATTTAGATTGGAATGAAGAAATAATATGCAGCAAAACTGAGGAAGAAATAGCTGCTGTGGTCCTGTCACTTGCATAGTATTAGGTCAAATAGAATGTGATATGTCTTGGGGCTATGTATTCAGAGATTACATCTCAGTTCTGTCTGTTTTAAACAGCCAGCTCTATTAAGCTAGTGGAAAACAGGATTGTATTTGCATGCAGATCCCTGGGGAATTGCAGCTTGAATATTTGAGGGGTGTATGTGTGATGATATGTTCAGATTGCTTAAAGTAATGGTATGGGTTTTCCTTAAAATGAAAAAAAAAGGAAATTCATATTGCAGATTAAATGAGTAATCATTATTGAAATGGTTGGGCATATTATATAAATGACTGGGCAGATTATATAAATTGTTTCCTTTTATTGTCAGTAAAGATAGTCTGTACTTTAATCTGTCCTCTTTGTATGTAAATAGTGCTTTTGGAATTAAAAAAATCAGTGGGAATGATAAGGTGTTTTTACACTTCTATACCTAATTGGTTTAAGACCACTACTGATGTATTTTGTTCAGGTCATAGATTATAAAGTAAGAAAAAGCTACTGAAATCATTTAGTTGAGGATTGTATGTAAGACAAGACTTTCCTAAATTAATTCCTGATTATAGTAAATGGATTTGTTATTTTTTTAGGAAAAAAAAAGTATTTTTGTGATTTTTGAATTGCCTTTGATGGAGAATCTGTCTCAGTTCTAAGAAAGTTGTTTCAGTGGTTAATCATTCTTATTAAAGAGAGAAAGAAAAAAAGGAAATCAGAGTATTATCTTCCTTCTAATTTGAATTGCTTTGTCTAGAACTATCATCTCTTACCAGTTCTTTTTCAGGTAAAGGAACTAACCTCTCCTCAGCCTGCTTTTTCTCACTGTAACTGAGAGGATACGATCAAATGCCCTTTAACCTTCCCTTTGATATGCTATAGATATTGAATTCCTTCCTTTACTGTTATATTTTCCTCTGTCATCCTCTTGCCTGTTCCCAACAAACCTCTATGATTATTTTCACTAGCTTTGGTGAACTCTCTATGGTGAAACTAGACATTGCATTCCTGTGTTGTTCCACAATGTCATTGTCAGTGCCAAATAAAGGCAGAATAGAATAAAATAGAATAGAAATCTCTACTTGTTATTTCCAGATTGTGCTTTCAAGGTAGATGTGAGTAATTTTGATAGCATCATAGTGTCATAATATCAGATACTGTTATAGTATCAGAAGCTCATTTAAAGATGATTACTAGACATGTCTCTAAATGTTTTCTGCAATTTTGCTTCCCAGGAAAGGATTTTCCATCCCATTGCTAGGGATGATCTTTGAAGGAATGCAGAAAATCTGGAATTCAAGAAAATATTTAAAATCTTCAAAACGTACCTCCTAATGTGACTACTTAAAATCCATTAAAGAGCTAGATAGCCTGTGCTGTACCTCAACCAGAAGCCATAGGCTTGATTTACAAATAATTAAATGAAATTTTATGGTGTGCATGGTGTCAAAAATTAGACATCATGGCTATAATGATACTTTCTGCTATTACTGCTTCTCTTTAAAGCAGAATAAAATAACATAGTTGGAACAAGACTTCTGGTGTTGTTGTGATGTTGCTATAGATAGGCTATTTGACAGAATCATAGTGTTATACTGCTGCCTAAGAACAGATATATTTTAATTATATTTTCATCACTTTATTAAGCTTAGTTTAATGGAATTCCGAGTCAATCAACTAGAAATTTTTTTTTCATGGTACAATGCAAATCTTAATACTCTTCCAAATCCCCAGTGATATGCAATTTTTCTGAAATTGGAATTTGATTTTTGTTTGTTCATTTTTTGTTCATTTTTAGCTTCCCAGTGAAGATACCGAAATGTTTGGGATTGCCTCAGAGTGCTTATCATTGCTGGTTCAGCTGTATGGAGGGAATAATCAGGAGAGTTTGTCTCCAAAAAGCATGGACAGCTTTGCTGAAGTACTGAAGTCCAAAAAAGATACACAACAACTGAAGCTTTTGTTGAGAATTTTAAAGAGACTGGTGAGTTGACATCTAAACTTTTTCAAAGTCTGCATGGATTTTTTATATCATTAGATAATTTTTTTTCTGGGTTTTTTTTTCCTTAATGGAAAAAATATTGTAAAAGAAATTTGAAAACAAAATATGTGAAGTTGAATTACATGTCTTTAAATTTCACTTCTCTGGAAAAGAAAGAAGAAGAAAGTTTTCTACACTGAAAACCTCTTACGAAATAATTGTAGTTCTCCTATTTCAGTTAACCATTCAGCTATTAAAAAACTCCTACTATTTATATATTTGTTTAGTAATTTACCTCTATGAAGTATTGGAACAATTTTCTGAGTGTCTTCTGAAAGAACTGACCTTGCAGCATTAAATATCTGTTCAGAAACACAGTGGTTGATTTCATGGTGAATAAAAAGAAGGTTTATATGTAGGCTGTTGAGTCTCATCCTCACTGAGTGAGAGGGAGCACTTCTGCTGGAGTGATTGTAATGTACAATGGGAACATGTACAAAGGGAAAATGTAGAGTGGGAATCATCTGGTGGCTTATTCTGGTGAGGTTATTGACAGACAGGAGTTCCAGTGCTGTCGTGCTCCACCACAGTGGCATCACAGCAGCATTGTGTCTTTCAGGAAGCTTAGGTGGCAAACCTTCAGTATCTGTAGCATTGTCTCATATAATACTATGGGGTTTTGTCTTGAAGTGTCTTGATGAGAAGCTTTGCTTGCATTGTCACCAACCTTATGTTGGTTGAGTACTTCAGCCTTTACTCTCCAAAAGCAGGAGTTTTCAATTAAAAGGGGATAACTTCCCCAGTGTAAGAGGCAGAAGGTACTTGAATTTTGCAAGTGTAATACTGAGTACTACAGTAGTGGTAATCATATGCTATAATCAATGGCAGCAGGAGTTAAGAGGAAGCAACTCTTGTAGAGATTTTGGAGCTGTTCTTGTCCTCTTTCTCTCTTGCCTACTGTATTTACATCACGGGAAAGTAAAAACCACACTTTTCTTCCACACTGTTTTTCCCTGTTTTGCCCAGTTCTATCTTGTTCTAAAAGAAGCACGAACATATAAAATTAAAATTGATATGATGTTTAGAATTTTAAAGATACTTCGTGTGATTTTTGATGTTACTTCTGCTTCTTTTTCTGAGGATTTGTTTTGCTGCATAGAATTGGCTTTTGCTTTTCCCCAAAGGCAGTATGAGAAAAGAGGCAACAAAATGTAGAGAAGGGAAAGAGAAATGAGGCTGCAATATACATATCTAGATTATTTAATTGTAGCATAGCTACAGACTTGTTTCTTTCTCTTCATTTTGAAGGCTATGATTCAAAAGTTGACCTAGTGTACAGAATATTTAACATGGAAACTTCTGTTGACTGTCTTAAGAGAACAAAGCTATGCTATCACCTTTTGAATCGTGCAAGTTCCTGTACTTTTAGTTCCTGTACTCTCCTTTGTATACCTGGTACTCTTTATTTATAGTATCAGGCATAGATTTTCTGTAATTACTTTAATGAGATCATAGGATTTCTTTTGAAGGCAGGGTTCATAGCTAATTTGACAGATTATTTAATACATCTTATGTTATTTCTCTAAACCTTGAAAAGTCCTGTTCAGAGGAGATTATTATCTTGTCAAAATTGTCATAATCACAAAAGACATTGAAATATAATCATACCTATTTAAGAAGGATTCAGCCCACATCAGCTTTATTTTGAAGCCTGGAGCAATGTTTTTCTTTTTTAATATCTGAGCAATAATTTAATAGAGGGATCAGTAAGTGCACTGATTTTCATTACAGAGCATCTTTTCAATTTGTGGTTACATTAACTTCGCTGGTATAAGCACGGGTGTTGCTTTTGTAGACAGGAATGTGCAAAAGGAACTCCATGTGCTTATGCTATTGATGTCTTTATTGATAGAAATAAGGAAAAGTCATAGCAGTTTGACTAGTTAACTTTTATACAATTATTTCACATGACCCAGTGACCAATGGAGACAGATATGTCAATTTCCGAGTCTTCAGTTTAAAGCATATCAGAGAATTTGTTGATGTACAAGATGACCTTACCTTGATGAAATGGAAAGTGATACCTATGTGTTGTTCTAATTTAATAGTATTAATCCATTGTGTTAAATCTCCAGTGGGTGGAAGGTTTTTTTGAAAAAAGTTGGAGGTTTGTTTTACGTTTGTTTTTGTTTGCATTTTTTAATGGTCACTGTCAAATTTGACCAGCAAATTGTCTGCAGGGCAATAAAAACTTCTTACAACATTTTCTTCACTGATTGTTTTCCTACAATTTTGTTGCATTCATTTGTTAAACAGAAATAAAGATATAGGGCAGCCTTTGTACAGACTTATTAATGTAATTGCTATGAGCAGCCCTTTTAACAGGCTTTATTTTGCTGTAAAAAGAAGTCATTAGGAGTGAAAGCCAGAGCTTTGAGCCAACTTTTGTAACTGTATAGGTAAGGATCACTTAAAAGCTTTAAAGAGGCAGCCTTGACTGTCTTCTTTTTGATTTTTTTTGTAATTACCTCTTAGCTTTCAAAGCTTTTGGCTCTAACAAGCCCAGGTTAACCAGTCTTTTTTGAGAATGTTCCCTCACTGTCATTGGTATAATGGACAGAAACTGAATAAAATTATTGAATCAGAAGAACAGGGTTTGGGACTTTTTAGGGGGATTTTTGGGGGTAGGGATTTTTTTTCCCTTCAGCCCTTGTACTAACTTTCTTGTTCTGGTTGCTTCAACTTGGGTTAGACAATACTGCTATGCAGAAATACTTCATCTCTTTTAGCAGCATTTTTGTAACTGATCAGTGAATCAGGAGAGTGATCTCTCATTTTTGTTGTTATGGAAGCCTCTCCTGCCACTTGGCATGGAAATCACTATCTTATCCCTCCATCACTTCTGTGAAGGTATAGTGCATCTTATTACAGTCCAGTAAATTATCTGGATTAAAGTATTTCTTTGTAAAGTAAAAGAAATGTTCATTTGGGAAGTTCAGGTTTTGCCTGCTTTACTGAGGAGTTTTTAATTTCTTTTTTCCCCCGGATTAAAAAAAATCTACCTGCTATCTCAATTTATTATTTAGTAGATAATGTAAAGGCCTTTTTTTAATAGAACTAGCTAATATCTTTCCACTGGACACATAATCACTGTGAGATTACAGCTCAGTACTCAAAACATTTCAGCTTTCAAAACAAGAGAACACTCTTTTTTACTTCCATGTAGTATTAAGGAAAAAATTCTTCTGAGAAAAATGAGTAAAAATCAGGCTTTAACGTGCACTTTTGTACTCACTATGGAGAGGGTACTTCTGCTCTGTGACTTTTCTGTTAAGAACTAGTCAGAAAGGATTTCGAGTTCTACCTAACTCACACCTTTTTTCTTCTGATTGTCTTCCTAGAATCTCATTTTCACTAATTTGTTTATCATAACTGTCAAAAAGTTGTTCATTTGTGAGCAACTAAAACATTTAGGATGTCATCTGCGTGTCATATACCCTCTGGGGACATGTATAAGGATTTTTCAAATCATTTTAGGCTGCACAGTAAAAATATTAAGGCTAGAATGATAGTATTCGAGCTGTGGCAAAGTTCCATAACATTCATTAATTTCATTGTAGGACTATTGAACTCTAATTTGATTTCCCTGCCAATTTGAGCCATAGCAACAGCATAACTATGTACCTGCAGGCAGATTTACTATCCTGTTGCAAATGAACCAATGCCTGGGGAACCACTGATCGCTATGTCTAAAATATCATTCAGATCATGTGTCCCTAAATACTTATGTCATGTAGATTAGTAATAATATCATCCTTAGTTTTATACAAGGATGCATTTGCATCTATTGAATAGACAGCTGTGTGTTTGTATATAAAAATATATGTATGTATTTTTACTGCAACAGTTCCCAGATTAGATCCTTGTTATATTAGTCCCTGATCATGCATTATGAAGACATTTAGAGCTTGGAGAGATACACAGTCCGAGTGGCACAAATGTTTGATTTTGAGGTAGCATTTCTGCAATCCCTTGGTAAGTCAAACTTTTTGCTGGAGGTTTGTTCCCAAGTAGATTCCCACAAGTACATCTATAGGAAGCTTCCCTCAAAGAAAGTCAAGCAAAATCTCAAGAGATTTGCAGATCTTTGCATCCCTTTTACAGTTTCAGCTCCGAGGATTCAGCGCCACAAGGAGGTGCTTGTGCAGCAATTCCCAGAGGAGTCCGTTTTCCCATGTTCTTACAAAGCTGTGGGAACCTGTTGGTGTATCTCCTGCCAAGGGAGCACAGCACTCAGATAATCTCAAATTAAGTGCAGAAAAACTTCTTATGCATCTTTCTTCTGATCTGAATCTTTTAAGCAACTTTAATCAATTTCATTAATTGCCAAGGTAATTCATAATATTCTGTTGCTCTGAGGACTAATTTTATAACATTTATTTGTTAAATTGTGAACACAATACCCACTTGTGGGTTAAATTATGTATGTTTTTAAAATTCAGGTAACTCCTATAGGAACAATTTGCACACTTAGACAGGGGGTTTTTTACAGTTTTGATGAGATTGGAAAGGATCTCCAGAGATGAGCAATGTGGAGGCCTCCAACTCCTGCTCTGACTTGGCAGCTTTCTGCCACAGCACTTCCATGTCCTGCCATGTCCTGGCGTGGGGGAAGCAAGTGGGCTGGGGGAATTGCCCTGTCCCCAGGGGTGAGGGAGACAAGTGGTTGTCCCCCTCCTCCTCCACTTTTGGGTTTTCATCTTTGGGTTTGCAAAGTAAGCTTCTAAGTGTGGCTTCTTGAGTTTTGCCTATGGTTTGAATAAAATAAAATCTAATTACTCTACTTTTAATAAAAATTGTTACAATGTCTCTGATGAATAGGAATGGTCCTCAGGAGTATTTGTGCATTGGGATTGCTGGGCCAGGCCGTTGCCTTTGGTCAGTTTGTTGAGTTTTACAGCAAAGAGTTAAGCAAATCTGGTTTAAATTACGTGAAAAATGAATGCAGCTAATCACCACTACTTAATACAATTTAAACAACAAATAAACAATAACTTAAATAGAACTAGTACAGTGGAATTTATAGAAATTCATCATTTGTTGGGCATAGTTCTCTTGTGGCACAGCCCCTTTGTTGTTTACTGAACAGAAAATTGAGCCAAAATTGATAAATTTATCTGAGTAATTTGTTTGTTTGTTTGTTTTAGTTTCACTGAAACTGTGTTTTGAACTTTGTGTTCAGTTTGGAATGTCATACAGGCTCTACCAAATCCTCATGGAAATAAAATATTTTACTTCCTTCATTAAAACGTGATGGAAGATATTGTTAAGTTTAATAAAGCATTTTCAGTAGCACTAAGAAGGAAAACACCTCATTAATAGAAATGTGATTTTTTTGTATAATCAAAACTTAATAATATTTCAATTTCTTGTGACACATTTGATGAGCAAACCATGTCCTAGATATAGATTATTTAATTTATAATTATATATATAGATATTAAGAATAACATAGCTTTTCAAAAAACACTTTTTTAAAGTACTGTGTGAAAATGTTATTTATATGTCTGGTAATAGGATATCCAGATGTGAGAGGGATTCTGGAGATGATTAAAATTTGAAATCCCATGGCATTCTTTATAGTAGTATACATGGTTAATTTTCCTTTAACTATTTAGACTCTGTGTATTGAAATCCCAGATACAAATTTTCACTATAGATCTGATAAGACTTTTGTTTTTGATCTGAAATGGTTAGATACTGTTTCACTTTAGAGGCACGTGCATGTTTTACTGTGTGCCTGGCTTATGTAGCTTGTGAAGGGCTAAATTCAGGCACATTTATACTTCATGTATCTTGTGGAGTGCATTCAGGATGCTAAGTAGTATTACAATATAGCACTGTCCTTGACTTCCTGTTTTTTGACATTTGAATTCTGTGGTTTCTACTGGAGGAGAAGGAAGAATATTTTCATATTTAGATTTACACACTTGGTTAGAGCACTGAAAGAATTTTAATAGACCTTTTCCATTTCTGATTAGTCTTCCTTTTAATTTGCCTGTATGTTTTTTACAATATCCTCCTTTCAGTTGGCCAGAATTCTTAAGTGCAACATTCTAAAGTTATATACTGATGTTTTTTTGTCCCAGTGTTTATCCTTCTATCTTATGAAATGAAACAGAATGAGTACGCAGGGGTGAGTCTTAGTCACTGGTGCAGTCCCTGGAATTCTTATCTTCCTCTATCTTGTCATTTTTGATCCTGTCCAGAAATTCTGTAGCTGATACAAGATTACAGAAAACTTTGCTATTTTTTGACCCAAAGCACTAGATGGCACAGGAATGTTCTGCTTATTGCTTCTCGTAGAAAAAGCAAGTATTTAAATCTCAGTAAGATTGTCCAAGCTTATAGGGTCACTTATTTCTGCCTGTGTCAGAAGCCTCTTCTGCTGTGTGAGTTTTGTACTTCTCTGACTAGATTTGCTGCTTCAAATGAGTTGTAGAATAATATCAGTTCTGTGGCTGAGAAGGCCACATAAGGGATGGTGAATGGTAGGGCTATTAATTCACTTTATGTGGTATAGTTTATATCCCTGTGTACTTGTAACTGCAAACACAGTGTATTTTCTTTTTTTGTAGGCGAATTGAGATATTCCTAACTCAAATTGCCAAGAAATTCTTAACGACTCTGAGAATTAAAATTTTATTTCAATTGGGTCTAAGCTTTTTTTTTTTCAGCTGATCACTGGAGTCCAAAGGCGTATTCTATTAAAAACACTAGGCTTCATATAACCTGTGGTAAAATCAGAACCCTAATCATGGTCCTCAGATAATATTTTGCGTAACAGAATCTATCAATACCAATCAAATAGGATTGAATTATTAAAAATCTTCTCTCAGGCTTGAATGTTAATACCAGGTTGCACATATTTCCATGTTCTGTAGCATATGAGGTGTAGGTGCTGCTTTCATTATTATTATAACTGAATTTCATTAGTCCTGTAGACTGGGATCTCATTGTGATAAACTCAATCCAAGCATAGTAAAAAGTAATTTCTTGCTCCAGAGAACAATCCAGCTAGTTTCCTGTATTCAAAATAGGATCAAGGAATGGCCTGAAAATGACTCTTCATAATAGGAAATAATTTGATGCAAAATGGCCATTCTGGATAAAACAGATCCTTGGGCAATAATCAGTTTTGTGCAAGCAGGTATGGAGATTTAACTAGTTGCTCCTCATTACTAATATAAAAGTATCTTCATTTTATTCCAAATTTAAATTCTTATGATCACAGGAATATTTTAAAATTCTTAGTCTTCATATAATCTTCATGTAAAGCTATTACCAGAAACTAAAAGAGCTTTGAAAGATTTTGGATGCCCGTGCTGAAGATGAGATACGGTTACATGTAAAAAGCAGGTTTACTGTGACATTTTGCAGACTTATATTGCAAACCCTTCAACAACACCTCCCTTTTTATCTATTCTCTTAAACTCAGTCTCCTTGCTGACGAGTTTACTAAAAATGAAATAGCCTGCTACATTTCATTGTCTAAGTAAAATTTGAACTACCAAATACCAGGACAAAATCTAATGTAGGAGTTAGATTCCCTACTGGAAAGGAGTGCTCCTTTCTTTGATTTCTAAAGCACTTAGTAGTGGACAATGAGAGTAAAGTGTCTTGACATATCCTCTTTGTTAATCTTCAGTGCTCCCCTATTTTTCTTGCAAATGTTTCTACCTATTGAAACATTAAAAATATTTTTAAAAGTATCGATTTTTTAATATATTTCAACTTCTGCACTTTAACAAGGCATCCAAAAAACATTAACTGTATTTCACTTTGTCTAGATCCTTACCCTCTCCATCTTATAATGCTGGAGAATTACTAAAAAGCTGATATTTTCAAAAATCTTGCCATGAGCAAATCTTCAGGTCACACAGTCCTTGATTTTAATAGGCCATGTGTGGATGCAGATAAACAGGGAGTATAGTTGAAATGCTTATGTTATAGACAAAGACAGTCCTTGGCTACCAGGCTGTGAAGATAAGGGACTCTGAGACACGTGAATTAGGCAAAGGACACAAATAGACTAACAGGATATTTCAGATACAGGTTGTCTGTCAGATGGAAATTGTGAGTAAAAATATGACATATATTCAACAAAGGTATGCTGGTCTTGTCAATTAAGACCAAGCAATATGACCTTACAGAGCAAAGGGAAGACAGTGTTTCAGGAGCTAGAGATAGTTGGAAAGATCAAAGATGAAAATTATTTTAGAAGCATAAGTCAAAACATACATACTATGAAAGAAAATTAAACACTTAAAATTTTTCCTTGGATATCTCATGCATCTAATGGTTGGTAAATGCATTCATTAACAAGTACATACATTTAAGGTTCCCTAGCAGAGGGCCCATGCTCACATGCTAATCCTGGTAGTAATAGTCATATCTGGGCTTTCTGAACGTAGCGCTGCACAATTTCAGATGACTCTGTGATTCCTGTAAGTGTTCTGAAACAAGCTTATGTTTAAAAATAGCATTTGTGTGCATTGAGATTAGGCTTTCAGTAAATTTCTACAGAAACTGACCCCCCTCCCCAGTTCGAAGTGTGTTTCAACCCATCATCTTGAGTGATGTAACATCAACATTCTAAATTATGAAGATTCTACTAGTTAAACATTTATAAAGTACCCAGTGGTGTCACTTCTTTAAACTATTAAAATGTAATGTTTTTATACGAACATCATTATAAATTTATAACAAATGTAATTTATGGTGATGCAGTGTTCTATGGGCTGTGAATTACTGTCCTAAATTTCACACAGCAGATGCTTTCTCTGGGATGCAATGCCTGGTTGATGAGTTCATATAGGTACAGCATAGGAATATTTCACTGTTTGCACACTAGCTTTACTCTGCTTATACACCTCATTTTTTTAGACCGCTCAGGAGGCATTTTAAGAGTGGTGAAGTTGACACGCAATCAAAATGAATCAAATTAAATGAAGCTGAAATCTTTGTGGCAATGGATGTTGGAGACTCCTGCTCTTATCTTACATTTTGACCACTGCAGGTTTCAACAAAATCTTTTCCTTTTTGCAGCTTCATACTTCAGTTTTGCATAGCTATTTATGATCTCAAGAAATCATAATGGCATTAGCATATTGTTATGTGCATGTGTGTTTATACCTCTTAGACTTATACATCGTTCTGTAATACTTTTAAATTTTCTCATTAAATTATAATTCATCCTAGTTTTCAGTATTTCCATTTACATACCAGCTAAAAGTTTTAAAAATTGCAAAGATTTGAAATACCTTAATTTTCCAAATTTAGTTACAGAGATTCCTAAGGAAATTTAGTTTCTTGGAAGTACTAGTTACTTATCAATATCAGGCCTACAAAAGTTTCTCTGATTTTGCATCCCAAATCATTAGGTACTTTAAGTCCTAGTCCTCTATTTCTGTTATAAAAGGATTGAAAGAAAAGACCAAAGAATTGATGGGGGAGCAGAAATTCCATGGGATATTAAGCATTTTGTTTAAGGATTTTAATTCCATTTAAGTTCCCTCAGGTGTACATTTCAAGAAAATGAAATGTAGTGAAGTAGGATGCTGTAATGCGAGACTAAATTATGTGGGAAGCCTGATAGTGTTCCTAAAAGTAGGGTTTGGGGTTTTAAAGCTTGTAACTGTGTCTTTTTTCTCACTCCCCTTTTAACAAAATGTTTTAAATGGGATATAAACTTAGTAATGGTCTAATCAAGCTTTTGACCCATGAAGTTCAAATGGCTTTGAAATGAGGCAAACAAGATTTGCCTATCTCTACTAGAAAATAATAGCAGCCAAACAGCAATCTGCCAAGATTGTTATGTTCAACTTCTGCCTAATACCATGTAGAGTACTTCAAAAACTTAAAGAGTGATGATACTTGGAGGAGAAAGTAGAATGCAAGTATAGTCACTCTGACAGTGATTTAGTGACCCTGGGACATCTGGGAGTAAGGCAAGGTGCAGAGGACAGTGGCAGGATGTGGATTGGAATATGAAAGGAGCAGCATTTATTACTGCTGAATATTAGAGAAAGAAAAATAGTGATGTCTCAAAATGAGTAGAGGTGAGAAATATAAAGCAGAGATGAACACTATCTTAATATCTTGGAAGCACTGGGGTTCTGAATGTAATTCCTGAACAATATGAAACACATAAGATTTACTGAACATAATGATTTTAGTGTGATACGAATCTTGTGTCCTGCTCTCTACAGTCTGTCCCCTTTGTAGCACTGCTTTGATCCAGCACTAGAGCCAACCTACCAGGCTTCAGCTTGCAGCCTTTCTGTTCCAGAAGGGAGGAAGAAAAGAGATTGGAGGATGTAGCACTTCTCATATACCTCTCTGTTCTCCACTCTGATGGACAGGGATATATCTCCCATTCTTCTGCAAAGAAAATGGATCAGAGCTAGACTTTTATGTTACAACATCCATAGTGGGGAATGTGCTTCAGCAAAATTGTGTGTATTCAGAAAGATTGTAGGGAATGAGAAGGGGCATCCAAGCCACCGTGAATTATAGTGTCGTCCTTGGATGGCATGTTCTAGGGATTTCTAGCCATGATCGCATTAATAGCAAGAATAGTGAAGTTACTTGAACCCTATACAACCCTATACAGTAGGGTACACTATAATACACTATTTAGCGGTATTATGCTAACATCTTGTGAGACACAAATGCTATAGCCCATCAACTTGTTTTTGAAAAAGCAAAAGAGTGTTTCTATTTTAAAGAGAAAACCAACCAACATACATGAAACAGCTGGACAACTTTGGGTACCACACTAATAAAGCAGATATAGATGCTTCTGCATCCTTCAGACTTCCATCAACCCTATTGCTCCACGAGGCAGCAGGTGCAGACATGCTCACCCACACATGTGCTCCGTGCAGGTTCCTCTGTGCAGAAGGGACTGTGCTCCAGCCAGAGCTGATACAACACCTGCAGTACAGAAAGTATGTGTGTCTGGTCTAGGGACCACCATATAATGCAAGCATCACCTCTGTGCCTCAAGCTCTATATTTATCTGGTACTCAGTACAGTCTTGGTTTTGTCTGAAAACTGAAGACTTATAATTAAAAGGATTAGTCGGACAAAAAGAAGTAAGTTTGTAGCATTTGAGTGGCTCAAAAGGCTCTTTCTTCTTAATTGTTCCCGGGAAAATCATTCTTTTAGATGCTGTATCTTACCATTAGTCAGAGCTAAAATAGCTTTGTCAGACTAGTACAAATTATTTCAGACCAAACATTTCCTAATGCCAACTGCAGAACAAAGGCCAGAAGAGAAGGGAAATTTGTTGTCCATACTTAATATTTCCAGATGTAAGGAAGACTAGCCCTTAAATTCAGTAATGGTGCTGGAATAGCACATTTTGAGTTTCAGTTCACCACTACAACAAACCTGAAAAAAATTTAGGGCAACGGATTATATATTTCTGCCGTATTTGAAGTGTTGAGGTGTTTTTTGAGAGAGTTGTCACAGCTTTCATATAAAATAGAAAAATCAAATCAAGAAATGTATAATATTGTCTGCTGCTCAAATGGCTTGCAAAGCTCATTATTTTTGTGTTATTTTTCTGACATAAATCTTTTCACTAAAACCATGTGGTTGAAAATAGAGGGATAATTAGCATTAGCCCATTTATGAGAAACTGCTAGTGACAGAAGCTTATTTATTGTTGTGTACAATTAAAATATGATGTGAACACATGAGAATTTACATTAAAACAAGATTGCAGCTTGTCAGCAGTTTCCTTTGTTCAGCTGTGTGTTTATTAGGCTACAGCTACAGCTCACCTACTTTTATATGACTTTGTAATAATAGTAGCAATGTCTTCATCATTGGAGATGTCTAAACCATTTTGATTACACAATATACAAAGAAAAAATATATCTGATATAGTCTTTGTTAAAGAACTAGATCTGGAAGTTAGATTATATAACAAAAGAAAAAGGAAAAAACCTTCTTGTCTCATCTCTTTATTGTTTCGGTTTGTTTGGGTTTTGGTTTTTTTTTTAATTTATTCCTTGTACTAAATATTGTTTGCGCATAGCACCTAAGGTGATTTATTTAGATCATTTTGTTGTTTTAGTTGGACAACTTCAATGTGTCTGTAAATAAACAACTTGATACCTGTCAGAAAAACAAGCACATGCTTTTTTTCCTAACTCTGTTATTAAACAAAGAGATTTCTACGGTATAATGGATGGTTTTAGTTTATGTATTTAGAGGCCTCTGGGACTCATAGTGCCATTATTGAGAGTTTTAGCTTTATGTTCCTTGGTGTAGATAAACTATGGGGGGAAGTCACAGTGAAATACACTTTCCCAGGTCCTGTGACTGGATGGGTGGAATTTCAGAGCCTACAAAATGGAAATCTAAAGTTTTGTGTGTCATTCATGCCCTGCTGACACACAACATCCTGAAAGAAAGCAGAGCAAGATACAGGACCCTTATTTCTCTCTGGCCTGGAGATGTGATCAAACATAGAGGAGCTGTTAGCAGGTCCTAATAAGAAAATGTAAGAGGAAGTTCTGGGAACCTTTCTAAACTGAAAGGTTTTCAAAAAAGGTTTTCTTTCAAAAGCAAAATAGGGCCATCATTTCTTCAAGGTATCTAGGGGCAGACATACCAGCACGATTAACTCATGCTGGAATGGTTCACATTGTTCTCCAGTCAGAGAAAATACTAGTTCTATTAATTTCAAAGATGTTTTTGATGTCACTATGTGCAAGCCTAACTATTGTATGAACTTTCTGAGACAATAGGTATCAACTTGCTCTGCTTTACTGCTGGCTACATGTCTCTTCTAGCTGTCATCATATTCCCTGTCTAGAATGTTTTATTTCTCATCCTTAGAATTGTGCATAGACACAGTCATAGTCTGTGATTTTGACCAGAATTCGAGTCTGATTTCCTGGAGCAAAAGCTGGATGAATGAACATGTACTTTGGTCACTATCAAAATTAAGACTTTAAGAATACGCTTCAGGTTTGTTAATGTTAACAGAAAGAACTGTGCCTAAGTGTTTTCTTCTGACTTTCCTTATAAGAAGCAAACTTTTCTTTCTTCAGCTTCTGTAGAATGTTTCTTTACATCCTCACCACCACATTTATTACTTTTGCTTCTGATGGCAAAGCAGTGAACTCTTACTTGTTTGGGAAGTGTTTGGATACTATTACAGCTATGACAGTATGTAACCGTGTACATGCTAACCCAGCATATACAGTTTCTGCTGCCTTCAGTATGCACTGTTTCGATTATTAGTAATTTTTTTGTGGGAGAATTGCTGAGGAAAAGGGTATCTCTTTGCTCCCTGTTACTTCTGCTGCAATTTGCCTTGGAGAAAAGTTTTCAAAGTACTGGAAAGTCTCACTGCCTTGTATGAACATGTAAATTCAGTTTAAATGCCAAGCAGCATTTACAACTGTAGTCTAGATTCATCACTTCTGATTTAATGTCACATTTCTGCTATTTCTTTTTATCTAAATGTGATATCCTTGACATTGATTTAAATGGGTTATGTCCTCATAAATTGTTACTTCATTTACATAAAATAATTTATGCAAGAATATATTGATATTCTTATGCAAAAATTATGGTGTTTCTGGTTAAGTAATTACAGGTGTCAATAGTTTTCTGCAACTATACCACATAATGCATAATCATCTCTTTATAGTACTTGCCTAATTCATCTCTAGTCTCAAAACCATCGGCTGAATACGTGGGCAAAAACTCCTAAGTGACACCATTAGTGGTTTTCCCTCTGATAGCATTTTTACCATTGCAGCTTTAGCTCAAATCCGATTATTCATTTTAAAATGTGGAATAGCTCGTAATGATCATTATACATTCCTGTGAAGTCACAGAGTAAAAAAGCCATGAATGTTCTGATGTTCTCACGGTTGAAAGTTGAGTTTAAAAAACCCATAGTTTTAACATTGTACAAATTACTCACTCATGACAGTTTAATCATAGAGTTAAAACTGACTGTGATCTAAAGCAAAGAAGGAAGGAAGAGGAGGGGAAGATAGAACACAGGTAGAAATATACAAGAGCATTTTAGATAGACAGATAAATAGATAGACAGATAGATAACAATCTTATATGTATATATATCTAGAAAAATGGAAGAGCATCTGAGCTTAACTTTGAATCGCAGAATTTCTTGGCAAGGATTGGTGCTATCCCTTCCTCATACAGAAACGAGACAGGTATAATACTTTAAAAGTGCAGTTGCATCCTGCAATTTTCAGAAAAGAAAACTGATTCAATAGTGTCATTGAACCCAGGAAAAATTAGACATAGTTCTTGGAAGTTTGAGTGTTAAATAAACATGATGTACTATCTTTTACTTCTCAGTTGAATTAATATTTTTTTCTTTTATGTTTTTATTTTACCACAGTGATTTTTTTTTAAGTCCTCTAAATGTACTCTCAAGTCTAGCTTGAGAGTAACTCTGCTCTCAAGTGTAGCTGGTATTGATCAGTGTGCTTCCTCTCGGGTGCCCTGGAATTGCAGATGAGAGAGCAACATGATACCGTGTTATGAGAAGAGTCATGCACATCTCTCAAGAAGTGCATCCATCAGCTGTGTGCATGTTTGCAGTGTCACTGAAGAGGGAGTCTCATAGTTTTAATCCTCTTGATTTCTTACTTTTTAGTCTGGATGAACAGTCATATCAAAGCAAAAGTCAGATACTATCCTAAAATGTTTTGGCTTATTGAAGATGCAGTTAAGTAGACTTTGGTTCAAACCTGGGAACTGGTAACGAAACTCAAAGCCAATGTTTATTTTCTTCCAGCTCTTGTGGAAACAGCAAAGAATATTGATAGGATGTAATGGGAGTCAAATAAATCTTTTGCAGTGGCAATTCATAAAACAAATAGTGTTTCTCTTTATCATTAGGCAAACTGTTTTCATGCAAGTATGAAAAGCTTCAAGAAAGGAAATTAATAGATTTGTGACAGCTTATATTTTTAGCACTTCGCTTCCTTTTTAATTTTGAGTGGCAGAATAGTAGTTGTAATGTTGTAATCCATACTTTAAAAATATTTAAGACAAAAACATTCCCTTTATGTATCTAGTATGGGTACCTTACCTCTGAAGCTTTCAGCCTTGTCTTAGCTGTAAAGATGAACACAACTTTATGGGAAGAAAATATTGAATGTACATATTTGAATTTGGAAGTCCGCCTTTCTAACTTAATGACCTTGATTTTTAAGTAAGTTAAATAGCATTGGTTTATTGATCAAAGAAAAAGACTGGGGAGGGAAAGGGATCAAGTCAAATGAAATATAATTGGAGGGAAAGTGTTTTAGCAGAAAAGAGAAAGGTTTAATTGTAAACAAAATTTTTATTTCGGTTTTGTATTTATCTTAAGCCTTTGTCCTTTATAAAATTTAGTCAAATTTTAAACAAAAATGATGTTATAAATGATATGCTAAAATGCCTCATAAAAAGGTTGAAGTGCGAAAGACTGTTGGAGGCATTTAAAGCTCAGTTTTGTTCCATTAGTGTTACTGTGGTTCTTTTATCAAGGAGAGAACACGTTACCAATTAAACTGTCTTAATAATTAGATGGATCTTCAATGACTTTCAAACTCCTTCTCCTGTTTCTACAAAAAAAAAAAAATCCACTTCTTTCTATATGAAATATTTTGGACTTTAACTAGCAGATTGTAAGCAAAATGTGTTATTGTATATGTGCTGATAGACTCAGCTGGAAACTGGAGAATTCACTGGGTTTCTGGTGGGATGAAATTTCCCCAAGGAAACCATACAGTGGTTTGCCCATGAAAACCGTTTATCTGGTTACGAGAGAAACATCTCTGTAAAATATCTGTATTTAATTGAGGTAATCATTTGAAACCACCTGTCTGCCCCATTCAGAGACATAGGCAGACTTGTTCATTTAGCTGTTTCACCCTTTTGTACATCGATACAGATGGTTTGTTCTTGCCTTCAAACAAAAATACTGAAGTATTTTTTGTAGCCTTAAACCCAGCTCCTACATAAGTGCTGACTAATCCTAACAGCAGAGGGCTATCCACGGTTCATTGGGGAAGCAATGGGCCTTAGCACTCCTCCAGGACCATCATGACCATCAGGCTCCCACATGACATATTTCTTCAGGTAGTGATGCAGTCAAGCTGTCTGTGGGTACAGCTGACTTGCAGTTGCTGCAGATCTTTTTTTTTTCAGACTGCTGCAGCTTGGGTGATTTCTGCATTAAATTCTAGAGGAATGAAATTTTCCAGAGTACTACTGCATGCACTCTGAGCAGGCACTGCACTTGGTGGCAAAATCACATATTCACAGAATCAACTACATTGTGTCAGCTTTAAGGAAAGAGGTAGCAAAGGAACTTTTCTAAACTCGGTTCAGACAACTGTAATGGGAATATGTGAGCCAGTTTTTAGTCTCTTCCTGCAGAGACAGGCTGTGAAAACCACACATCCTTGGGAACAAAGGGGTACATCAGCATCCCGTTGTTTGTCCAGCACATACACACAAGAAACACACCTTCAGTTGTGCAGTCTTTCCTTAGGATTCCTAGTTTTGATAGAGGCAGAGACTACTAGTACAATTCTGAATCTGACCAAGAAAATACTCCAATTCAGATGCTGAGGTTCCTAATGCTGTAGTGATGGGTTGTCACTGGTACAGAATGAGGCAGCTTGATTAGTGTATAGAGAAGACAGAAGACAATGACTGCCTGCTGATTCACCCTGCATTGCTTTTGGGTGACAAGTAGAATCTAATTCAAGATTTCAGATTTTTATTTATAAGACTTCAGTTTGGATAAGTCCCAAACCATTATTGACTTCTGACACATCTAATTTTTGTTCTTCTTTAGAATAGAACAGAATATTATTCTTCCTTGTTAGAAGCAGTCAATCTTGTCTACTGAAAATCTGAAAGTTTATTTTTGGTTTTGATAATTGTACCTGCTCCATTTTCTGCTCAGAAAAGTGAAACTAATTTGGTGTTGGTTTATCTCACTTCCAAGCATTTTTTTCTTTATTCTTACCTTTAGTGCCAGTTGTTTTTCAAAAGAAAGCACCAATTTGAAGAAACAAAATTATTTAAGCTAATATTACATAGTGAGACTTCTGTTAATTGTTTTGATAATGTCAGAATATTTTACTCTGTCATTTTTTTGTTTTAACCAAGATGGCTAGTGATAGAATTGGCAAAAAAATTCTTGATTCTTAATCCTACAATGTGATCACAAAAATAATGCTATATTAAAAAGAAATTTAAAGCAATTTAGACTGGGGGGGGGGAAGGCATACAAAACTGGTGTTAAGCTTGTGTATATAGAGAACTAATCTTTACAGATGCTGTTGTACAGCAAATGTTCTTTGTTCAATTATTGGAGGAGTTGGCACGCAAGAAGATGAAACCTAGCAGGACTAAATTTTTTTGTACTTTCAACAGGAAATTACAAATAACCATTGAAATCAAACACACGTATTGATCCGAAGTACCATCTCTCAAGGAAATTGAAATAATGTGACTTTGATAAACCTGAAAAGGCTAGCAAGTATTAACACAGTCTTCCATACTCTAATGTTTATACCATTTTGGCATCTTTTTGCAAAATGATATGATTGTTCATTTTGCAATGAACAGATTTTAGTGCATATTCTGATGGGATGAAGAGTTTAAAACTGTTCCAGAAAAGGCATTCATCAAATTATGTGCACTACATAACAATAATATTGGAGTCTCACAGACAGATTTCATGCTGAGATACCTTCATCTTAGTCTGACAAATGAGATGCAAACTAGAGATTAATTCTTATTTTGAGAGGTCATTGCATAAATATGAGAAACTTGTTCATCTTTGGGGGGATTTTTTTGCTAGCACAGCTCTGTTGGTTTTTTGTACAATTAACCACATAACAATCTTCCAAGACACAGATGCAGCATGAAATAGGCTTTTTTATTTATTTAAGTACTTCCTATGTTCACTAGGCTAGGAAAGGCTGAATTTTTATTATTAGCAAAGAGTTAGTAACACAGCAGAGCTGCTGTTTGTACGAGCTAAAAAGGTCTGCTGTATTAGTCAAGAAATGTCGACAGTGGGGAACTTCTACATCTAGTTAGTAGACTTTGGGCTTACTTACTACCTTGCCTGATGAGGCCCACAAGCTCAGCGTTCCTTATTTTCAGATATACAGACCAACTACTACTTTATAATAATGAGAGAAGGCTGTGGCTGCAAACGCCAAAGAGAGTGCCAGTAGAGTTTGCTGTATTTAGAAGCGCATTTTGACTTTCCATCTACTTCTCATTATTCTGTATCATAGATTCCTAAGCTGAAAATATACAGTAGGTCTACAATAGCGTTTTGAATATAAAAGGCTTTTAACAGCTGTTGCACTACTGTGGTTAATAAAGGAAAATGGGAGTTACAGAAACCAAGCATTTTGATCAATATATCTAAATTGCACTTTAATAATGTATTACATGTAGGAATTAATAGTGGAGATGTGTTTAGAAGACCAATCTGCAGATTGTCCCTAATCACTTGTGAGGCACCCTGTTATCCCCATGGAGAGAATATAACCACTTAGACAGGTGAGAAGGTTGGGACTGAGGCCAGCAAAACCAACTGACTGGTATATGCTTGGACTGAATCAAATATTGTCCGTACTTAATGGGCAATATTTCTTCATTTGCACAGTGATGTGTTTACAAAAGTGGTGGGTTCCATTTTTATTGAAAGTGATATATTCTTCTTCTTAAACATGCCCTTAGAAAAACAAAAACTTTTTTTTACAACAATTAATTCCTCCTTGTGTCAGTCCCTTCCACCCACATACCCTGCATATGCACATAGTAATTTAACATGACATTCAGAAGGAGAAAACAAACACCATTTACAATCAAGACATCAACCTATGTTTTAAAATTCAGATTATAGAAGTTCAGTGCCTGAATTTGCATAGAAAATGTCTGGTTTGCATAATAACTTGAAAACTATTTTCCTTCTCTAATATTTGGGTTTGAACTCTGTTTAATCACAGTTCTTTCTTGAAGCTGCTGAAACATTAATGCTTAATTCTGGTTAAAATATTTGGTTTGGTTATTTCCCATCTTCTTGGATTGCAGTCAGATCCTTTGCAGGCCTCTGGGATCCAGATTTTCCCCTGTTCTTGCTTTTATTTTCATTGATTTTTTTAGGCCTGTCTGGTGGAAGTAATAGTAGAGACTGGACATTTGAATCTAAGACTAAATTGTGCCGAATATTTTCTCTAGACCAGTAAGTTAACTTTGAGATTCTTTTTTAGAGGACTTATTTTGTAGGGATTTTTTCCAGCCTGTCATAATGGCATCAAGCATGTCCTTTTGTTCAGTCAGCAGGACTTTCCATGTATGACACACTGTAGCCAAACTGTACTCTTCCCAGAAACATGTAATTTAAGATGTCAGGAAATTGTAGGTTACTGTTTGTAAAAAATCATGCACATTGAAGGAACTCTGACAAGCCCTACTGGTACTTTAGGTTTCCTTTGTCTCCACAGATAAAGCTTAGCTATGTAATTATCTTCTTTGGAGATATAATTTATTTTCATTCCTTTCCCTTAAGTTTTTCTTAACTTGGTGCTTCAGTGAAGTGCTATCTTCTTTTTTTTTTCAAGAAAGGTAACAATACTGTAACTTCAGAAGTCAAAATACTATACTGTGGGCTTTCTTGTATTGCACCAATACAGGTGTGAATTCAGATTGTGAATTAGGGTAGTGCCTGCAACCTGGTTTTCTTCTTACAGAGAAGTATTATAAACCCAGAATGATTCAAAGACTCAAGGATTTTAGTGACTCAAAATTATTAGATCTGTGAGAATTGTATTCCTTGGAAAGAGTAGACTAAGAGACTGCACTGATTTATTTTGTATCATGAGAAGATGAGAAAGGATGAGCTATCGGGTTATTTAAATAAAGTAGGACCAGTACAGGGAAATACATTCGTTTCTCTGAAAGGAGCTGTGGACTAAAGAAACTCATGTAGGTTTCATTTCACTTAGAATATAGCTGAAATATTTAACAGTTAGTCAGGTGTAGCAATCCATAAAGTTACTTGCTATTAGTAGTTAAAAGTAAGGATGGAGTGATGCTCCAGACGTATTAAAGTTGAAGTTTAAGTTAAGTTTGGAGTGGAGTCCGGATGCAAATGCTCAAAATTTCAACAGCTTTTCTTAGCATAAGTCATCTGCCAGAACCAGAAACATGTCACAAGTTTGTATCTGTAATGGGCCAGATTTCATTAATTCCATTGTTTATTTATCATTACAGATATTTCCGCAAATTGGATCTGAAGTTTCTGTATGTCTTTTCTAATAGGCTTTTATCAGAACAGATCAGAAAATAGATATAAGTTACCAAAAGCTGAAGATGTGAGTATGTTTGAATAGAAGTAATGAAAAAATATCCTTGTCCCACAGGCATAATTCATGTCAGAACAGGGTATAAAGATCACTACTCTGAGGTCTTGTCATGCCACGCTTACAAATGTGCCACTGTAACTGTGTTGGCACAGTTGTGGTGCAAACCTGCCCAGTACTGATGTAGCATATGCTGAGAGAAAAACCTTTTTTTTGTTGGCAAATGTACCAGCTGCCTCAAATCTCTGAGTGACATAAACCACCTGACAAATGCACTCTTATCTTGGTCTAGCTGTAACATAAAGCATAAGGATTCAAATAACCTGCTCCATTGAAAAACAAGCAAACAAATCTCAGAACTGCCATCCAAGCAAGACAAATGTTTTAAAAACAGCAGCTAGTGAAAGTTAAAAACGAACTAGCACTTAGAAAGATGCTGGTTTAAGAAGACAAACTGCGCTGCGTATCTGGCAGAGTACTGATGTGCTGCCGTGACTTTGAGGGGACCTATCCACCCAGTTCCAACTGCAGGGTTGAAAGTAAAGGTTTCCTATCCATCTGATATCTCAAAAAATGATTTTCAGTTTACAACCAGAATTTCCTCTTTGCTTAATATAAATTGCTGCTGAGGTTAGTTTGAACTTGCCATACCATTTTTGTGCTGCAGTGAGTGAAGAACTGTCATGATTAAATCACCAAGCTGGGAAGAACAGTAACACGCAGTCTGGTGTACAGCAGTACCTCAAATCACTGTGTCTATTTTTGTACCGCCTGTTAGACTGAATATTACATGAAATTAAAATTTTGATTAAAAAAGAAACACAGTTTTTAGCTTCTACACAAGTCAACAAGTTTTTATGTAAAGACTTTGGGGGAACAGTAGCTTCACAGTTATCTGTTAACAGGAGTGGAGAAATGGGGAGGGGGGTTATGCTAGTTTTCATAACTGGGGTGTGATTGCACAAGATTTCAGCTATCACAGCAGCTGAAAGGGAGTGGGCTCACTCTTCTCCCTGGCTCTTTTCCTCTTTCCCACCCCTGCCATGCGGTTCTGTCTTTGCCTTGCATCAGCTTCTGTGCTTATGGACCAGATGTGCCAGTTCCACTTCTTGACCTGGCAAAGAACAGCTACCACCGTAGGTAGTTTTCTGCCACTTTAACAAGCTGAATTATTTTACTGTGAGATTGGATGACTACTAGAACCCATTTCTTTTTGTAATACCAAAGTCATAATTTGTATCAAGTGATTTAGTAAAGATGTGCCCTTAGGGTGAGGTTTCACAAGATACCTGAGCCATTCTAGCAACTTGCTGCTGTCAAAAGGAAGAATCCCAAGTACACGTTTCCCACTGCTTTCCCTGTATTTGGTGCTGCCCTCTCTCTCGGTTAGTTCAGCTCACTCAACTGGCAGAAAATGAACCCAGCAAAGATGTGAACAGCTTTATGTGAGTTTAATGTTAAGTGAACTCAGAAGGTATCATACAAGTGCCAGAGCCAGCATGGCTGTGGACTGGCACTGGGCAGACTCAGCAGGGAAGAAGAGAGGGGGAAGCCTCTTCCAGCAACAGAGGAATGTGAGGTTGGCTCAGCTGGCTTGTGAAACCACATGTTACTTCCCACATTAGCACAACCATTTTCTTGTTGTTAAGATGCACTCTGTTATGGAATTAATTTTAAAGATTAAAAAAAGTATTCCGTCACCCAGAGATACTAAGAAATTATATACCTTTTTTTTTTTCCCCAATTAGATGGTTCCAAATCAAAGGAGAAAGAAAATAAACAGAATTGGGGTTTGGAGCTCTTGGGAGACAGAGACTGTCTACACTGTGTGCCAAATAAAGGCATTTTTATGTCTTAAATTTTTTATGCAGTCTAACACTTCTGCAAAGAATGCTGAATTTCCAGCAGTTTCTTCCTTGAAAGCAAAAAAAAACCAAAACCAAAACCAAAACAAACAAACAAACAAACAAACAAAAACGAAACAAAAACCCCAGGTGTTTCTGTAGCATTTAACACCCTAATTAACACCTTACTACTTTCAAATGGGCCTGGTAGTGGATTTGATGGAGCTGGTGGCATAACTTTGCTGGTGAGTAAGCTTGAAGCATGAAAGGGGCAAAAATCATAAAGAGAGAGCTTAGTTAATGTCGTTAAAAGTAAAAATAGAAGGCGTTGAAAGCAGGGCAATGAATAAAATGGAAAAAAAAAGTGAAAAATATCAAAATCCCAGTGTCTGGATCACTGCTGGTATCACTTGGCGTTGTTTTGTTGGAGGCAGCACTGCTGCACTGCAGACTGAAAGGTTTGCCAGTAGAGCTCATTGAGGAACCTCCCCCTCCGCTCCACAGGGAGAGTCGCCTTAACTCCGTTTCAAATAGGCATAATCAACAGGGCAAGGCAACTTTTTGTAGGGATAACTGTGTCTGTGGGAAGGTTCTTGCCAGCATTGTTAATGATACAGTTTCGCGATTGCTTTAAGCCAGCCTGTGTGTGGGCTGGCGTCAAAAAGGGAGGTCCCAGCCATGTGTTTCTGCCGCCTCGCTGGTGCCAGTGCGAGCGTGAGTGGTAAACTGTAAAAGTAACCTAGGGAAAAAAGCATGGGAGGGGTTGGCCAGATCGCATCCCTGATTTCTCACCATCTGATTGCACAAATGCCAGCACTGGCACTGGGGAAGTTGGCTAGGGGGCGGAGGAGGGAAAGGCTCCTCGGCTGCAGCTCTGGCTCAGGCTGTTTTGCAGCAATGGAGAACATACAGCCTGGAGTGGGGATGGGTTTTTTTTTATCCTAGAAGAAGCCTATCATCCTAACACATTTTGGGATGGAGATTCTGTCCGAGAGGCGTTCGGTGCTTAGGAGGCTGGGCTGGCTCTCGCTCCATGTAGGTCAGTGAGGAGTGCAGTCTCTTGTTCCCAGCGTACTGCTGTGGCTACTGCCAGCAAGAACGCAGGATTTCTTAATTAATTGTGCTCCATGTAATACAGCACACACCTAAGCCTCTGATGGAGTACAACCATAGTTTCCAGTTTAACAATGTATCAAGGTGTGTCATTAATATACAGTTACATATGCTAAGTCCTGTCTTACGTAAGCAACAACACACAACAAGATGTGTTTTTGTCAGCCACTGTGCATACATTTTGGATGTACTGGGGCAGCACTGTTGCTGAGGGCTATAACACACCCAGGGTGTGGGTAGCCACCCTGGTAGTCAGTATTAGCTGACTGATGCACATTTTTTAGTGTTATTGTGCTTATTAAATACATTGAAGGGAAAAGTTTTAAAGTAAATTAAAATCTAAATTATGAAGAATCAACCCACTGTGTAACTGGAAGGGAGCAAACACATCTCAAAGAAGGAACCAAAACTGCAAGGCTATTTCTACCTTTGAAACTCCCCTTTTTGTGTGTCTTCCTCACAGGTAGCAGCTGGGGGCTGTGGTGACTTGGCTGTGGAAACAGCGGGTTTGTGTTTACTGAACCATTAGTCCCTCAGATGTTGGTGTTGCTCTTGGTGAAGTTGTTCTGGTCTGAGTCCTAACTCTAAAATTACTACTCATACATAAGGGGAGAAGGTTCATGAGAACAGCTTATTTTCTGTATATTTCATCTGAAATCCATTTTCTGAGTTTTTTCGTGTATTAGGAAAGAAATATTTTTGCCTTTATGTTTGGAACCCTAAAATTTCAGAATTATGTTAATTTTAAATTGAATTAGTAGTTACTTTCATCTTATAAGGGGAGAAGTTAACATCTACCTCTGCAGCTTTAGAATTGGAAAATAAATCACAGCCTGCGATAATTGGAACTCATTTTGACATGATGCAGAATGCCAGTATCAATGTTGTATGGCATTGTGTTTCAAAATCAAAATTTGCTTAAAAGGGGTTATTAAATTTTCCCTTAAGAACTGTAGCTCGACTCTTGCATTTATCTTGATAAATTAGAAAGTTGTTGCTTAGGAGAATGAATGAATGACTAAAGAAATCTGCTTGCTATCATGAAAGTAATTTGCATACTACAGAACAAGCCACTGACATGAGTATATTTTTCTTGTCCAATATAGACGTAAATCCTTGATCAAAGTTACTATTCATCTTAGTTCTCTTGTATGTGGTAGAAGTATTAATGGATATGATTTCAGAGAAAAAAAGAATCTGTTGACTGGATGAGGTCCCTGAGGATTTAATTTTATTTCTAAAAATAAGTAAATCTCACGCAGAAAGTTACAAAGATTCTGTATTAATTCCGACTTATTCTATGACCTTAAAACTTATCTAATATCCCACTAGCTGTAGTAACTATTTTTTGTTTAAAATTACTTTGACAAGCCCATTATTAACAGTAGTATGAGTAACTTGATTCAAAGGAAAATACTTTCATTTGAGAGAATTGTGAAGACTGAACCTTGTATGTCTGAGTTTTGCTCAGAAAGATTGGTGAGGGGTCGCCACTCCTGGTGTGCACCAGTAAGGTAAGGGGCTCTTCTGCCCCTTAGTCCCAGCTAAGATAAAGCTACAGCTGAGAAACTCTTAACTCTCAGTAACCACAGCATCTGCAAATCAAATCAGCATAGCCTTGTTGTGGAAGGGCCAGTTGAAATAAGGAGGTGTGAGTGGATTTGAAATTGTATCTGTAGAATATTTTTACGTTAGAGCTGTTTTATCACATATAGTTGGTGATTTTTTATGGGATTACTCANCGGCACCTGAAATGACTGCACCTATGGTAAAGTGATTTACGTGACGACAGTACCAGGAAAACTGTTGTTAGTAACAAATCCACTAAGAAGCAGTTTGCAACAGACTGTTTCCGTGGAGAAGACCCCACGAGGAAAACTGGGGTGGGACTCTCTCACTCTTCTGAACAGCAGCAAAGAAAACCTCTGATTGTAACCCCCCTCCCCACACACACCTGCCTTCCCGAGCTGTTGGGGGAAGGTGAAGGATCTTAAAAGGGAGGGGTGGGGGGGAGAAAGGTGTCTGTAACAACTATCAAACTGCTCACCCTTAAACTCTTAAGCTCTGATTTTAGTAGTAGTTGTAGTTGTAGTAGTAGTAAATTCTTAACATTCTAAGTTAGAGCCTGTTTTGCTTGTGTGAAGTAGTTAATAAACAGTTGCTTGTAATCCTTATCACAAAGGTCGGGGTTTTTCTTTCCCTTTTCTGAGAAATTTTAGATCTATGTGTGGGCTCTCGGCTTTTAGCCAGAGTCAAACCATGACAATCTGTAGAATATTTTTACATTAGAGCTGTTTTATCACATATAGTTGGTGATTTTTTATGGGATTACTCAGAATCTGTATCTTTATTGTGTTCTGTTTGTATTGCTACAAATACTCTGTAACTAATTCAATAGTGCTTCAGAATATGAAATATTGTACCTAGAGAATATTCCCATCACAAGCTTGCTAATTATGTTGATTTTTATTTAGTTGAATTTCCTACAAGGAAAGTGAAGTTAGAAGACCAGGAGAACCATAGTTCATCTGGGGTAAAGGGGGACGTTTCTAAGTGTGTCCTGTTGGGTCTTGCTCAGTGGAACTGAGTAAACTGAATGGTAGTGGGCAGGAGGTGCTTTACAGCCTTTGGGCACTTCTGTTGAAACTGTGGTAGCAACAGACATATTTAAACATCATCAGTGTTATTCTAGTACAATTTGTATAATAAAAAGGAGACTGGGATGACAAACAAAGCTATCCTGGGAAGTCATTTACAGCAGCACAATGCTTAGGAGAAACACTGTGGTGATGCTAGTGAGACAGAGCATACTAAGAGCATGTTAGCCAGAAGACAGAAAAATATTTAATTTTTTTCTTTTCCCTCATGGCATAAACAGGGATTAGTATGGCATGTGTGGTTGCTTATTACTGGGATTTTCGGATTTTTCCCATTGTATAGTAGTTGCCTGTAACTTAGATGTTTCATATGTGATTTTTTTCATAATGGGTGTTGGCCTCAGGTTAAAATTTTCCTAAGCTATTCTTGATGAAACTTCCAGTTTTCTGGAAGATTACTAAGAGGTGTTATGTTTTTGTTATTACCTGGTCATAATTTTAAAAATTCTGATGGCTTTTGTTTAACTCTGCTTTTCTGAAAACTTACTGCCTTTGGCAAGAATTTGACTTCTGTTTTGACGGTATGGGTTTTGCCATCCCTTGAAATCTTTTCCTAGTTGAAACATTTTTAAAAGCTTGAAACCCTTAAACATAACAGCTTGTTATGTGCTCAATCTGTATTAGAAACAAACATATGAAAATTCTGTTCTCTAAGTGTGCTAAAGCTTCTTGCAGCTAAGCAGCTCATTGTATGGTTCCCCAACAGCTGCTACTTCCATTTAAACACTGCATGCATCATCCCAGTCTGAGACAGAGCCTGGACCTTATCTTCTCCACCCCTATGCTTTTTAGTATGCCATGCCTAAAAGTAAGTATGTTCCAGTATAGAGCAAGAGAGTGAAGTGAGAGCCTGAGCTTCATGATTCTTGCTTTGGGCTAAAGTGAAACAGAGCTACAGAACTGACAGTAGAACTTCCAATTTCCCAGTATATTCTGGGTCACAAGAGCCAATGGTCTGGAAAATGTAAATTTAATGCCTGAGCTAATGTTTTCATGTCTGTTGATTTATTGTGATCTAATGTTTGAATTCCCACTAGCTGATCTTCTTCATGGTCTCATGGAATCAAATCAGCAGCTGGGGCAAAATCAAAGTGCTCTCTTTTAGCCAGCCCTTTAAAATGTGCACTTCCTTTCCTACGTGTGTATTTCCTGTGCTCGCTTTAAAAGTCTGCGGTGGAAAACTTTGCTTAGTGTTTCATCACTCTTAAAAACTCTCTTGAAAGTCTCTTGAAATAGGGAATGCATCTTCCTGTAAGGCATATTCAGGAAGGTGTATGCAAAAGAGGGGCATAATAATCCAATAGTAATTCTGCAACTTACAGAACCGATTATCAATTACATAATAGCTGAAATTACTGCTAGTGTTGTGGTAACCAACAACACTGTGGTGATGTGGACTTTGCTACTTCTGCATCTATGTATGTGTAGAATTCATATCTGAAAGTCAATGTTTGTGTCATGTTCTGTGATGAGCTATTACTGTCAAGAACACTGACTCTTCTCAAGCTGACTGATAAAATCAAATAGAATGTGCTGGTTTTCAGGAATCTTTCACCTGAACCTGTCAACTTTCAGGGCTTGCAGTGCTTCAGAGGCTGCACTTGTTTTATTGCTTGATGATCTCTACTGTGGAAGGGGAACAACTGGTTGTACTGACCAGTTGCCCATGTTACAAACTGCCAGACTGGAATGATTTCCTACTGAAAGGCTATAAAAAGTGATATTTGACTCATTTTTCATATTCTGGATGGGGTGCTCTAGTTGTATGCATTACTCTTAAGCATAGATCATATTTGTTTAGTCTCTCTGAGTTTGACAGATATTCCATAGTTGAGGAATGCAACCTGGGGCAACTGAAGAAGTGACGAAAGCGAGGGCAGCTGAGCAGTATGACAGGGCTGAACCAGTTTTCTCATTTGGAGAGAAGTAGAGTATTTCAAGTTTGTAGCTTGAGACCCACGATTAATCGTAAGTGCTTCTGGATGTCCACGTGACTGTCTTTTGTTGGTTTGGGGGGATTTTTTTCGAATCTGTAACTTGTGAAAATAATTCTTGGCCATTTCAGATGCATCACTACAAAATCCACTGCTTTGGAATGTGGAGCTCACAATACTTCAGTATGCCCAAAGGCTTCTAAAGTACCTTTGACTGATGGAGAACACTGGCTGTTTGTTACATATTGTGTCTTAAAACTAGAAAACTTGGAATGTGATTTGCATTTATGCATACATTTTCTTTTTAGAACAGACTTTTATCGATTTGAACATATCTTAGATGCCTCAGGTATTCCTTCTGTCCTTTTGCAATTCTGAAACAGCAGTTAAATATGAACATAATTTTTAATTAGGTTTCCCCAGTGCTGAACTTGCTGCAGTCTGGTCTGTTCTCCATTAGTTTGCTGGTCAGAAGTTGTTGACCTTTAGATTATGCTGCAAAATCCATCTGTTGCTGCAGGCTTCTGTAAAGAGAGATGTAAAGAAATATTATCTCCTGTCAGTCAGCCATGTAAACAAACTTGAATATAGGCAGCAGCTCAGTTACCAAGATCTGAGTTCACTCAAAATAAGGAGGGAGAGGAGAAGCTGTGAACCAGTGCTCCCTATTCACTGGAGAATCCTTTCTCAGCTGTTATGCCCTAATAAAATGCCATTGTCCTATTTTAAAATCCCCCTGCTTTACATGGAAGAAGCTGCTCTGTGGATAACCCTAACCACTAATTAGATCCTCTCCTGTGATCTAGGAAGACAAAGGCCATAACCTCCATTTGCTTATCTATCTATGTCCTCCCCATTGTCAGCTTTCAGCGTGTTCTTATGGCAGTCTCACACAGGAGACTTCCTTGTTAGCAATCTGGTATTTGCACTTCTTGTTATGTACCTGTCAGCTGTCTATTTCCATACCCTAACCACCCTTTGACATTTCCCTTCATTTAGTGCCTTCTGTCCCACAGCCTCTAAGACTGTCTAGAGAACTTACTCTCATTTTTGCCCCCCAATGTTTGTTGGTGACACACTCAACAGTCTTTGGTTTACTGCTAAACTATGAGTTAGTGGCCCTAATATGTTTTAAATATGGCTGTTCCAGTAACTTTTACTCATATAAATACCACTGATGTGTCTGAAGTTTCTGAGTCCAATTTAAAATGAGACTGACAAATAGTTCTCCTAATTACAATACAGTGATGTTCTTGCTCCTTCACCTGTATTACGTTAATTGTCAATGCCTTTTAATTATGCAAATTTTCCTCCATTAATAAGGTAAGCATGCTGTTCTCAAGACTATTTTGGTTATGTTCTCAGATGTGTTTGCAACATTTTCTAATTTTAACTTCCTATGTTGTACTAGTCTCTCAACTGTAAACCTGTGATTCTGTTTATCATTGAAATGCTATCAAGGCTTTACTGCACTGTGGCAATAATATTATTCAATTTATTTTATGTCTTTATTAGAAGTTTTCATTTTATTTAGAAGATGAAGAAAACTTTGGTGGTTTTTTGGCTCTGAGCATCTAGTCAGAAAATTCCCACAGTCTACACCCATCACAAAATTATCTTCTGATAGTTTCGTGAATCTTAGTCCTTTCCACTGCCTTATTATCCTTTTTAAAAGTGCTTCCTGGTGGTGCTCACACTAAACAAGGACAAATACGCCCATAATTTGTTTTCAGAGTCAAAAGCTAGGTATGTTATTATGATATATTTGTGTGCTTGTCATATGTATGCTACAAATACATGGGAATGAATAAATGGGAATGCTCTTCAAAAGCATTCTCATTTCTCTTTTCATGAGCAAATTCATTAACTGCACCGTACAAGAAACGTCACTCTGAGTGTCAGTTTTGAGGAGAGTCCCTCTGGTGTATGAAAGTTTTGGATGAAAATGTGATAAAGGATGGACCTGATTAGCACTTTATCCAGGAAATGTTTCAAGGTAAATCATGAGAAATAGTTTCAAAGTTATGAGATAGCCTACATTCCTCATGAGGTGTCCATCAGAAGACTTCTTAATGTCTGCAATTTTCTATGTCCTAGAATGTTTCTGTCCATAAATACTGAGGGACTAAGAAAAGCTCGTTGGAAATGCACAGTGGTAATTTAGGTTATTATTTGTGTTGTTCTACCAAGTTGATTAGTAGGCGTTACTGTCAAGGTCAGTCATCCAGGTTATACTCCAAAGTGTGTACTTTTCCAAAAACTTGCCTCATGAGAGACAAAGATTCCACTATTCATGCTTATGGATAGTCCTCATGAATAGCGTATCAGTTCATCAAATGAACATATACCCTCTGCTGTGAAGGGAGTCATTCATCACTATTTACAAAGGTTTTGAGAAACTACTGTATCTTTGCATAAGACTTCATTTTCTAGAGTGGCACATGAAGTATTCCTCTAAAAACTACAAGAAAGTCTTGTACTTATACCACAAAGATCACTTTTCAGACTTCTCCTTTTTGCCTCTGAAAGTCACACAGTTTCATAATCTCAACCTGGTTTTTAGGTATATAGAAATGTCAAAAAAAATAAGGTGTTAAAAAGATTTTGCAACAATTTGATTAAATGAGTACTGACAGGCCAGCTGGTCCCAATGGTAGCTGTCCAAGAAACTGTTGAGTGTGTAGTTGTGGTATTCAGGTAAACCATTATCTGTACTAAGATGTTTAAATTAGCTCCAGGGATCATTCTGACAACTAACTCTGACTTCTGTAAGGCTGAACTGTTAGGTACAATCATAGGGAAAGGATGGGTAAACAGAAAGATAAATATAGCAGATTACATAAGAGTCAATGTAATGTCTGCGGAGGGAAGTCATATTTATCCAGATCCTCCACTGTCTCCGTTTGAAGGGGGAGAGACAGTTGAAACAAATTAAAAGTGAATCCAATATCAAATTGTTCGAGACTTTGAGTATAAGGATAGAAAGGATTTTATTAACAACAAACAAACTATATATATGTATATACATATGTATCGAAAAAAAAAACCAAAACACCCTTATTCAAACAATGTAAGCACCCAAAGTCTAAATTATGTATCCCCTGCTTAGGTGAGGACCGGGGCGCCCCCAGGGGCCTCCCGGGGCAGGGGAAAAAAAAGAAAGAAGTGGATTTGGGAGCCCGCGGGGGATGGGGCTAGGCTTTGGGGGACCCCACGAGAACCCGGTGGAGATGGGAAGAGGCTCTCCCTCCCACCCCTGGGATTCCTGGGGGCTCGCGGG